>CM064549.1:18908144-19304259 GCA_032716605.1 Paralithodes platypus
CTTCGCCTATACTGACTGGTTCTGTATCATTAATATTAATGACCTAAAACATATTCTGGATCTGTGTTCCTGGATATATTCCGGATCGACTCCTATATTGAATCACTTCTCCAAAGGTGCATATTGTATCTGCCCACCATATGTCGTGAACATCTGCAGATCGCCTCATAAAGTGAATCACTTATTCCTTGCTGCATATCTTATTTTCCCACCAGCCTTCATAAAATTCAGGCAATTATTTTGTTCAAGATATCTTGTTTACAGACAGACAAACAAATGGAGGCGAAAACATAACTTCCGGTAGACAGTAAACTGGTAATTATAGAGTAAACATATAGCAGAAAGCATATATATTGTGGCAAACTATCAATGGAAGTTAAATATTACTAAGCTATAATGAATCAAATCAAATCAATCTAAATGAATACTCTATATCTAAATTGAATTCAATCTGAAGCAAGCTAATTTATATCCAAAGGTCTCCCATAATAAATGTATATAATTATAGGGTAAGGTTATAAGGGTTAATATTAGCCAGGAATTAACTCACCAATAGTTCCACGTGGCAATGCGGCAAGGGAGAACGTTTTACCCAATATGGCGGTGGACAATGGGGAACGAGACTTCGGTCCCAAGACACGAGTCAAGTTAAAGAAAGAATAAATGATTACATGGGAATGGATATGAATAATATGCTTATCTATCAGTCAGTCATGATGTCGATGAGAGCGTCGTGATGGTGTAGTGTGTATTGCTGTATGTGTATTGTGATTAGAGGCACAAAAGCACGATCAACTGAGGGCGGAAAATTAGATGTTAACTGGTTGGTGTTCGTGAAGGCTCTGGCGTACCTCAAAAGCACACCTTGCTGCCTTGGCAAACCGCCAGGAGCCCAAATTATCGTACCGCATTTAGGTTGCTCTATACGATAAATTATATTAATATATATGATAAATTCATATATACTACATAAGACCATGGCAATATTACTTAATAGCATATTAGGCCCTTTATAACTTAACTTATTTACAATCTTATAATATACGATCTACTCGTCCTACGTCGTGCTGTAGGAGAGATCGTGACGTCACAGAGACATACAAGATCACAAAAGAGTCATATTCTATCGTATTTATACAATACACTCCCCCCACAAAAAAGACCTGAACCCCACCTTAAACCTAAAGTTGCCCAGAGGCTATCTTCTGACGCCACAAGTCGACAGCGCCAGCAGCAGCGCGTCTGGGACGCGTCCCGGTCCGAGAATGATCACCATCAGTATGAGGTGAGTCGTTCCTTCGAGAATCCTCGGACCCAGCAATAACAGGTGGAGCCTCAGATTGCAATGCGGAATCTAGCTCCAAAGCGTACAAACGTGCGATAGGACGAACAGTAGTTCCAGTGGCTGTCTTTAATAGCGCCACCCGCTATACAGAGTCTGCCCCCTTGTATACCTCCAATACGCGGCCTAATTTCCAGTATAAACGAGGACTATCTTCTTTAATTAAAACAACGTCACCAACTGTAGGGGCCGTTGGTCTACCAGAGGGAGTAACACTCCTTTCCCTCAATGCTAGCAGATATTCACTAATCCACCGTTTCCTAAAATCCTCGATTATCCTGGATATATACTGGTATCTCTTAGACACCGCTACCGCAGAGTACAACGAGGGATCCTCTAACTCTACTATGGACTGAAAATCAGATGGAAACGCAGTCAATGGTTTTCCATATAGCAAGTGAGCTGGCGTTAATGGTAGTGGTTCTTGCAGGTCGGTGTACACATATGTAAACGGGCGATCATTCACGACTGCCTCTATCTCTGTGAGGACTGTCGTCAACTCACTCTTCTTTAATAGAGCACGTCCTACAACCGCTCTTAGTCCTGACTTTACTATGCCGACACACCGTTCCCACATGCCACCAAACCAAGGTGCCTTAACTGGAATGAACCTCCATTCGCACTTCTTCTCTCCCAAAAAAGTGATGATAGTAGGATCACTACTCATATCCTTTAGATATTTTGATGCTTGGACATAAGTGGGAGCATTGTCGCTAAGAATGAGTTGAGGGAATGAACGACGGGCACAAAACCGTCTGAACGCCAGCATAAATTCTTCGCTAGACATATTATCACATAGTTCTAGGTGTACTGCTCGAGACGTCGCACAGGTAAACAATAATATATAAACCTTCTCATGCTCCCTCGTCTTCAATGCCCCCGTGTAATCTAATCCTACCGCTTGGAAAGGTTCTACGTGCTTTACACGGCATTCAGGTAGGGGTGGAGCTGGTCCAGTTGCATATGGTTTACCCTTTAGTCTCTGGCATATTACACACTTTCTCACTACGCGTCGAGCTACTTGTCGAACTCTGGGTATCCACCATGTGAGACGTAAATTTGATATAATATGACATACCCCGTAGTGTTTTACTTCCCTATGTGCACGTATGATCAATAGATCAGTAACGTGATGTCTTGTTGGCATAAGTATAGGTCGGTTTGTGCCGTCTGGTACACCCGACCACTTCAGGCGACCCTCACACCTGATGAGGCCATTGTCTAGGTGCAACCTTAGTTGACGCACTATATTAGGCATTAATGTCTTATTCGAGCCTTTCAAGGATTCTAATTCATTGGAAAAGGTTTCTACTTGAACCCATTTGATCAAAGTTACTTCAGCTGCTTTAAATTCACGAGCATCAATGTTGTGACCCCTGTTGCAGAGTTGGCCCGTTACTTTAAGCTTGAGATTGGATACATATCGCAATACCCAAGCTACAACTCTGACTAGTTTATTATAGTCACCGAATCTTGCCCACTTCATGATAGGACCCGGTGGCTCATTTGGTTGGGCTGTAACTGCCACTGTTTCCAGTGGCAGAAGTCCCTCACCAACAGCATGCCATATCGTCCATTCACTTTCATGGAGCAGCCACTTTGGACCATGCCACCACAATTCGGACTTCATTAACTGGCTAGCCGTTATACCCCTAGTTATGAGATCACTAGGGTTTTCCTTTGTATTTACATAATGATAAGCAACGTCTGGCAAAAGGGCTCTAATCTCATCTACCCTATTCCGCACATAAACTGGCAGAGACTTCTTGCTATGTATCCAGTTGAGTGCGACCTGACTATCGCACCATACGTGAACGATTTCAATATTTAATTCGCTCTCGTATGCTGCGCGTACATGTTGCACCAGACGTGCTAATAGCAGCATGGCAGTCAATTCCATTTTAGGGATAGTTACCTTTTTAACCGGGGCTACTTTGGCCCGGGCTGTAACTAAATGTGCCCCAAATGAAGTAACAACATATATGGCTACCCCGTATGCCGTGGCGCTAGCATCGCAAAACGTGTGTAACGTAACGTCACCGAACGCCGCCACTTTACGAGGTATAGGTTTAGTACATAGGATGGCATATTCATTCAACAACAATGTCCCTCGGTCATTCAGGTCCTCGGGCAAACTGTCATCCCATCCTATTTTACGTCTCCAAACTTCCTGCATTAGAATCCTAGCTCTTATGGTAACAGGTAATGCTGGACCCAAAGGATAAAAAAATTGCGCAACTTTGCTCAACAGACTTGTTTTTGTGTGCGCTCCTGTCTGCTGAGCAAAAGACCTTGTTTGAAAAGTTAGTATGTCATGTTTAGGTTGCCAGATCATCCCCAAATTTCTGGACTTTTCCTGGTTAAGAGATGCCGTACCATCCACCTGTATTAAACTCTGAAGATCTTCACTATTAGTAACCCACTCGCGGAGAAATAGATGTGAATCCGCAAACAATCTGCGTGCTTGCCAGTATGCATACAACAAATCATCTTGACTATCGCTAGTACCCTGCAAATTGTCAATGTATAATCCGCGAGATAGTTTACTTGTGTCCTCATGAGTGTCAGCTAGATGTTTTCTGATTGTGGCATTTAACAAAAACTGCGAGCAAGTGGCCCCAAAGAGTACAACCCGAAAACGGTATATTATGATGGGACTTTCAGAGTCGCTAATGTCGCTGAACCAAAGAAAGCGGGTAACATCTCTATCTTCCTCCTTAAGCTTGACCATCAAGAATGCTTTCTCGATGTCACTGGTATAGGCGTACTTCCCCAGCCTAAACCGCAATAGATGTTGGGACAGGTCCGACACCATGGACGGACCTGTCAACAGGCAGTCATTCAGACTGGGTTGTTGACCTTGGTGGGCAGAACAGTCATACACCACCCGTATTGGTGTGGTGACGCTGTCTTTCTTTACCCCATGATGGGCCAGATAGTGAACCCTACCCTTCTTACACGGTTCCTCGACATCGACTCTCTCAATAAAACCCCTATCCTCATAACTCCGAAATACATCGTCATACGCCTGGCGCGTGCTCGGTTCGTTAGACAATTTCCGCTGCAATGCGCGCAAGCGACCTAATGCCAAACCATAGTTGGTAGGCAGGCTTATCTCACTGTTCTTCCAAGGTAAACTAACTTTATATTGCTTGTCTGAGGCACAGTAGCACACAGACTCGTCAAACCTTTGTAGCGCAACTTCCGAGTCATAATCAGTCTCCATAGGATTAATGCCTATGTGATCCAATCTCCACAGTCGTTCCAGGTCGAACTCGGCAGCCATCTTAGGGTCACTAGGTTGGGAATCCTCCCTTCCCAACTCCTCTGCCGCGGTTACATTGACTCTATATATCGAGACCGTGTCGACCAGGACCTTTGACTGTGTAGTATGCACCTTTCCGCTCATGCAGTATCCAAATTTAGTGGGGATTAAAATTACACCACACATCTTTTTAAATCCAGGGTATACTACTTCATAATAATGATCCACACCAAGTAGAACATGCACCTCACTCTGATTTCCCATGGGATCTGACAAGTTAACCCCTTTGCTACGTAATGCGTGTTCCACCTTCTTCACACCCACAGATACATATTCTGGTAGGGTGTCTACTACGATACAAGTCATAAAGTACTGGTTTTTACGATAGAAATATGAAATCTCCGCTATCTCGTAGTCTTGTTTATCAGTAACCCCTGTGAAGCCCTGTAATCGAAGAGTCTCAGCCCCTACGATTCGGTGCTTCAGTCCCACTAGTACGGACCTCTTTATAAAGGAACGTTGAGACCCTTGATCTAGAAGTACCCGACAAACTTTGTTACTGTCATTACCTTCCATGGGAATCTGTATTGTGGGCAATATAGTGGTGTCTTGCGTGCTACCTAGTGCCACAGTTGTAGTACCCTCATTTTTGACGTCTTTGACTTTATCTGCTGTAGGACACAACTTATCAAAGTGATGTCCTTTGCAGTGGCGACAGGGCCTTAAGTATGTAGCAGTACATTGTCCCTGATTACCATGTTCTTTACTTAGACAACCTACACATAGCTTCAATCTTTTCGCCTGTGCTAGTTTTGTCTCATTTGTCGGGTATTTTACGCAGAAACTCCATTTATGTTTGTTGTTACATAGCTTACATAGAATCTGAGCAGGTTTCTTACACACCCTCTTTCTTTACTTTAGTCCCCACTGTCATGCTTACTGTTCCCCTCTTCTCCACATTCTCACTCCCTCCCGACTCATACATTCTCCCTTTGTTCAACTGTAGATTATTGATCTCCTTACTGAACCGAGTTTTGAATTCCCCCAGCTCAAATGATCTTACCTTATCAAGTATTGCCATAGGAAGCTTCTGACGCAAGATAATGACTATCATTTCCTGCGTGGTAAGCCCTAGGGTATCTAGCGATCGAGTATGGCACTCCATATTTGCCCTGAAGTTTGTCAAGTCATCAACCTTATACTGTGGTTCTGCGAGCCCCAACAAGGCAACGACATGGGCCATCTTCAACTGCTCTCTATCCCCGTATGTGGACTCTAATAAGTGTACCGCTTCAAGATAACTACCACCTACTACTGCAAAACCCTCTATTAAATGTAAGGCCTCTCCTTCCATTTGTCCCTTCTGATAGTGAAACTTGCGGACATTATCCAAAGAGGATTCATGAACCGTAGATCGAAATACGTCCCAGAAAGCTAACCACTCGGTCAACTTGCCCCCAAATGTAGGAAGATTGAGCTTTGGGAGGTGTACAGTATGTTTTGGGTCAGCCCTTCTATGGGCCTCATTATCGCCTCCCTTCTTACTCGCGATTGCACGCTGTAATAGGTACTTCGCTCTAAAGACAGGTTCGTCATAGAGGGCGTGATTATCACACTCTGTAACAATCTCTTCCTCCTCTGTCATGGCAGCCACAATCACCTCACTCAGAGCCGTAATACGACCGTGGGTAACCTGGACGTTTTCTAATCTAGCCTCCAATTCCTCTAGTTCAGCAGTAGTGATGAAAGTGTTGACGTCCACTATTAGCCTATTCATTACTCCCTGAAGTCCCGCCCTTTGATTTTTAGGGGCTTTGTTCAGCACCCCACTAGACGGTGTCTCTTTACCGTTTTTATCCATTTTGGTTGCGAGCCTATAGGCTATGTATCTAAATATTACGTCACAAAAACAACGGCCAAAATAGGCTACTTAAGAGACGCCAACCGGCAGACTTCTATGTTATGGAGAAAAAATAGTACACTATATAGCAATACCTACTAATGGATCATATTGAACAAGAAAAAATGTTAGGTCAGGTCATATGTCACAGGAAGTCTGAAACTGAAAAGAACATTACTGGGGAAAGACGATGGGTGGGAAGCAGGACTTAGGCAGGCGCAATGACACAACCCCGGCGTCCCTCTCTAGCCAACGCTTCGTTAGCCCTACAATTTTGTTATATAGGACTTGATTGGTGTCTAAGTCGAGGTGGACACCATCCTGGTCGAGGTCTCGGATGCTGAGTGTGATGGAAACAAAGCGGTGCTTCGTTTCTATTAACCGACACCTCAGGGCGCGGTTAACAGAATTTTTTATAGCCTGAAATTCCGCAGCTGAGAACCCTCGGACTTTCGTCCGGCTCTCAATTGCCACGATCTTGCAGCTTCCTCCGGACTCACGCTCCAGATCCAGCGCCACCTCTTTAATTGCGTCAGCTAACTCGCGGGGTACTGTACCGGGGCGTATATCATTGCCGCCTATAAACAAAAAGATCATATGTGGCCTAAACCGTACCACTTGCCCCCACTGGGGGAGGCTTTCAGGGTGTCAACGGTTTGCTCCCGGTACCCCGAAGTAGGTCAGCCGGAAAGTTCTTTCCCCCTCTGACGCCCGATACGACTCAGTACCTCCGTCAGCTGCCCTTAGCCTAGTGGCATAAGAATATCCCACTATGGCTATTCGCTGAGGTACCGGCGCCTGAGGTACAGGAAGATAGCCAAGCCCTACCCCTCTGGGGTCCTTGCTCCTGCATCCCTGGGCTAATCCCTTGCTCATTGCCTAAGATCCCTTACTGGTAGCTAGTTCCCGGGTCTGGGCACCAATGTAGCAAACTATCAATGGAAGTTAAATATTACTAAGCTATAATGAATCAAATAAAATCAATCTAAATGAATACTCTATATCTAAATTGAATTCAATCTGAAACAAGCTAATTTATATCCAAAGGTCTCACATAATAAATGTATATAATTATAGGGTAAGGTTATAAGGGTTAATATTAGCCAGGAATTAACTCACCAATAGTTCCACGTGGCAATGCGGCAAGGGAGAACGTTTTACCCAATATGGCGGTGGACAATGGGGAACGAGACTTCGGTCCCAAGACACGAGTCAAGTTAAAGAAAGAATAAATGATTACATGGGAATGGATATGAATAATATGCTTATCTATCAGTCAGTCATGATGTCGATGAGAGCGTCGTGATGGTGTAGTTGTGTGTATTGCTGTATGTGTATTGTGATTAGAGGCACAAAAGCACGATCAACTGAGGGCGGAAAATTAGATGTTAACTGGTTGGTGTTCGTGAAGGCTCTGGCGTACCTCAAAAGCACACCTTGCTGCCTTGGCAAACCGCCAGGAGCCCAAATTATCGTACCGCATTTAGGTTGCTCTATACGATAAATTATATTAATATATATGATAAATTCATATATACTACATAAGACCATGGCAATATTACTTAATAGCATATTAGGCCCATTATAACTTAACTTATTTACAATCTTATAATATACGATCTACTCGTCCTACGTCGTGCTGTAGGAGAGATCGTGACGTCACAGAGACATACAAGATCACAAAAGAGTCATATTCTATCGTATTTATACGATATATATATATATATATATATATATATAATGTTATATAATTCAATGAAAAGATACACCATATGAGGAGGAACATTTTATTGACAAAGTTTCGCAGATAGCTTCTTCAGGCCAGTACTCAAACCATGCATACAATCAGTATTCTTTTCTGGCTATTGAGGTTCGTTCACCTGACCACAATCTTTTACCACAGACCCTGCAGTTTCAACACCGTCTGTTCATCTCAATTCCAAGCACACACCTACAGTATAACATGATATATTGACGGGCAAACTGATCGCTCTATAATTGGAGATATTGACTAACCCTTTTCTTATTAGCAGCATGCACACATACTGATATAATAGTGGGTTGAAAAACAAAAAATAAAGGTGTGCAGTATTTGCATAACCCAAAAAAAAAAAAAAATAAAATGCATACGCAACTCTGCGACCTAGAATTCTGCAAGTAATATTGAATCTCTTAGGTAAAATCGGTATATATATATGTATATATATATATATATATATATATACAGTATATATATATATATATATATATATATATATATATGTATATATATATATATAAATATATATATATATACTAAATGTTTTTATGCTCACTGCCGGACTTGAACCACCGACAGTCAGAACAAGTGCCCATGCTTTAACCCTCGTCTAGCGGGGGGTTTTGGGCTTATTTGGGCATATTCAGGCCCTCCTCAGTGATAAATCAAGTATCTGCATGAAAAGAAATGTATTCAGCAAAAAACTAGGCGCTAAAAGCTTCAAAATGAGACCAGAACGAGCTACGTAGCACTCGTGGTTCTCATACAGTGGTACCAGTAACATGGGAGTTTAGCGTATAGCGGTATATTTTTCCCAGCTACGCTCACTACTGGCTACACTGCCGGCCTCTCGAGAACACAGGGAGGGTGAGTCAGTGGGCGGCGGTAGGCCCTGGGAGTCGGACGTGTGGCCCGCTGCACTCCCGGCCATTTGCACTCGATTTTAACCCTTTAAAAGCCACAATAATGCTCCTAACTTGCTGCAAATTGGTACCCGGCTATAGCCGGGCACCGCTCTTTAAGGGTTAATCCACTATACCACAGCGTGATAAAGGATACTTGCGTGCTGTGGATAAAAGCATACACGCTCGTCCTGACTGTTGGTGGTTCATGTCCGCCTGGGAGTATATATATATAATTTCATTTATGATCGCATTGAATCTTAACCATTGGAATATTTATTTATAATAAGCTCAGCGTAACATTATTTTGTAGCATTTTGAATATGGTGTAATTCAAATTTAGAATATATATAAGAAAGAAATAGTGACCATAATCTGTGACCTTCACCATTCACCTTGACCTTAGAATAACAAAGACACAACATTTGGACAATCGTTGCATTGACCAACCGAATTTGCCAGCAAAATTTGGTGACGATACCTAACCCGTTCAGTACAGTTCTGTTAGTTTCATTTCATACTGGATATTAAGACGATTTTATTTAGTTTATGAAGGGCCTCCATAAAATTAGCAGGCTTTCAACTATCTTAAATAACCCTTTTTACTACCACAGATCCTTCATACGCTCCACAAAATCGTCTAATTATAGCTAGAATACAATAAAAAAGACGTCACCAGTACACAAAGGGTTAAACAGTCTAGGAAGAGTTTAAATAAAATGATTAACACTCTTCTTTTGTTCTTTGACCTTGACCATTAATCTCAAGTATTAAAAATAAGACTAATTTACTCTATGACCCTTAGGGTGAGTCTTTGATATGATGGAGATATTACACCTTTAAAGTTATCGATAGATAGAAAAGAAAAAATCTAAGGAGTGAGAATGAAAATGTCGTTGCTAACTGGCAGGGTAGCGTAACCAAGACTTGGTATCAAAATGGCTGCATACGGTAGCTGGATGCAGTTTGTTTCGCAATTTACAAAGGTACATTACTACTGTATTTGTATTATCATCATCATTATTATTAATAATCATTGTATTACTAGTAGTAGTAGCAAGGGGAGAAGCAGGCGGCGGAGGATAAGTAAGAGGAAGAGGAGGAGTAAGTGGTGGAAGAGGGGTAAGTGGAGGAGGAGGGATCTTCCTGCCGACTTTGAGCTTTGATACACCGCTCGTCTTAATGAATCTGGAATCAATCTGTACATGAATCTAAAGATTGTTTCTTTGCTTACACATGGTATGTAAATGGTTGCATATGGTAGCAGTTGTCTCAATGCTCAAAAGAACATTAGCATTTTATCACCATCATCATAATTAATACTCTATTCATCGTAGCTGTAGTAGTAGTAGTAATAGTCGTAGTTGTATTATTATTATTATTATTATTATTATTAGCATGTTATCATTAATTATTTATACAGTATTGTGAAATTTATTGTTATTATTATTGATTGGTGCTGTTGATGGTTGGTACAGTATTTTTGTTCATGTGGTGCTTTAAAGCTTCTCATTATGTTGGTTTTTGTAATTATTTTATCATAAATAAATGTATGGTTAATGAAGTTCTCATGTTTGTACATACTTTATTTACAAATACTTTACAATACAGTATTACAGTATACATTTTGATACCAAGTCTTGGTTACGCTACCCTGCCAGTTAGCAACGACATTTTCATTCTCACTACTTAGATTTTTTCTTTTCTATCTATCAATAACTTTAAAGGTGTAATATCTCCATCATATCAAAGACTCACCCTAAGAGTCATAGAGTAAATTAGTCTTATTTTTGTCTCCCGAATTTGCCATTAAATTTATGAAAAGGGTTACTGAATCACCCTGTATATTAATAGAATAGTCGACCTTGACCTTAGAGTTTTATTTTGACCTTTATGATATGTGTTTCCAAATGCGTTATTTTCCTTTTTCATTTAAAGTGCAACTATCTCACCAAAGTTTGTGAAGTTTGCATGAAAAGTAAAGAAAATCGCATATTGACCTTTTAATTGACATTGACCTGTGACCTTGACCTTTCATATGGAATTGTATAGTTTCTTGTATGAACTTGGCCTAGGTATTTCAAGTATACATGGTAAGGCTAGTGAGAATCTAACAGTTAGTATAAGAAATACTAGTGAAAAACTTATTTTGAACTTTGACCTTGACCTTTGACCTTACCCTTTAGAATACTTTCCTAAAATTTGGTCAATATGATATTAAGGTTACCAGTAACTTGTATAGTGAAAATGAAGACACTTGCGTAAAAACTAAAAAATATGAAATATTGACCTTATTTTTAACGTTGACCTTTGACCATAACCTTTAAGTTGAATGAACATTTTATTTTTGACTGACCTTTGCATTGACCAAGTGGATATACCTGTGAAATTGGGTGAAAATCCATTGAACTGTCTAGGAGGAGTTTCCGGACAGACAGACGGACGACGACGACGACGGACGACGACAGACAAGCTGACTGGTGGTGCACAGTATACGGGCGGGATCTGTGTGCGCGATACCACTCTGCTTTGCGGAGTTGATAATAGATGCATCTACAGTATAATGTTTTTCATATTCAGCAACTCGTCGTGTTTGCATCATGGGCAATAGAATAATCAGTAAATAAAATAATGATGAAAACAGACGAATTCCAATCGTTTCGTTGCTAATTTTGACCTGGGTCTGTTTATGAAGAAAGCAAAATCATCACACTGACTTTCGCAGAATTGATTAGAAAATCACGATAAAAGTCCTGTTATAAAACTATTGATATTACATTAACGCCTTCCGAGCGGGCCCGTAAGGAATTTCTACTACCCGCCAAGCGGGTGGTTTTACCCTAATGGCCTTGTTTCCGTGCTCTTTTTCATGCATAAACAAGAGCCAGAGCGTAATACAATTATGTATCCCTAAAAGGGCGTTAATTCAGCTTTCCAATGACACCAGAACCATCCTCCTACGACCACGCGTTCTCTTGCAACGATCGTGCAAGACGAAGGAAAAATCCCTAAAATACGGTAATTTCTTGACATCATACCCTGTGTAGTGAGGGAGGGAGGGTGGATGTGTGTGGAGTAAACGTCAGTAGGCCCACGGGAACCGTGGCGAACGGTCAGAGTCCGACCAACGCTCCGCCCACCGCTCGTCTCTCTCTCAGAGGCAATATTGCTCCAAAATTGCACACAGACTTAAGTCGGGCCCCGCTCTTGGGCAGGTGTTCTCTATACGGAATTAAGTCGGGCCCCGCTAAAGAAGGGTTAATTTACCTATGACTGAATGATAATATCATGAAGAAACTTGTAATTTTTATGAGTTTGAAGAGGCGGTTGTATAAAAGAAAATCGCATATTGAATTGTCAGGAGATATTTTATATAATTTACTTATACATAATATCATATGCAGTTTGGTGGGGTAAATCTTCTCTAGCTCAAATATCCAAATTATAGTTGCAGGTGCGTTATTTAACGCTACATTGCCCGGGGGATTGGTCAGACTACTTACTGTGTGGCGCATTGGTTGGCCATACGCTTCACAACATATAGGACAGGTCAGGACGATACGAATAGGCAAGTTTCCTAACAATTGGTGCCTTTGTTCACCTAACAGTATAGAACAGTCCCTTACAAATTCATAAACTCCCATAAGAGAGAGAGAGAGAGAGAGAGAGAGAGAGAGAGAGAGAGCATCACTCGGTTGATCTTTTACCTCCGTTTGTTTGTCGGTTTTGACTCTAAACAAGATAAAAAAAAAACAGCCAGCATAGGCGAAGGTATGCTCTCTACCAAGTGTAGACTAGCTTACTTATATATCCTGTAAGCCTATGTCCTATATCTAACCTTGTCTTTGTCTAAACCTCGTAGGCTTATTGTATACAAATTATGTTCTCCGAAGTAAGGTAATCGTAGGATAGATTTAGAAAAGAATAGTTAGGGAAGACTGAGTAGAACTGTGAACACATATATAGCTGCCAGCCACGTTCTAAACACAAAGCATTATACACAGAAAAACACTATACGGATAAAGGAAATGGACATAGTGACAATAGGTAATATTAAATACAAATACATTAACAATATACGTGAGAATGGAAGTGAATTACAGAATATTAACAACATTTGGTCAAAACTCTTATAACACATAAATAAACATAACAAGGTAAATACAACAAAATACACTAATATATAATGTAGGAGTGTAAGTGCTATTAGATAACTTATATACTTTGGTAGAGATAGAGAGAGGGCTATCATATATGTGCGTATTTTATTGATAATATGAGAGAGAGAGAAGCGGAGAGAGAGGTGTGGAATATTAGTTTAGGGGAAGAAAGTGGAGGTAAGGTAACTATCGTACTACCTTGCTTCTACACCCTCCTACTCTGCCCTCTCTAACACCCCCCTGTCCCTCCCCGTCCTCTGGCTGGCATCCAGTCTCAAGGGGTACCAAGCAAAAAACAATCCAATTTAGTTGACGCGTTCACGTGGGGGTCCATGAATTTGTATGAGTGACTGTACCATACCTATTGTTCATTGTGACAGACTTGTATTAATCTAAATAGACAAATTTTATGTGAATATTATTTAAAATTATTACGTTTACTAACTGGACAACTGTGTACTATTTTGTTCTTCTTCTCTACTTATGCAAGCACGATTTGCGTACGCAATATCTGACATATTGCAGCTCAGTTTATCAACACCTAACCTCACTAGTTTGCTGGGTTTGGTATGCACTTATAAATCTGTACCCAACATAAGGTTTGCGAAACTTTAGCACAGTATCTCAAAATTGGTGTATAATTTGTATTTCCAAATACAACTTAAAATTATTTGTGATATTAGCATATTAATTTCGCACTAACCAGTAATTTCTCCTATTTTAGAATTATGTCATTTCAAGGGATATCATTTCATTATTTATATGACCCAAAGAAAACATGTATAATAATTATAAATGCCATAACACCAATGATTATGTTGATGAATTTTAAGTGTAAGGAAAGCTTTATTGTACCTCAAGTAAGATATTAAGTTCCACTTAAAGTGTACAGTATATTTACACTTACTGGGTACTAACTAAGATTAATGGTGGTCATAGATCATAGAGGATTATATAATATATTTGTATTATTATAGTTGTTTACAAGCTTACGAAAGTTGAATGGTGTACTCTCCGCGCATACCGTAGCAAAGTGATTCAACGTGTCTGTCCGTTTACTACTCTGTATATTGTTTACTTTAAATCCTAGTGTTTTAACGTTAATGATATGTTCTCAAGCACATTCTTAAGCTCTTTGAGAGTTTCCAGCAGAAGTTTGAGTGAGAGAAGGCATGAATAATGTTACTACATTTTCAGAAGAAACGAAGATATCTGTTGAAGAAGAGGACCATTATAATCAAGATCACCCAAAACAAAATTGAAACAGCAAATCTAATTGTTACTGTAATTTATTATTAATTGTGGTTAAGCATAAGTCCAGTGACAACAACTACAATTTATTTACAAAGAACTATCTATCTATCTATCTATATGCTCAGGCCCAATCCCCACTGTGCCTATTTTTGTTCTTTCTATGTTATTCTATTTTATTATTTTTTTTCTTTCTTAGGGGTGGCCAACTCAAGACAGACGAAGAACACACTTCGAAATTCAACAACATACATATTAATTTTAGTATTCATAAAATTTCGTTCTCACCATTACCAATGCCATGTGAATTATTATTGTTCGTAATGTCTCGTTCTTACTATCTGCCTTTCGTACATCCTAAATTAGTCGTACCTCTTCTCAACTCTCGTGTCCTTTATCGTTAGGTTTACAGCTTATTATCCATATATTAAACCCTTTTTCTTTATATTAATTTCATTGTATTACACTGATGCTTTACATTATTTAACTTATTGACATATATTCACTTTACACTGCTTCAATATATACTGTTGTTAACACTCTTCTATATTTCCTTTATATTAATTCATAATTCCTCTGTGTGACGTTGCTTTACTATTGTTGTTGCTGTACACAGACTATGGCATAACGGTAATTACAGTAGCACTAAACAAACTGAAAACACAACATAACAGGTGACGGCATGGCACAGTAACAGGGGGGCAGTGTGACGTGACGGCATGTGACTGGTGACGGCGGCGTAACAGTGGTGACGGGCTCAGTGGCAGGTGACGGCCTCAGTGACAGGTGCCGGCCTCAGTGACAGGTGGTGGCAGTGGTGGTACAGGTCACTGTCCGGTATTGCTGCAACGGGCAACACATAACTATAGCCACACAGAAGTTCCCCGCCTGACACTCGTAAACAGCTACAGCAGCCTGGACACCCGAACACAGCTCAAGGGAAAGACCACTCCACCCTGTCAGCTTGCCACCCTATCACACACTCCTCGATTTCATGTCCATCTAGCCAACGTCAGTAAAAGCCTGCCAAACTTCTGCCACATCATCACATTGTCAACTGGTGTGAAGCAGTTGAGCCTGCTCAAACACCAATTCACCATGCCCGATACCAATACTGCAGTTATGAAACATTTATTAGCATGATAGTAAGAACAGACATGATTCAGATTCAGGGCTCGAAACACAATTCTAGGATTTTGATAATTTATGTAATCAATCCTTAACACTAAACATTTTGCCCCAATCTCAAAGGAGAGCGCCAGCAATACGACCAACATCGTCCGCAACACCCAGGATAGCATCAATAGTGCTACCCATATCCAGATAAGCAAATAGGAGAGTCTGTCACTGGTAAGCACGATCTTCTAAGGAGACAAGCCCTACACTGCAGACGCCAACCAGGCAATCCCCACCTCGAACACCCACAACAATCATTGCAACTAAGACCGAGAGAGCCCACCAAAACAACAGAAAAGAAGGAGGTAGTCTACTCTCTACCACGATTATCTTGATGACCTGAAGCCCCGCCTCGAATAACGTCATATCCTGCCCTCGATTACATCATGCCACTTGGGCTACCTGACATAAGGTGATACCATCAATCGAGCCCTCAGCTTACCGAATCAACAGCCCAAATTCACCTCCAGCCACCTGACGTCACTCCCAGCACCCGATAACGTCATGCCACCTGGACTACCTGACTCTGTACCTCAGGTGATACAAAATGAAAGGAGGTCCAAATCAACCTCCAACCAACTGACAGAGGCCACCCTTGTAGACTAAGTACTGAAGACCACCAAGGCGAGAAAGAAAAATAAGGAATACCGGATGAGGAAGCAATTTGGTAGCTACACACCCTCTAAGCTCCTCAGTGCTTCCCAAGGCCAAAATAAAGGTGTTTCCCAAGACATATATCTTTGTAGAGATTCTACCCAAGATCTCCAAGGTGCTTCCCAAGGCCTGATAAAAGATCTAACCAATAACGAAAGGGTGCTTCCAAAGACCAAACTTTTGGTGCTTCCAAAGACAACAAGGGTGCTTGCCAGGCCCCGGAACTCAGTCCTTCCTAAGACCAAGACTGACTAGGTGCTTACCAAAGCCACAAAGGTGCTTCACAAGACCTCAAAAGTATTTCCAAAGACCTGCTCTCAGGTGCTACCAAAGACCTCACTGGCGCTTCCCAAGGGTACCGATGAGAGAGAAGTCGCAGCAGCAGCAGCCGCAGCACCTCGCACCTATACAAAGAGACCAGGCTCCCTACTACGCCAGGGAAACATGCCTTGAGACTTGTTTATATTTAATATTGATCGTCCCTTGAAGATCCCTTCTAGACCTGACTTAATTAATTATTAAACAGAACCAACACTGTTCCCTTGTTACTCTTGTCAAAGATAATTATCCCTCGTACTCCCTCCCAAGACGATTACGCCTTGATCGGTTGAGATATAACTATCACTGTAAAGTAATTTTTAACCCTCTCACTCTCACGTAAGTTTCTGGCAAACTAATAAACCTCTATTTTTTGTTTCTGTGTATGAAGGAGACAAATGGCAGGTTGCCTGTAATGAGTGTCTCCCCAAAAGCCGAAAGAGTGACGAGGCCGAATTCAAGGGCGTTGGAGTCGAAATGCCTGGAGTTCCAGAGTTCACTTGTTGAGTAAAAGAAAGACTGAGAAAATTTGCCAATTCTAGGGTTGGAGAGCTGGACATAATAAGAGTGGGACTGTGTTGAAAGGTGGGTGCCTTGCACTCTCCACAAGGGAGGGGGTATGCACTGAGGGAGCTCTGAAGAACACTGATCATTGTAATAGCGATAGTAGAGCGAACGAGATGCAACATTGCGGCATATAGAAAGAGATTGTAGGGAACTAGGAAGAGGAAGTGAGTTGATGAGACAAAATGCTTTGGACTCTATCTTTTGAGAAGTGCGGTATGGGTGGAGCCTCCCCACACATGCGAACAATACTCAATACAGTGGCGCACTGTGCCCCAATACAGAGCAAGGAGCTGTGCTGGGGTGAAGAACCCACGGAGACGGAGACGATTGAGCACATCTAATTTTGGGGAAGCTGTTTTAGCAAGAGTGGAAATATGATCTTTCCAAGAAAGGTTTAATGAAAAAGATACACCTAAGAAATTGAGAGAAGATGAAGGGTTGATATGTGTATTGTTGAAGTCTTGTGGAATATTGTGATGGAGAGATGAGAGGCAGAAACTGAGTCTTGGAGGCGTTGAAAGTAACCAGATTTGCTCTGCCCCATTAACAAATAATTGATAGACCAGAAGATAGGCATTCTATGGCCTCTTCACGTTTGTTTTGGAGTGTTTGCATGCTGGGTTGATGTGAATAACTAGTTGAATAGTGTAAGGTAGAGTCGTCAGCATATGAGTGGATAGGACTGGAGGTACAGTTGAGTAGACCATTAATGAATATTAGAAAGAAAATTGGAGACAGGACAGAACCCTAAGGAACACCTGAGTTGATAGGTTGAGGGAGTGAGCAATGGCCCTCCACAACTGCAGCTATGGAGTGGTCTGAAAGGAAATTAGAGACAAAGGCACAGATAGAGGGATAGAAACCGAAGGAGGGTAGTGTTACAATGTCTATATATTGCAGGTTCATAATGAAACACTTGGTTAAGAGTTTACATATATTCCATGGGTGTGATCGATTACATAACAATCATGTTTACATAGGTTACATAGAATGAGCATGAGGAACGATAAGTCTAGGAAGCCCTGCCTTGATATTGGCTCAGCTGTAGGTCATATATTTAGCTTAACTCGGGAGCTGCTGGAAGAATCTTAAGAGATTTTACTGGGCGGCTGTGGGAAGACTCTTAAGATCCAAGGCCTAAAAAACATCTTTTAACACCTTACGAGCGGCCTATGCGGTTTATTTATGTTAACGATCCTTGTATGATGGATAGTTTTCTTGCAATAACCGTGCAACGCGAGTGCAAAAAGCAGGTAAGGGAGCTGAGATTTGTGTCAGTAGGTTCGCCGCGGTGGTCTGGAGCAGTCATACGCTCGCTAGTCTCCTGCCACCACTTGTCTCTCTCTCTCAGCCACATTACGTGCTGAAATTGCCACTCGAGTTATGTCGAGCGCCGCCACATAGTCCAGCTTTATTTAACTCGACTTATGTTGCTCGCCGCTAAATAAGGGTTAAAACACCCCTGTGGCACTCAAAACAAAGCAATTTGTGTTTAGGTGAGATAATTTCCCTCCATTACTTGCTATCACTGCTACACATGTGTCCCAACCCCTCTTTTCCCCTCTTCCCCCCTCCTCAATTATCAGGTATTTTCTCTATTATTCCCGATATTTATCGAGTATTTTCATGCGAGAACGGGTGTGAGAGAGAGGCGTGGTGGAGTGTATCTCCGACCCTCCAAGCCAGTCTGAAAGCTCCCCTAGTCTCACAGTACCGTCCAAGATAAGAGAGAGAGAGGGTGTTTGTCTTTCACCGCTCAAGGTCAGATTACGACCGCGGGGCTAAAATATATAATTTTCACTAGCCAATTGCTGTTACCACTTGTTTTATTGCTTTCACAAGTTCATATGTTCATATTAGAAGTAAAATAGGCACATATCGATAAGTATTAATTATATATAAGGTAAATTTACGATTTTAGTGAGGAATGAATCAGAATACCTTCACATGGCGGGCACTTTCAAATACCTTAGCTGCGCAGTTAAGAGGTTAACAATATTGTTACCAATATTGTAACAGGTAGTTTGGAAATTAGAGATTTATGCCAGACTCTATTGAAGGCTTTCGATATGTCTAGCTCAATAGAGAAAGTCTCACCGAAGTCCCGAAAGGAGGATGACCAAGAGTTAGTAAGAAAAGCAAGAATATCACCAGTAGAGCGGCCCTTACAGAAACCATACTGGCAATCTGAAAGTAGATTATGGGAAGATTAAAAGATAAATGCTTAAAAAATTTTGAGTTAAGGATAGTTTCAACAATTTTAGAGATGAAAGAAACTAGAGCAATTGGACGACAGTTGGAGGGTTGGGAGCGGTCACCCTTCTTTGGGATAGGTTTAATAAGAGCAAACTTCCAGCAAGAAGGAAAGATACGTTAGAGGAAAGACAGAGACGAAAGAGTTTACCTAGACAGGGAGTCAGCACGGAAGAACAGTTTTTGAGTACAACAGAAGGACCACCATCCGGTCCATACTCTTTCTTAGTATTAAGCCCGGAGAGGGCAGAAGGTACATCCTTAGAAGAGATAATGATATAAGGCATAAGTAAGAGGGGGTTGGAGAGGGAGGAATAACACCGGAATCATCCAAATTGGAGTTTTTAGCAAAGGTTTTAGCGAAGAGTTCAGCTTTGTCAGAGGAAGAAGTGATGGTAGTACCATCAGGCTGGAAAAGAGGAGGGAAAGCGCTATTTGCACTACCGCGAGACGATACACATGTTATCAATCCGTTTTAACACAGAATAATTGCCTATACATGTACTATATTATAGATCCGAAGATAGAACAAGAGCCACACTATTATATAACCGGAAACAAATCCAAAACGATAACATTATAACATTGAAAATGGCTATATACATATTTAACCGTTTTTTCGAGTTAACACTATCATGCTTTCACTATATGCTGAACAATATATTTGTTTTCTATGAAATAAGAAAAGAAAAACATTCACGCTCATTCCAAATGCGTCATCATAAAATATCATGTATAGTTGTTTTTATATGAATATATTTTATATCGATACATGGTGAGTAAAACGTATCCTTGTGTAACAAGGATAATATATCTTAACCCGTGGAGCCCTACCCCAAAAGTAGCTTTATGTAACAGCCAGTCCCAGCCAATTTTGGCTGGTGGTTGTGGTGGAGGGGGTTGCTATCCACGTTCTCTGCATGGACATTTAATTGCCGGCTGAACCTTCAAACCTCCTGCCTGGCCAGCAGATGAAATTTAACATTGATAAATGATAGGTTTTAAAGATAAGGAAGCTGAATACAAATGCAAAAAATAAAGTAAGTGTTATGGAATTAGAAAACTCAGACTGCGAGAAAGATCTGGGTGTGTTTGTTAGCTTTGATCTGCAGCCTAGAAAATAATGTATAAGCATTCATATCAAGGCAAACAGGATTCTCAGGTTCATCTTTAAGAGTGTGAGTAACTGAATTGCTGATGATATCTTGAAACTTTACTTGACATAAGTGAGACCCCATTTGGAATATGCTTTTTAGTGTTGGTGCCCATATTATAGAATGGAAAATTACTCTCTAGGTAATCCAACGTAGAATTACAAAAATTGTCCGCAATATAAGACATTTCTCATATGAGGAGAGATACAAAGCCTCGGCCTACATTCACTAGAAAGACTAAGATCATGTAGAGGAGATATGATTGAGGTGTTTAAGTGGATGAAAGGATTATACAAAGGGGACATTAGAAAAGCATTAACCCACTGGGCACCAGCTAATAAATAATAAAAACACACTCCTGGACCTGCCAAAAATAGATTTTTGTTTTCCTAAAACAGCTTAAATAGGTGGGAATTGAAGGAAAAATAACACACTCACCTCGGTCATTTGGGGGTCCTAAGGACCCCCTCATGGCCTCAGCCATCAGCTGGTGCCGAGCGCCTCTTCAAACCTCCCGTGCCAGCACACCACAGCTGGGCGAGGCAGCATGGCTGATGTACGATGCCTCCAGTTTTCGAGTGACTGTGATTTACATCACCCGAGCATCATGCGTGTTTTCATAGTACAAATATTAGCAACATGTATCACACAATGTCATTGTAAGTGAAGTTACAGTGTGATAAGTGCATAGATTCAAATTTTACAAATGCCGATGAGTGGCAAGGCCCGCGAGCGTCCTGGTTACCATGGCGAAGGGCGGCCGAGACCACAACAGAACGCACGCATGTACACACGGCCAGCTGACTGACACTTGTCTGCCACCACTCTCACTAACATTTTCTGCCTCTCTCACGCACTCTGTTTATTGATATTATACTTTATCGCATGTTTTATAGTTAGAATATGAGTTTTACACATTGTTTTAGGCACTTTTGACATAGAAATATGGGTTTTGACATTGTATTTTGTAATCATGTTTTATCGTATTCTATATCAATTTTATCGTCATTGTTCACAGGGTTATAATTATGATATATTTACACTCATTGGTGTCTGTCACTGTTTTACGTATATTTGAGTGTCACTATCATTTACATATTGTGTTCGGCACTTTGTATATAAAATGTTTACACTTGTTTTTTATACACACACTTCACTTTTGATAGCGTCTTTTATCGCAGTCTTTGAACACACTCTTTTACAAATGTTCAAATGTTCAAAAAAATGAAGCAGACGGGGAAACACAGTGCAACACCACATTTTTCGCACCAGTACCTGGCATCTGTTCTTGATGAGAGCCTCTGTGTTGTGATCCCGCACACATGACACCGTCTGCGGGGTCTTTCATTGCCCCCTGTGGGCAGCACCCAGTCAAGGAAGTGGCGTTCTGTCAGGCTGGCAATCCCTTCTGCTGCTAGCTGTCGATGTGCGGGGCGTTGCTGGGCTTGGGGGGCAGTCATGTTCTTCAGCAAAATCTCCCTGGACAACTTGATGCAGACGTTCTCCATAGTTTCCTGATTGCCGGTGATTGTTGCGTGGAGGATGTGGCAGTTGTACAGGGTTTTATGGAGGTGGAAGAATAACGTCTTATACCACCTCATGTCTTCCTCGTACACTCGACTGACGAGATGACAGCATCAGAATTGTCGACCAGATGCATGTTTATGTTGTAATCACAGATGACCAAAGGTTTTTTGATTACTTCACCTGTTGCTCTGTCACAACATCTGCTGTCTTGGAAGATGGGACGGTGGACTGTTGTGCGGACGTTCACATCCCGGTTATCCATCCAGGACAACACAAGGACATTGTTAGCCTGATGGTAGAATTTGTTTTTGTTTTTTGTTTTTTTCTATGAGAGTGAGGGAGGCAAAAGGCAGAACTGCCTATAGCGAGTGCCTCGCCCATAGTTGAAAGATTGACAGGGCCAAAATAAAGGGACGTTCGAGCCAAAATGCCTGGACACACAGGGTTTGAAGCAATTTAAGTCATAGGAAGAGGGAAAGACTGATTCTGGGAGAGAGTTCCAGAGCTCAGCTGTTGAATAGAAGAAAATCTAAGAGAAACTTTTCACTCTTGGGTTGGAAAGTTGCACAGAGTAGGGGTGGGATTGTGTTGCAAGATGGGTACCACGTGCCCTACGCAAAGGAGGTGGTATACACTGGGAAAGCTCTGAGGAACACTGATTATTATAGTAGCGATAGAATAGCGAGAGAGATGCAACAATGCGGCAAAGAGAGAGAGATTGCAGAGAGTTGGTGAGTGGACGGGAGTTAATGATACAAAAGGCCTTCCTTTCAATTTTGTCTAGGAGAGCGGAGTGAAAGGAACCTCCCCACACATGTGAACAATACTCAATACAAGGACGCACTATGCCCCTGTACAGAGCAAGAAGCTGTGCAGGGGTAAAGAACCCCTTAAGGCGGTTAAGCACACCCATGGCCCTTCCAACTGAGAGCAGAAGAAAAAGAGACACCAAGAATATTGAGAGAAGATGAAGGATTGAATTTTGTATTGTTGAAGAATAAGGGATAGTCCGCAGGGAGTTCCTGACGGGTAGATAGGTGGAGAAATTGGGTTTTGGAAGCATTGAAAGTAACAAGGTTTTCTCTACCCCAATTGGAGATAATAGTTAGATCAGAATATAAGTGTTGTATGGCTTCATTCCGTTTGTCGTTGATGAATTGCTGGCTTGGGCGTTCTGAAAAACTAATTGAGTAGTGTAAGGTTGAGTCGTCTGCATTAGAATGGATGGGAATTGAGGTACAGTTGAGAAGATCATTTATAAAAACTAGAAAGAGAATAGGAGATAGGACAGAGCCCTGAGGAACACCGGAGTTTATATGGTGAGGAAGTGAGCAATGGCCATCCACAACCGCAGCTATGGAACGGCCGGAGAGTAAATTAGAGACAAAGGCACAGATGGAGGGATAGAAACCTTAGGAGGATAGTTTAGAAATTAAAGAATTGTGCCAGACTCTATCGAAGGCTTTCGATATGTCTAGTGCAATAGAAAAAGTCTCACCGAAGTCCCAAAAGGAGGATGACCAAAACTTAGTAAGATATGAAAGAAGATCACCAGTAGAGGTACACTTAAGGAAGCCATACTGGCGATCTGAGAGCAGATTATGAGAAGAGAAATGCTTAAGAAATTTGGAAGCAAGAATAGTTTCAAAAACTTTAGAAATACAAGAGATGAGAGCAATTGGACGATAGTTGGAGGGTTGAGAGCGGTCACCCTTCTTTGGGACACGTTGAATGAGAGCAAACTTCCAGCATGAAGGGAACACGTTAGAGGATAGACAGAGACGAAAGAGTTTGCCTAGGCAGGGAGTCAGCACGGAAGCACAGTTTTTGATAGCAACAGGAGGAACACTGTCCGGACCATACGCCTTCTTAGTATTAACTCCAGAGAGAGTAGAAAGTACATCTTTAGAAGAGATTAGGATATTAGGCATAAGTAAGAGAGAGGAGGGTGGAGAGGGAGGAATAGCACCGGAATCATCCAAGGTGGAGTTTCTAGCAAAAGTTTCAGCTGAAGAGATTAGCTTTGTCAGAGGAAGAAGTGATGGTTGTGCCATCAGAGTGGGAAAGGGGAGGGAAAGACGAGGACAAGAAATTGTTGGAGAGGTTTTTGGCTAGATGCCAGAAAGCTTGCAAAGAGCTAAAGTTGGATAGTTCAGTGCATTTATTATTGATGAAAGAATGCTTGGCAAGTCGAAGAACAGATTTGGCTTGATCCCGGGCAGAAACATAGGAAGAATTAGAGTCTTGAGTTTTAAGGCGTCGGTACCATTTGAATGCTTCCTCTTTATTGCAGACAGCAGTAGAACAGGCGTGAGTAAACCAAGATTTTTTAGCATTAGTCTGAGAGAAAGAGAATGGAATGTATGATTCCATGCTGGATAGGATTACCTCGGTAATGCGTTCAGCACTCTCCGAGGGTCCCCGGCCATGGAAGCAGAAATCATTCCATGGGAAATCAAAGAAGTACTGCCAGAGAGCTTCCCAGTCGGCAGCGCCAAAGTGCCACAAGCGCCGCCGGCTAGGAGGATCGGGAGGATTTGGAGCCCTTTTCCCGCCTGGGTGGTAGATCGGGTATGAAAGTCCGATTCCTCCTGATGGTGTCACAGACTCCTGTAGTGCGGCTATGCAGGTACTTGGCAAGGGAGGGGCTGGTGTACCAGTTGTCCAGGTACAGTATGTGGCCCCTGTCTAAGTAGTCCTGCATCATGGTGATCACGACGGCCCCAGAAATTCTGTAAGTCCTCGATTCCACCAATTCTATCTTCTTGCCCAAGTACAAAATGATGTCCTGGATATAACCGGTGCGACAGTCACACATCACGAATGTCTTCAGGCCATAACAATGTCGTTTGCTGGGCATGTACTGGCAGATGCTGATATTTCCCCTCCACAGCAGCAAACTCTCGTCAATAATCAGCTTCTGATGGGGTTTGAAGGTGGCAGCAAACTTGATCTTCAGGTACTCTAAGATGGGTCTTATCCTCTCCATGGGGTCCTTCATAGCTCTGGGTTGATCCACGTTTCTTATGTGGCTTGCCAGGCTATCTATGAAATGAAGGTTCCCCATTATGGCCATGAACTTATTCCTGCTCATAATTTGTCCAAAGATGGGGGTTCGGACAAGGGGATCCCAGGACCAGTACTTCTTTATTTAGGATTTCTTCGTTACCTCCATCAGGATGACAATGGCCAAGAACATGTAAAATTCTGGGATTGCTAGTGTGTTCCATGACAGTCTGGCAGAGTATTTGTTCTGTTCTTTCCCAGCCATAAAATAGTAATTATACCAGTTGGTCTGGTCGACAACCAGAGACATGAGATTTGCAGTAAAAAATTGCAGGAATATGTCAAGTCTCGTTGCTTCATTGCCTTGGTTTGGGAGCGCAGGGCCGGCATTCCTGCCGCCCACAAGTTGTAGTCAGTGGGCACAAAGTTCTCCCCATCCACCCAATTCTATAGATCGGGTTGATCGACAGCACCTTCGTCGCCAGAGTCGTCAGGAGAGGAGTCACCATCAGGGGCACCAGGGGCACCAGGGCGGCTGGAGGGCCTTGCCCTGCCTCTTGACCTCGAGCTCGACCTAGACCTTGATCGAGTTGTCAACCTGGAGCCTGATGTCGCACCTCCAGGGGTGGGTCGTCGTAAGAGGGTCACTTTTGATCCCCTTTGGCCACGGCCAAGCCTACGAGCACGCCCACGTTGGCTGGTAGGGCGTTGTGCACGATCTGGGCGTTGTGGCAACGCAGGCGGTGATGGTGTCTGAGGTAGTCCGGAGGTGTCGTGTGCATGGGAGGTCTCAGGCTGAGGTGACACAGGTGTAGCTGAGTAAGGTAGTGGGCCGGGGGGTGATGGTGGTGGTGGTGCAGGGTGTTGGGTGGCGAGGCGGAGAATGGGCCGAGTCATCCCAGGCTGATAAGGAGGGAAACAAGCGGCATGCGAGATGGCGTGGTGGAGATGATTCTAGGGCAGGCATTTCCTCATCTGTTTCTTCTTTTGAGGAAGTCAATGGCTTCACTGCTAAGATGGCTGCAACCAATAGAAGGTGTTAGGGGTTGCAGCTTTTAGTAGGGAGAAAGTGGGAGGTGGTGGTGAAGGCAAGCTTGGGGGAGGACCACGCCGTACTTGTTGTGGGGTAGAAACATGACCCCTCTCATCCTCAGCTCGTCTCTTCTGACCCCTACGATGCCCTGGCAGCATTTTTTAGGAATGCCATGGAGTCTGGGTCATCTTCTTCCTCCTCCTCCGCCTCTTTCCCACTTGGTGGGGAGTCAACTATGTCATTGGGAGCAGTGGGGGAGCTATACCCATTCGCCTCCCTTTGTTCTAATATGGCGAGGCGACGAGAGATGGGGACAATGGGTTCCTCCTCTTGCATCTCCTATCTCCATCAAAGTTGGCTGTTACTCCTCCACTGAATCCTCATCTGATTATCCAGTGTCACTATCAGGCACATCACTTTCCTCAAGTATAGCCAGTGCATCCTCAAGGCTAACACCCCTGCGTGGGTAACGACGAGGTAAATCGGACATGCTGTATCACTAGCGAGATCAACGGGAAAACTGACTTCACTCTCTTCCCGCGCATCCCCACCGCTGCTGGACTTGGGGGTTGCCAAGTATTACCACTGTTAGGCAACATCCTAAGGAATATCCTATACAAATCTGAAAGTCTCTAGCTTTCATAGGACAAGAGTATAAAGGTCGAAACTCGAGGTGAGATAAGTGGGTACACTGTTTTACCCCTCCTCCCGTGCATCCCCACCCGCGCGGCTGGACTTGGGGGCTGCCAAGTACTGCCACTGTTCGGCAATATCCTAAGAAATATTCCATACAAATCTGAATCCTCTAGCTAGCATAGGACAAGATTAAATAAGGTCGATAGTTGTGGCGAAATAAGTGGGTAAACTGTTGCCACTCACCCGCGCGGCTGGACTTGGGGGTTGCCGAGTACCGCCACAGTTCGGTAACATCATAAGATATATCTCATACAAATTTGATCCCTCTAGCTACCATAGGACAAGAGTAAATAAGGTCGAAAATGCCGACGCAGGTGCTGCATCGCTGGGGTTAACGTTACATACATAGCCAACGCATATGCCGCGGCGCTGGGGTCCGTGTGTTAAAGCTGAATTATTATGAAATAATATGTACAAATAGCTTCAAATTGAATACATTCTGCTTTTAAAAAGATATAAGTATGAATTTGTTTGGAAAAAATGGTTGTCGATATGTGGGATAGATTTCCTAGTGCTATAATCAGCTCAGATACGGTTGAAGTTTTAAACATAATTTGGACAGCGGTATGAATGATATTGGTTGGGTGTGAAAGCGATCTGCCTCATTTCAGATGGTAGGCCCCTCTGCAGATTTCCGTTTTCTTATGTTTGTATTTAAATAATGAGGCAATACCAAGACTTAGGATGAGTTACATAGCTGGAACATTAACCATACTTCCTTTCTTCCATGTGTAGGAATTTGTGTATCAGAAACAGACGGATACGTAGTGGCTATAACAAATGATAATGCAAATATAAATTACAATATATTATATCATTATACATCATCAATAATAATAATAAACTAATAAAATGCCTGTAAATTAATTTGTTATTAGATATTTACATTTATTTCACCCACTAGACTGTTTTTTCTTATATCTATTGATAACTTTAAATGTGTAATAACTCTGAAATTTAAAATACTCACTTAAAAGTAAATAGAGTAATATAGTCTTATCTTTCTGTGACGACTATGTCCTGAAATTTATGAAAAACTTTATGGAACACCCTGTATAATTGTATATATACAGTATATATATATATATATATATATATATATATATATATATATATGTATGTATATATGTATATATATATATATAAATGTTAGTAAAGCCAGGTAATACATTTTCTTTAACGCCTTACGAGCGGGCCCGTAAGGAATGTCTACTACCCGCCAATCGGGTGGTTTTACCCTAAATGGCCTTGTTTCCATGCTCTTTTTCATGCATAAACAAGAGCCAGAGCGTAATACAATTATGTATCCCTGAAAGGGCGTTTATTCAGCTTTCCAATGACACCAGAACCATTCTCCTACGACCACGCGTTCTCTTGCAACGATCATGCAAGACGAAGGAAAAATTCTTGACATAATATCCTGTGTAGTGAGGGAGGGAGGGTGGATGTGTGTGGAGTATACGTCAGTAGACCCGCGAGATCCGTGGCGAACGGTCAGAGCCCGACCTACGCTCCGCCCACCGCTCGTCTCTCTCTCAGAGGCAATATTGCTCCAAAATTGCACACGGACTAAAGTTGAGCCCCACTCTTTGGGCAGGTGTTCTCTATACGGACTTAAGTCGGGCCCCGCTAATAAGGGGTTAATGCATACAAGGTTAAAAGAAGTAGCAATATCAGCATTCAATATTTTATTGTTCCGCGTTTCAATATTTCTGATTAAATTTCGTTGGGGTTCAGTCAGCATGTGAAGGAGGTTAGCAAAATGCATGGTGATTCGATGTTTCGCTAGTCATCTAGCATTTTCAAAAGAATGATTAACATGTTAAAAATTACGGGTATATATACAGAAGTGTGGATCGGGGGGCGGGGCTACTGTCTCCCATTGGTTGAGGGTAGCCTGCGTGCGAGTCGTGCACTGCTTCTTCTTTGTGGTTGGCTAGGTCAAAGTCATCGGTGATTGGCTGTTAGACGTCCCGAGGGTAAAGACTTGCGTACCTGAATGTTGAAGGGAGGTGGGAGGCGGGCGAAGTCATCGCTGATTGGCTGCTAGGCGTCTTGGGGGTAGTTGCTTGCATTACTGGATGCGTGGCAGCAGAGAGTGAAGAAGGTGGGCGAGGGGCGCTATGGTGGGGTAGTGTCGTTTGGCTGACGGTAATATTTGTAAGTCAAGTGTTTGGTTGTTTTTGCTGGGGTTTAACCCTCGTGGCCCGGGCTGGTCCTCCAAAGGACAGAGGTTGTATCCAGGCGATTTGGCCGAAAAACGTCTAGGCCTAGGCTACCGTATTTTTTTTTATTTTAACTGCTAGAAATTTCCCACGCATCTATAAACGTAGTGCGGTTTTCAATCTGTAGACTGGCGTTGAGTAGAGCTCTGTAAGTCAACTAGTTCAGTTGTGATGACGATTTCAGTGGAGCAAATTTTGCCGCGATGTTGACAATGTCAGAGCTTTTCAGACACTAATTTCGCCTTACGTCACAACATTAACATTGATCCGACGTCTCCTTATTGTTTTCGGAGGTGCGGTGACGCAACGATCGGCTTTGTTTACATGCGTCGGACGCACGGCGTTCAGACCAAGCTTAACCCTTATTTAGCGGCGAGCAACATAAGTCGAGTTAAAAAAAGCTGGACTATGTGGCGGCGCTCGACATAACTCGAGTGGCAATTTCAGCACGTAATGTGGCTGAGAGAGAGAGACAAGTGGTGGCAGGAGACTAGCGAGCGTATGACTTAATAGGCTTTCAAGCTTACGGATTTTAATAGGACACCCGGGTACCGGCCCATCTGCCGCAGTCGCCTTTTAAAATGACAGCCGGGTAGGAAGGGTTAAGGCTTGAATATAGAGGGCTTCAGGAATAGGGAGTCTTCTGGGATCATTTTTTTTTTTCAATTATGGATGTATGTTTATTTAAATCGTGGCGGGTAAAGGGGGGGGGGGGGGAGAGATAATGGTCTTTAATGACTCCTGCCTGAAGGTGAAGAGTTAGCCGACGAGATAGACGAGTCTGAGGCATACCAATATAGGAATGAGGCCCACAGTCCTCATAGTTATAAGTGTGCTGGTATATCACATGGTCGTTGTTCATCGGGCTCTTAGTCTTGGTGGAAGCAGGTCTGTTACGGAGAACAAGGTTGAAGGTCTTGGGAAACGTGATTTTGCAAGGTAGAAGTCTAGGTCACACTGCACCAACTGCAACAGTATATCGATCTCCAACTACAGCAGTTCAAGTTCCCGAGCCCTCGCCGAATATGCATGTGTGGCCATTGTACATAAATAGTGTTTGGGCGTTGTTGTGTCCTTGGCACAGATTACACTGAATTGGAAAGGTTTCTGATGTAATTTTATATGATAATTTCTTCCAGCTCTTGGCATGTTGTAGCTTGTCAAAACTATTCGTAATGGTTTTTGCATAAGCCTTAAGGGGACTTCTCACATTCCCAATTTTAGTCAAGCCTTTTGACTGCGATTTGGCCCAATCCGGCACGAAAATCCGTTATTTTTGTTGACGCCAGATTTACATATGAATTTACGCCAAATTGTCGCCGAAAGTGTTGTGACTTGTTGGCGACCAGTCGTCGATACTTTTGCGACTACGGACGACAACCTCCGACATCTTTCAAAATTCATGCCGATCCAAATGAACAGATCCGAATGCCGGATATTGCTCGTTGAAAAATCGTCGATCGTGCGGCAGACTACATCCAATCTATGTCCGAGACGGAACTAAACGTACAGCGACAAGACTGACACACGTCCGAATCCATTCTCCAACAATGCGGAGAGACATAGCCGAACAGTCATTGAATCATTATCGAGCAATCGGCAACTCGATACGCAATTATCTCACACTACCTTGTCAAGCACCAGGTAATCGGATGCTAATCCACCTAAGATATATATATATATATAAAGGGCCACTATCCTGGGCAAACAGTACTGTCACAACCTACATCACAGTAGAATAGGTATGAGTGTGACAAATAAATTCTTTCCTTTGCGAGACGAATGTGAGGGAAAAGATAGTCAGGATAAGGGAGGGTTAGCCGAAGTGCCTGCCGCCGACTCAGCTCCAACCGCTGACGCTGTGCTACCTAACACCACCACCACCACCCCCACCACCACCACCACCACCAAGGGAGCTTCTGCCACCACCGGGGGTTCTCCAACTGCAGCTGCTGGATCCTCCCGAGGGAAAGGTAAGTCTGTGTCCCGAGAAGGTAAGTCTGTGTCGATTGTGGGCGACTCCATGGTAAGACATTTAGTTAGGGCTACCCGCACTAAACTTAGGAAGGTTGTGTGTCTGCCTGGCCATGGAGTTGGGAGGGTTTTAGAGAAGATGGACCACATCTTGGAAGATAGTGGAGATAACCCCATTATCTGTCTCAGTGCCGGGAGTAATGATGTTGGTAAGGGTAGAAGTGAGGAACTGCTGCAGCAGTATCGGGATGTGTTAGATAAGGTTAGGATGAAGGGAGGGATTCCTGTAGTACATTGTATCCTACCCAGAAGAGGAGTTCCCAAGGAATGGACATCCAGGGCGATTGGTGTCAATTGCCGTTTGGAGAAATATTGCAAAGAAAAAGCAATACCATTCATTGATAACTGGGATAGTTTCTATGGGAGAGATGGGATGTACGCAAGGGATGGGGTTCATCTTTCACGGTTAGGGGTTTCCACATTAGCTAGTTCTTTAGATAGGGTGGTTGTGGGGTTTTGAACAGAAATATTGAGAGTGTAAATGAGAGGTTAAATGGAACAATTTTAGCGTCAGGCGAAAGCGATAAGGATATTCAGTCTCATGCTAAAAATGATGACTATTATTGCAAATGATAGTAGTGATGGTGCAACGGAAGATGGAAATGTCGTTAGAAATAAAGGTAAATAAGGTATAAAGAAAAGAAGTAAATTGAGAGTATATTACACAAACTGTAGGAGTCTATGTAACAAAATGAACGAACTTAGAGCCCTTGTTAGCAAAGAAAATATAGACATAATGGCGCTAACTGAAACGTGGATTAATACAGAAACCAGGCATTTTTTAGCAGAATTTGATATACCAGGATATAGTTTGTTTAAATATGACCGAACAAGTAAGAGGGGTGGCGGTATAGCAGTGTTTGTCAGGAGTACACTAGAAAGCTGTATTAAATCAGGTATTAGACTAAATAACGATAATGAAAGTGTTTGGGTAGAGGTTAACGAAGGTCGTGAGACCATAGTTATTAGAGTTATGTATAGACCGCCAAATATGAGTAGAAATGACGGAACGTCATTATGGGAGGAAATTAAAATGGCATCAAGGTTTAGCAATGTGTGCATTATGGGGGATTTTAATTTTCCGAATATAGATTGGCAGCATCAAATAGGAGACTCTGATTCTGAGGAGTTTATAGAGGTAGTACAAGATAGTTTTTTATTTCAATTCATAGATACACTGACTAGAGGTAATAATATTCTCGATTTAGTTTTCAGTAACAATGAACATATGGTAAATAATGTAGAGATAGGGGACCACCTAGGAAATAGTGACCACAATTCTGTGTATTTAAATATACAATGGAAAGGTAATACCAGAGAGAATACAACATTAATACCCGACTTCAGAAAAGCCAATTATGGTGGATTAAGAAGAGCCCTATTAGCTGACCCTATGGTCAAAAAATTAAGTCGATTCAGGTGTCCAAATGAGTGTACCCCTTCTCAGGCACCTGTCATCTTAAGTCAGGAAGAGACGTCAACCTTGGTAGATACATACGATAATTTTATCGAGTCAGTATTCAATGCACAAAATAAATACATCCCCAAAAGAAAATTTAGATCAACACAGAACCAACCCAAATGGATGAATAATAGACTATTAGATCTTCTAGGACAAAAGAGAGGAATATATAGAAAAATTAGGAAAGGCGAAATTCACCTACTTGCTTACTATCAGAATCTATCAAGACAGGTAAAAAAGGATATTAGGAAAGACAAAAAAATTATGAAATTAAGGTTGCCAATGACTCAACAAATAATCCTAAAGCTTTTTACCAACTATGTAAATCCAAGGTTAGAGATGTAATTGGTCCCCTTAAAACTTCGATAGGAGAAATGACAGAAAATTATTTAGAAATGTGCAGTACATTAAATAGTAAATTTCTTTCCATTTTCACTAATGAAAATTTGGCAGTTTCCAGAAGTCCGTAATGTATATAGCGATAGTATAGAAAATAGGTTAAGTACGGTTACTATAAGTAGAAATGATGTGCTTAAGGAAATTGACAGACTGAAACCTCATAAATCGCCTGGTCCTGATGAGGTATATGCTAGAGTATTAAAATAATGTAGGGATGAGTTAAGTTACCCATTAACATTTCTATTTAACAAGTCATTAGAGACAGGTTAGTTCCAGAAGCTTGGAAGCTTGCAAACGTAGTTCCGATCTTCAAAAAAGGTAACAAATCAATAGCATCCAATTACCGTCCCATTAGTCTTACATCAATCATAGGAAAGCTACTAGAGTCAATTATTGCTAGTAAAATTAGAAACCACTTAGATACATTTAATTTAATAAATTCTTCTCAGCATGGATTCACTCAGGGACGTTCTTGCCTTACTAATTTGCTTAGTTTTTTCTCAGAGGTATATGAAGCAGTAGATAATGACAAGTCATATGATATAATATATTTAGATTTCAGTAAAGCTTTCGACAGAGTCCCCCATAAGAGATTGATGAGAAAGGTTGAGGCGCATGGAATAGGTGGGGCGTTGTTGGGATGGATTAGGTCATGGCTAATTGGTAGGAAGCAGAGAGTCAGCATAAATGGTACGAAGTCAGAATGGGAAGCAGTCAAAAGTGGTGTCCCCCAGGGATCTGTATTAGGTCCTCTGTTGTTTGTTATATACATAAATGATCTTGATTTAGGTATAACTAGTAGGATAAGTAAATTTGCAGACGATACCAAAATGGGGAGAACAATTGATTCAGATAGAGATATAGAGTGCCTCCAAAGGGATCTAGATACCTTACACGAATGGTCAGTAAATTGGCAGATGAAGTTTAACATTGACAAATGCAAGGTATTAAAGATAGGGAAGATGCATACAAATGTTAAATATAAACTAGCTAATATAGAATTAGAAAACTCGAATTGTGAGAAAGATCTAGATGTGTTTGTTAGCAATGATTTGAAGCCTAGACAACAGTGTATAAGCGTTCGAAACAAGGCAAACAGGATTCTCGGGTTCATCTCTAGGAGTGTGAGTAACAGAACTGCTGATGTTATCTTAAAACTTTACTTGTCATTAGTGAGACCCCATATGGATTATGCTGTTCAATTTTGGTGTCCTTATTACAGAATGGACATAGATTCATTGGAGAGAGTACAACTTAGAATGACAAAAATTATCCATAATATTAGAAATCTTCCGTATAAAGAAAGGTTGAAGAAATTAGGCTTACATTCGTTAGAGAGACTCAGAGTTAGAGGGGATATGATAGAGGTGTTCAAGGGGGTTAGTGGGATTAACAAAGGGGACATGACAAATGTACTAAAGCTCAGTGATAGCGAAAGAACTCTTACCAATGGTTTCAAATTAGATAAATTTCGTTTCAGAAAAGATATAGGCAAATATTGGTTTGGTAACAGAGTTGTAGATGGGTGGAATGGACTACCAAGTGCTATAGTGGGATTAAAGACGGTAGGGAGCTTTAAGATAAAATTGGATAACCATATGGACGAGTAGGGTTGGGTGTGAAGGGGGATCAGCCAGGTTGGGCCAATCAGCGCTCTGCAGACCCCCGTAATCCAGCGTTAATCTCTAACCGTTTTGGTAAGATGATCCTCAGGGTATTAGAGTGTTGAGCCTGTAATTGGGGTTGTGTGGGACAGGGATCTGCCTTGCTTAGGCCAATCGGCTTTCTGCAGACTCCCATTTTCTTATGTTCTTATATATTGTCATCATATTTTATGTTCTGTTTTGTGTATTATATATGTTTCCTGTTTGATGTTTTGTAAGTGACACCATATTTCATGATTGAGTAAAACATAGTTAACTCTTTCCTAGTCACCTTTAAATTGCCATGGGACTTATACTTAATAGTTAAGATCCGGATGCGCCCACTTGATGTAATTAGTAATTAAGAAATAAAAAGTGATTTGTATTTACTCAGTGTGTTTACTGTGCTTGGGGAGTGATTGAGTAAATTAGAAACCTTATTAGTAATGCTAGTTGTGTTCCGATCGAGCAGGATTATATTCTAAGTTATCCATTCACTCAACCCCACAATTTGCCGGAGGGTAACAGGTTTTTCACAATACTTAGACGGAGGTCTTTTAAAAAAAAAAAAATTATCCTAAACAAGGAGCTTATGAAAACAAATATTATTGCAAGTTGGTTTATAACGTGGCAAAATATATATATATATATATATATATATATATATATATATATATATATATATATACAGTATGTATATATGTATATATATATATATATATATATATATATATATGTATATATATATTATATATATACCGGTATATATATTAGAGAGTAGTGAAACAACATTGATGAATCACTAAAGGACATTTTAGAGCAAACTAAAATGATCAAAACTTCAAACTGCAATTGCTTATTAAAGAAGCAATGGACATTCATGAATTATAAATCACTAAATAGTTAAATACTGATAAACGCAATAACAAACTTTGGGAAAATATTGATAAATTAAGAGGGAAGAATAGTATTATATATATAAAAAGGAAGCAAATAAATATACAATGACATAAGCACGGGTGACTGGGCAGTACCGGATCCCCCTAGTAGCATATCATTCGGGGATGTGCACCTGGAATGTGTCAATAAGTTTTGTCATTTGGGCAACATGATTGCTGCTGATGGTGGCGCTGAGGCCTGCTCAGTCGCGGGAGTCAGAAGTGGATTGAAGAAGTTCAGAGAGATGCTGCTGCTACTGATCATGAAAAGGCTCTCCCTTCGACTAAAAGTGAGCTTGTATAGTATTTCTGTTTAAAGCGTGATGGTGTATGCCAGCAATACCTGGCCAGTCAAGATGGCAGATATGAATAGGATGGAATAAAATGAAATAAGGATGGTGAGATGGATATATAGGTCTGCTGTGAAAGACAGAACCCCCAATGTAGAACTCCGAGGGCATTTAAGCATTGAGAGTATTAGTAAGATGTGTAGGAGCAGGTTTAGATGGTATGGACCTCAGCATCTCACCACACACTCAATCTATTCCTGATGCTTTCCCCCATCTTCCCTCGTTTCAATGCCGCAAACACTTCTGAGCTCTTGATCCCCACCTCCTCCTCCAGTACTTCTCTTCTTCTCCCTCCCATACTCCATCCATTTATGTTTGCCGGCATTTAATTCCCTACATTCAACAATTCATTGAAGTGTTCCCTCCATCTCTCGACTCTCTCTTTCTTCTCTACTAGCAGTCATCCATTCTTATCTATGCCACCCTTACTATTTCCATTGCCACCCTCGCTAACATCCTTGACCTCTTTCCTGAACAATTGTTCACATTCCCTCCACTTTACACTTAAATTCCTTCCAAATTCTTCATCTGCTCTTCTCTTACTTTCCATCCTTCTACACTCTCTTTTTCGGAAAGTACCTTTCCTGTTTAAGTCTCTCATAGTCTTCATTCCCACTACTACCCAACCCTAATGTTTTCTTTTTCTCTTCAACTACTAGTTTCACCTCTTCAGCCCACCATGCTGTTCCTTTTACTCCTCTCCCTCTTCTCCTAACTCCACATAACTTCCTTAAACACTTTGCTCATATCTTTCAGTTCCTCCATTCTCTCCACGACAAACTTACCTTGTTATCTTTCTACTACTCTCTTGAGCTTTTCCCTGAATTCCCCCTCCTGTAACCTTTCCATGCTCTGTAACACTCCACCTCATTCTTGCCCTACTTTAGCTTTCTTCACCCACTTCTTCTGTATCCTAATTTTAGCTACTACTACATAATGGTCAGACAGCCCCCCTCCCCCCCCAACATACTCCTATACACCCTAGCATCCAACACTGGTTTCCTCTTTCGTTTATCCATTTACACATAGTCAATCAGTGCCCTTCGTTCCACTGTGTCTCGCTCCTTCCTCCATTCCACTGTCCATGTGTACCTGTGTATCATCTGTGTCAGTATAAGGTGTTGGTTATCAACACAAATGCACTGCCACTCCCATCTACCTCTGACGGTACACCCCACCCTCCTACCACCCTATCTACTTTCTATCACCCACCTTCCCATTCATATCACCAATCAGAAATATTCCTTCACACTTACCAAACTTATCCAGGCACGCCTCAACACTTACTCAAAACTCCTCTTTCACTCTTTCTGCTTTATCCTCTGTTAGACATACACACACACGACCACCCATGTTTGTATTCACACTTCCATTCTCATCCAAAGAATCCATGCACCCACAGAATCATATACTCCATTACACGCTACTTTCACTGGTTACTTACAAATAAACACACACCTTCCTTCGCTCTCTCATTCTCATTTACTCCAGCACACACAACCATTCCACACACCCATTGTTTCACACATGTATCCTTCCATTAATTTTGGTCTGTCATTCCACGTACATCCATACTAGCATTCGCTAGTACTCCCAGAACACCTGTCTCTGTTGTGCCATCATTCACGTCTCATTTACACAATCTGAAAACAGGCCGGTCGGGGGTCATCAACAGACTATTCTATCATTTTTAGTTTCTGTATGATTTTCCTGGGTGGAGGGTTCAAGCCCAACCACCCAACCTCTTTAGTCACATTTTATGACACGCAGGAGATACGTGGGGCATATTCTACACAATATACAGGCGATAGAACATTACAACAATTAATTATGATATAACAAAAGCTGTTGAGACAATATACTGGAATAAAACAAGGATGCACATTCAAGGAGTAAAGGAAAATCTCGTAATCAATATTTGGTTAGAATACATAATTATATAATAGATATACTCTTAACTGGTTAATAATAATTTAGTGTGGTTAACTCAGGCTTAGAGTAAAAGTGATTAATGGAGATAATTCAATTGTAGACTTAGAGGAAGAGGTTGTGGGGCTTGTTCAATACAAAGTTTATGAGTTAGGTTTTGAGTACTAGATTGACTTGGCTTGAAATAACTCTTACTAGTGATAGGAGAGGGTGTGTGAGCCAGAGAAGAATTGGAATGAACCTTCCTTCACTGACGCCCTGGGGTAGAGCGAGTTCTCGTGCACCCTCACAGAGTGAGCTTGGGTAGTCGCTAGGGGAAAGTGTAAACTCAGCAAGAATGAAACTGGGACTTGTATAAGAGTTCATGCATACTGTTGTGTCTAAGTGTGGGAGATGTTGTTTACAGAGAGTGTTTATGAAATGTAAGTATAAATAATTAAAATAAACATACCAGTGTGATACGATTAACATAAGGGTTATGAAAGTGAAGTTAAATCTGTGATTATCTAAAGGGGTTAATGTATAATAGGGTATAATACATGGTAATAATATTATATATACTGTACGTATATATCTGTAAAATGCTGATGGAACTCGGACTGAACAAACGTGACAACTAGGGTGGGCTTATTTATTAAGTGTGAATAACAATGGAACTAATATGATACATATTTGCCCCCCCCTGAAAAACAAAACAAAAACAGATTAAAATATAAGACTAATTTATAAAGTTCCTATATGAGTATGTCTTCTAAAGATGAGAGTTTCTGATGTACTCTTCATGAATAGAAAGACGTTGATTCAAGTTCAAATTCAAATTCTGTACTACCTTAGAATATACATTATTATACATGAAATGACAGGGCTGGAAAACATAATACCAAAGTCCACCACAAACACATTCCCATCCCATTCCGCCAGGTAAACAATGGCCGCCTGCACCTGGGCCAGATATAGACTATGCGGATGAGGATTTTATGCAAATGAGACATCAACCTCCTTCATTCCTCTCCAGTCACCCTGGCGGTTCCATGCACTACTATCACCGCTAGACGAGACTGTGCTTGCAATTCAACTAGACAAGAAGAAAAGCAGACCACTCTATAGAGAGAGGCCTCCAATACTGTACATTAATTATCATATGTATACCTAGACTTTAAGCAATTCACTTCTATTATTAATAAATAAAACATACTATTCCCAACATATTCATGTATGCATTGTATTTTTAAGGCTTTAGACAACCACGCAATAAATAAAAAACGAGATTTCCCATGCCTCTTCTGTTCCGGAAACCACCGACTTGTCACTCTCCGTAAAATCAAATACTACCTGGCCGAAAACAGGGTAAAGTTAGGCAAGTCGAGGCACTGTGTCCCATGGGTAACTTGTGGGAGAGTATATGTGAACAATTCGATCCGGATAGCACCATCCGTAGAGGTTAGCCAAAATCCTCTTAGATCGTGCCCTTCAAGCAGAGACAGTGTCCAGATGAGAGTGTGTGTAGGCTATCCCGGAAGTGACCTACGCTAGTCCTACCTGTACGAGAGTACCCCTGGATCTTCCCTCCATGGCAACCAGGCCAAGACGGACCACGCACTTAGTCGCCCACACGTGTGTCAGATCTCTACAAGGCTACTTTCTGCTATACTCCTACTCAAAATTAAGTGCCTCTTGTTTACTTATTATGTTTCGTGAGTATTGCAAAGGTTGTGTAGGATATGTTATGTGTTCAAGTAAACGTAAATACCCGAGATCTTTTATTCTCACCTTAGTCCTTTTGTTACTCGTGTCATGAGTACATACAAACACTATCCTGGGATTGATTTATATATATACTGCGTAATATATATTCATGTATTGCCACTAAGTTTATATATATATATGCATTCGGCCCAAACACCCACACACTACACATAAATATTGTGAACACCCCTGACAGATCTGATTCTAAGTTACTAGGATTATCAGGGTACATATATCGGGTATAAATGTTCACAGAGAGTGTTATCTATAGTGATTCTTAGCTAGACTCACTTTTATTTATGTTTCCTGGCTTCACAACCAGTTTAAACATTTAACTTGAATTCATAGTAATTTTATTTAGCCCACATTGCGCTAATATATCAATGTCGAGGGTTTTGTCTTCTCCATAAGACTTACCTTTATTTGCTCAGTTCCATGAATTACGATTGTTAAATCTAACTGTATACGTTAGTATATAATTGAAACCTCTCTTCTTATTTATAACTCATTGGTTATTTGTCATTCAGCTGATATTCTTATTCTATATATTCTGTTTAACCGAGACGTTGTGACCTCAGTATTTTGACCTTACACCGCGTCACGTTTTACCACGCGTTAACTTTGACCTGCAGGATATCACCCATTCTTTGAGACTAACCGCTCTGTTAACATTTATGCGATATTTATATATTCATCATATGATTATTCAATTGTGATTTATCAATTATTATTATTAACTGATTTATGTATCATCGATGCTTTAAGAATATTATTCATTCTTGGAGTAGGTTCGAGAGTATTTTAATATAAGTACGACTCGACCAAGTGTCTATCTATAATATATGCCAGTACCCTGATCCAAAATTAAATAAAAACTTGTGAAACCCAACCGTGTATACTGTATCATTGGTAGAGATTGAGGAGATTTATAATTGCATATCTGGAGTCAGCTGTGTTCCTGCTGAGGTTATTGTTCTTAAAAGCTTTCCTAGAGTGGAAAGAGAGAACTGAAGTACGTGGGCAAATATTATTGCCCGGTATAACACTGGTGGCCGCTGTGTCTTAACACGGCATAGCGACTCTGATTTTAATTTGTCTTAATCTTTACCAATACACAAATCATCATGGTGAGAAAAATCGCTGGAAATTATTCCATTTAAACCGGAGGACCATGTTATAGTCACTTATCTTGAAGTTGTGAAACCTGTCCTGGACATTGTATGCCAGGACGATGACAATGCAAAAATCCACACTGTTGTCATGAAGTTAGGCAGGCATATGTACCTCGTTGTTTTGTGTGTGATTCTCCCCAGTTAACGTGGGCCCAGTTTGAAACCTATACCACCTCAGCAATTAGCCCATCTTTAGGTAAAGTTGTAGCCGATAGACAGTTACACCAGGTTTAATTCGCAGGGAATTTAGACCACACAATTAACCAATTGAACCAACTTGCACTGACCGCCAGTGCTGCAATATTTCGGTAGAGGTGATGACGTCACATTTCCCCCGTTCTCTTGACAGTTGATTAAAGAAAACGGTGTCATTAATATAGGTGACTGTAGAAATATTTATGCCAATTGACTGCCCTACCATAACACACTTTCGACCTCCTGGTAATCTGTATAATGCCTTTTGTAAATATCTCATTACTCCCCCAACAATATTAGAAGATATTTTTTGTGTTCATCCTGCTTTTCTTCTTTAACCCCTTATTGGCGGCGCTCGACTTAAGTCGTGCACCAATTTGCAGCAAGTTAGGAGCATTATTAAGGCTTTTAAAGGGTTAAAATCGAGTGCAAATGGCCGGGAGCACAGCGGGCCAGACAGCCGACTCCCAGGGCTTACCGCCGCCCATTAACACATGTTCCCTGTGTTCTCGAGAGGCCGGCAGTGTAGCCAGTAGTGAGCATAGCTGGGAAAATATACCGATATATGCTAAACTCCCATGTTCGTGGCATCACTGCAAGAGAACCACAAGTGCTACGTAGCTCGTTCTGGTCTCATTTTGAAGATTTTAGTGCCTAGTTTTTTGCTAAATAATTTGTTTTCATGCAGATGCTTGATTTGTCATGCAGGAGGGCCTGAATATGCCCAAATGAGCCCAAAACACCCCGCTAGACAAGGGTTTAACACCTTAAGAGCGGCCTAGGCGGTAATTTCTATGTACCGCCCAGCGTTTTTTTTTTACCCTAAATAGGGTTGTTTCCGTGCTCATTTTCATGCATAAACAAGACCCAGACCGTAAAATAAGTATATATCCCTGAAAGGGCGTAAACAGAGCTTTCCAATGACACCCGAACCATCCTTGTACGACCACTGGTTCTCTTGCAATGATCGTGCAACACGAGTGCAAAAAAACTAAAATAAGGTAATTTCCGTACATAATTCCCTGTGTAGCGATTGAGAAAGGGAGAAGAAGGGTGGAATACAGTTCAGTAGGTCCACGGTGGTCGTGGGGAGCTGTCATAAGGTTACTACGCTCGTCCCACCGCTCAGCTCTCTCTCTCAGCAACATTACGTGCTGAAAATGGCACTCGACAGCTGTCGTGCACCGCCACATAGTCCAAATTTATTTCACTCGACATATGTTGCGCGCCGCCAGTTATGGGTTAATAATATTAAGCTTATGTACCATACTATTTGTCTATGTTCACAGGTGTGGCATATACGTGCATGTACACATGCACACATGCATGGGAATCACACATGTGCATTACTGTATTTATATAAATGTAGGAATACCACAATGTGTGAGGACGAACAGTCTAACTGTCGTCCTCACAATGTGTACCGTACCAGCTAGGGTCCCTTAACCCTGTACCGTACGGTAATAATTATATAAAAACGCATAGCCCATATATTGGGTGTTGCTTTCCTGTATAGTTCTGCTTATATTTTGATTAACTATGTACTATAAACTCTGAACATTGTATAATATGATGCATGGCCTTCAGCAACAATGTTCCCCAAAGTGTTGGAGCTTGTACTGAGTGGTAAATAAAGAATATTAAAACAAAATAGAGGCCTCATAATTTCTTATGAAAAATATATTTTAATATATAGCCTAGGCCTATAACTTTTAAATCTTTATTGAATTATGGAAGTAATTATACACAAAATTATGGAAGTAATTATACACAATGGCTATATTATAGGTTTGACTCCTGTAAGGAGATAAAGAAAACCTAATATTTAGTAGTGGCCCCGTAATCATTGACGAACATGCCTATTACATAAGGCATCCTCTTCAAACACTAATCCGCCGTAGTTTGAATCTACCGCGCAGAGCATTTAAAAAACTGAGGAGCCTTCATCATGAGCGCACGCGACCTCACTCATGGCTTCAGTCATTATGAATTGGGTTCTCACTACGAAAAAACTTCGTAAAAAATAAAAACAAAAAGAAAATAAGAATAACTATCCAATAAGCTTTCCATCATATCGTGGATGTACTTGTGTGGATTTCTGACCAGACGCTGAATCAGGCGTCATTCCTCCTTCACTGACATATCAAGTAAACCAAAATCCTTAATACATCAACGAATGGGAAGGGGACGGTCGGGAGGGCCCCAGTCGTCAATGATTACGGGGCCACTACTAAATATTAGGTTTTCTTTATCTCCTTACAGGAGTCAAACCTATAATTTATTAGTGGCCCCTCCATCATTGACGAACATGCCTGATATCTAAGACTGGAGGGGGACATTCGTAATCATATCATAACTCTAGAAAAGCAGATAAAAACAACACATAGTATTCTTACTTTTGAAAAATGTATTTAATACGGCATAGGCCGGAAATATACAAGAAAAAGGGGTTCAGGCAGGTGCGTGCTTCAAAGAAGCCTGCCCGACAAAAATAGGTAACCCTGAAGTGATTCTGAACACAGATCTGTAGTTACAAAAGGCACCCCACTCAACGAGTGGTGACAAAAATAATAAGTTATAAGTTTATATGTGCACATCATAACCCCAAAATACATGTGGAGATCAATTGCTAATGAACTCCATTGAACTAATGTTACATTGCTTTCGCAGCTAAAACTACTATAACAACACCGTTGTTTTGTACTAAACTTTGTACTAGCACAAATTCTCGCAGAGAAATTTTCATCACATTTTAACCTTAAATTGTATCACAGCTCTCATACTCCGGCGGGGTCTAGGGTGTCCTATGTCAATTGACTGCACCCCCCCCCCCCCCCCCTTCCGTGAAAATAAACATAAGTGACTGCAGGGCCACCTAGACCCTCTGCCTTAAAGCTATACATGGTAAGGAAGGTTTGTCTAGAGCAACAATATCTAGAGAGAAACGTATGATTAGACGCCCACAACTGTGTGGACGCAATATCTTCAACTGAAAAGTTTTTTCAGGAAACGTAAAGAGGCCGCCCACTTGCGTAAATCGTGGGCCCTACCCACAACGCCGGGATTACTCTCTTTAACACCTTACGAGCGGCCTATGCGGTTTATTTATGTGTACCGCACAGCGGGGTGTTTTTAGCCAAAATAGGGCTGTTTACGTGATCATTTTCATGCCTAAATAAGACCCAGAACGTAAAACAAGTATCTATCCTGAAAGGGCATAAACAGAGCTTTCGAATGACACCATAACGATCCTTGTATGATGGATAGTTTTCTTGCAATAACCGTGCAACGCGAGTGCAAAAGCAGGTAATTCGGTACTTTCAGTACATAATTGAGTATGTAGCGAGTGAGAGAGGGAGGAGGGAGCTGAGATTTGTGTCAGTAGGTTCGCCGCGGTGGTCTGGAGCAGTCATACGCTCGCTAGTCTCCTGCCACCACTTGTCTCTCTCTCTCAGCCACATTACGTGCTGAAATTGCCACTCAACCTATGTCGAGCGCCGCCACATAGTCCAGCTTTATTTAACTCGACTTATGTTGCTCGCCGCTAAATAAGGGTTAATGACTTCTACCAGAAGAGAGGCTAATCGCCGTTTAAGTAAGCGTTTACCCGTACTCGCTACCCATAAAGCACCTTGGGGGTTATGAGGAGCTATTCTCAAATATTTGGTTAGAGCTTGCACTGGACATAAATTATGATGCACCTTTCCCCTTTTTAACGCCGGCACCGTGAACTCAGAAAACACGTGTGCACTATGCTCATTCTTGGCTACAAACGCCGGGGAGGGTGCAATGGAAATTGAATCATTAAGTCTACCAAACCTAAGACAATTAGGTGTGTTGCTCATCGCCGCCAGCTCAGACACTCTGTTTCCGGTGGCCAAAGCCAAAAGGAAAACTGCCTTCTTTAAGATTAAAGCAAAGTCTGCAGTATTTTGATACAGACGAGAATGAAGTAAAGACAAAGCTTTGTCCAGAGACCAAGTAGGCATGAGCTGACGGGGAGGTGGGCGGAGTTTAAAACACGCTCTCATAAATCCTGTTTCCTCCGCCACCGGTATGGATAGACCTGTAAGGTCGAAAAAGGGCACTCTAATCGCAGTTAAGTGATTCTTCAAAGTAACCACAGATAAACGTTTCTGCTCAAACAGATAGTTCAAGTAATTAAAAACCAATGCCACTGAGGGTACAGTTTGTTCCGTTCTAACAATCCAAGAAGTAAAAGCTTTCCAATGAGATTGATATTGTCGCTTAGTAGACTGAGTATATTGATTGAGCAATTTATTGGTCACATCCCTACCGTATGGTGCTAGCCACTTGGCCTCCTGAATGTCCATAATGCAAAAGTCAGCGAGGTCTCTAGGTTGCCAATCGTGTCTAAGTGGAAGTACCCGACCGGGAGCGATACCGGGTCCGGGCACCACATTATTAATTGCTGGTACCACACCTGCGCCGGCCACAGGGGCGCGATTAGCGAGACTAAGCCTCGATAAACTCGTAGTTTGTTCACTACGTGGCACATTAGTGACGCATCTGGCGGCGGAAACAGATAGATGGAGCTCCATCTGTTCCAGTCTGTCACTAGGGCGTCTGGCCCCCCTGCCGGCGTTATCGCCCGGCGGGTGAGGTATAGAGGGAGCTTGTGAGTCTCCTCGGACGCAAAAAGATCCACTTGTGGATGGGAGAGCTCCGCAATCATTAGGTCGAAAATGGGTTGCTTGAGCTCCCATTCTACTGTCGTGCTCTGTCTCCGGGACAGAGCGTCTGCCCAGACGTTCGCTACGCCTGGGAGATAAGATGCGTGAAGATAAATATCTAGACTGGTGGCTAGAACAAAAATCTCTTCCGCCACGAGTAGCAACTTCCTTGACCTCGTTGACCCTTGTTTCTGAATACAGTGAACTGCATTCAGATTGTCCATTCTGAAGGCCACTGACTTGCCCCGTAACGCCGGGCCGTGAGCCTGAAGGAAATACAAGGGGACTAGTAACTCTTTGACATTTATGTGAGAGATTTCTAAGTGGGACCAAAGTCCCTGACCCTGGTGCCCCTGATTTGACTGAAATCCCCACCCTATGGTGCCTGACGCATCCGTGTCTACCCATACCGTTGGAGGAGGAGAGGTCCATGACATGATTGAGTGCAATGTTTCCCTCTTCGCCCAGACCGCTAGTAAGGTGTGGATTAATTTTGGTATGGGCCATAATTTTCCCGCCGGTAAGAGTGGGAAATATTTGTTGCCTTCCAATATTAATCGTTTTACTTTCAACCGGTCCAACTTGACAGTTAGCTGAATCCAGTTGAGAGAGCCGACCAGAGACTCCCAGACTCTTCGTGTCGTAGTCAGACTGTGAAGAAACCTGAACAGTTTCCTGCGAAACCTGTTGCGATTGTCCACACTCTGACTCAGAGTGAGAGCGGCGGTGTCCCAGACCAGCCCTATCCACTGAATTACTCTTGAGGGAACAAGGTTTGACTTTACCAGATTTACCTTGAAGCCTAGAGTTTTGACATGATTTAAAATGATATTGACATGTTTTATGCATAATTGTTGTGTCTCTGCCACCACCAGTCAGTCGTCTAGATACCACAACACTCTGATTCCCTGTTTTAACAACGGCATCAGGGCTTGCCGGACTAGTTTCGTGAATAATCGAGGTGCTAGGTTCAAACCGAACGGCATCCTCTGAAAAACAAAATTTTGGTGCCTGATCCTCAAGGCCAGAAACCTTTGAAATCTTTTGTTGACCGACACGTGCCAATAGGCGTCTGTCAGGTCTAGGGAACACATCCAGCCTCCCGGCGGAAGTGTTAGCCTGATTTGATGAACTGTTAACATTCTGAAAGACTCGTTGTAAATGTGAAGATTCAGATAAGACAGGTCTACGACCGGCCTCATCTGAACACTGTCCCGTTTGGGAACCAAAAACAGTTTTGACGTGAATACAGGGTAATCTGGAGGGACCGGGATGATGACATTCTTGGCAATCATCTCCTGGACAAGCAACTCCACCTCTAATGAAACACAATTTGCCGTTGTCGGCTGACGTAAGCGAGGTCGCCGGAGCCACTGCCAAGTGATGCCTTTGCGTGCCACCATCCGTGCCCAGGTTTTTAACGGCCATGCTTGGTGACACGTTCGGAACGACCCAGTTAGCAGACAAGGGTTCGCCGGCTGTACTTCCCTCGGTTCCTCCGGCTCTAAGATAGGCACTGGGAGTGAGAAAGACTTTAGTTTTTTTATGGTGGGTTTGGTGGTGTTGGACGCTTCGCCGGCTGGCTGGTGTGGGCCGAAGACTGGCCCTGCCCCGGCTTATACTGGCCGCGTCCCCTCTGTCCTGAAAACCCTCTCTGTCTATGCCTGAACTGACCCAGGGGGGATTGGGAGGACTTAGGCGGAAGAAACGGCTTAGAACCCCCTGGCTGAGCTTTAGTAGGAGGCTTAGGTTTGGGGAAGTTAAATGCGGGTTTCTTAGCCTGTGCGGGACTGTGCTTCACGGCCTGTGCCATGTTAAACACTGTTCGCCATACATCAGGGGACATTAAAGAAGGTGTAAGTACTGGGGACATTACCACCTGGTTAGCAATGCGATCAGGCAGCTTGCGAACTAATGACATCCTAAGATCCTGTCGTGCTCGCACCGCCTCAAGTAAGGCTGTGCGTATGTCACCTAAGGATTGAATCGACGACTGAAGAATCAGACGCCGGGATAACTCAACTGATCTTCGAGCATCCGCGTCTGCGATTGCCTGAGTAGACCTGAGTAAAGACTTAGCCACCTGTTGAGAAACTATGTACTGTGAAAACAGGCGGAAAGCTTTTCCCCTTAGCCTAAATTCTCTGTCTAGGTGAGAAGGGGTAGGGGTAGTGAATGGTTCCTTTAGTTCACAAAGATTAATCTTAGGGGCAGCTAGAAAAGAAAATAAAGCTGACGGAACTCCGCCGGCAGAACCTACCGGCATGGAGAAACCATGAATGTGTATCCTGAGGGATCTGGTGGGAAGATTTAGAAGTGAAAGTGGTTGCAAAGTTTTGAGCCTCTACCTCCCAATCCACCCAAGGTCCTGGTCCCAACTGTCCCACCTTCAACACTGGATTAGCTGTCTCGTCTGTGACGGTCTGTAAATCTAGTTCAGGAGTAAGAGCCGACAGAGCCTTAATATCATTAAACCCATCCAGCTTAGACCAGTCTGAAAAAAGTTTTGAAGCTGAGGCAGGGGGTAAAGCAGGCTTAGATGCATAAACAAAATAATCCTGATGATAATAAGTAGGTATAGCCTTGATATTTACGTCCAAAACATTACCCAAGGCATCCAATGCCCTTAATTTCTTAGACTTATTTCCCTGGATAAACCACTCACGTGGTACCGGGAGTTCCCCTGACAAGGTAGGCTGGGCAAGCTCTGGCTTAGAGGGGTTCAAAGGGACCCATGACTCGTCTGGCCCATAAAGCAGGGGCATAGCTACCTTTCTAAGAGGCGCTTTGTCTAGAGGGGGTGGATTAACATCCGTAATGACCCTGACATTTGACGTAGTGAATGCCGCCGTAGCTGGCTTAGAGCTCCCTGCCGGTGACAGAGTAGGAGGGTTAGGAATCTTAGATAAATCGATTGACGTTATCAGAGGCCGTACCGCAGAACTTGTCAAGGGAGCCCCCAAGTCCATTGTGGGGTTTTCTCGTTGTTGATTAAAGAATTTTGATAGAGCATGAGTAAGTAACCCATCAATTTCTTGTGCTGTAACAAACTGGTTAGATGCAGAACTTTCAGGTGAATCAGTATTATCATGGGCGGCGTCCAGGCCTGAGCCTGACCCTTGTCCCTCCCTATCTGAAATTAATGACACTTCATCTTGTTCCTCCCGATCCTCCTGAGAAGACCCCGCCGAGGCAGGGGCACCTTGTTTCCAAGATAAATCAGGGATAGAGGATGGGGTCGCCGCGTCCCTGTGGACATCGGCTACTGTGTGACTCGTATGAGTCGGACGTGGATGGTCAGACCCTGGCTGAGCAAACCGCCAAACACCGAGGCTCTGGCCTACGCTCTCTTGAGAGTCTGAAACATTCTCAATTATTGAATTTCCTGAACTTTCCGTTTCTAGGGTTAAAATATCAATAGGTAAATCTTGTTTAGGGACAGGCGCTTCACTATACTCTGAGGCTGTAACAGAAACATTTTCAGGTGTAGAGGTACGATGAGATGCACTAGACTTAGTAGAATGTCGAGAGGACTTCTTATGGGAATCCTTTTTGGAGGATTTGTGGCTACGGTGTGACCGCGAACTAGACCTAGGTTTGGAAGAATCACCACCATGGCCACTGGGGGAAGCTTCAGTCTTACACTTCTTACTAGCCGGGGAAGAGGCCCGACTTGAAGACCGCTGTCTGAGGGGTGACCTTGACCTCGATCTCGCCTGCGACGACGAGGTGGCTGCCGGGGGAGTAGGCTCTCTCGGGCGTTTAAACGTATCCACAGACGATACAGAACCCTGGCTAGTCTCTGTCGGCTTAAAACCCGTTACTCTAGAGGTACGTTTAGGGGGAGGGTGCTCTAACAGCAACTTATCCCAAAGTGGGACGTTGTCACATTGAAGTGACTTATGTGCGACAATGGTAGTGTAGGCCGACATTTGTTGTCTGACCTCTCTCAACGCTACCGCCGCGGTCTTGTCATTGTCACATAGGACTTTATTGGCTAATTGGGAGCAAAAGGAACAATTAAGTGTAACCCAGAGACCCCTTGAACGGTCTAGACATCTAACACACCTTATGCAAAGGGTATGCGCAAAAATTGGGATACCCGCGCAAGGAAGGGTAATGCACAGGGCAAAAACTGGGGCCACATTAGCCATGACAGAGACTGGTGTGAGGAAACTACCGCCGGGTCTGTATTGGTCCGCCGGAGCTCAGCTCTGGAAAAATAAAGAAAAATTTCCAGGAATTAATGCTCATAAGGTTAACCCACGTGTTCGCATACAAGTGTTAATAACCCGCCGGGTAACGGGATGCAAAGACACAGCTAACACATCTCGCTACGCGGCTGGGTGTAAAGAGGCTAAACAAATCTTCTTAGCTAAAGAACATGAAGAATACCCTCTGATATAATGGTCCAGTATGGCACTTATAGTCTGTAGGAGGTGGTGACTGTCTCAAGATTCAATTTTGTAACAAAGCCCCCCCTCATAAAGACGCCGGCCCTTGAAATATTTTAGTAGAATAGCCCAGGGCAGGAATATACGAGATCTGATTTTTTAACGAATTGTCCCAAACGATCGTCGTAAAAATAGAAGGCGGCGATACTGAAAGTATCACCCAATTAAGGTTAATCGAAATTGAATTTGTTTATAAATTCCTTAGTTCCTCCACTTAGGGGCACCCGCCGGGTGTGGGAATCGATTTGGTTAAACCTCACTGATCCTTCAATTTCCGTAAGAGTAAAGGCAGCGATACACAGAGTATCACTCAAATGGATTGGTTAACTATATGAGACCTAAGTCGTTTTATCCCACCCTGCTCAGGTGCACCCGCCGGGTGAGAAGTCTAAAAGTTAACCCCACAAGTTCCTGACCCCACTTCTTTGTAAAAGATCGCCGGGGAGGAACGCCTAAACAACAGCTAGGTTTTCCATGTGGTTGTCGTAAACCAGGTAGAAAAACCTATAAAAAACGAGTGTTCTCAAGAACGTCGTTTCTTTATATATATCTATATATATATGTAAGGATGGGTACAGCCATCCCGCCGGGAATTTAAAGGAGGCCTGAAACCAGGCACCCACAGAGACGCAGTCCTGGAGAGCCACAGACACCTCCCCACGCCGGGGAACCAGCCAGAGTTAAAAACCACGTGTGGCCCAACACTGCTCATCGGTCAGGATTTTTCATGGTGAAACCGAGAAAAAACCCGCCGGAAGGCAAACCCCACCCTGAACAGACACCATCTGAACAATACGACACGAGGAGAGACACGCACGACTAACCAAGGTCACAACATAATCCGTGGAATTAGCCAATACACAACTAAACCAGGAAACAAATATAGTCCGAGGAATTAGCCAATACACAACTAAAACCCGGATACACATGACACAGTAGGGCATATTTATAAAATAAATAATAACACTAGACATGTGGCAAAGCTACGAGCGGCTGGCTAGGCCTAGGTAGACGGCATGAAAATAGTTGAAATATAAACACACACTGGAATATCACAACAGGAACCACCGCCAACACACCACCGAAGCGATAACTTCCCACCCCGGGAAGCCTGACACGGACCCAGAAAAAACTTCACTAAGTGAAGAAAAATACGCTGGGAACGTCAGCAAACACACAGCTTACCTCATCAGAAGGATAAAAGGCAGCAATAATTAACGCGTAATGAAAGCCGCCTGCATCACCAACTAACACAACTGTGCAAAGTTCACGTGTCCACAACAGGACCACGAGGGTACATCCGAAATAGATGCCCCATACATACGACCCAAAATACACTGCACTGCGGGCAACCAGCCCAGGACACTCCTGCTACGCCTATCCTAACCTTACTCGATACATCCTAGAGTAAACAAATGAGAAAAAACTCACTAGGGACGCAACGAATGCGGAACCAGCGGAGCCTGAAAGGTACGTCCGGGCAGGCTGAGCGCAGAGCAAAGAAGGAGGAATGACGCCTGATTCAGCGTCTGGTCAGAAATCCACACAAGTACATCCACGATATGATGGAAAGCTTATTGGATAGTTATTCTTATTTTCTTTTTGTTTTTATTTTTTACGAAGTTTTTTCGTAGTGAGAACCCAATTCATAATGACTGAAGCCATGAGTGAGGTCGCGTGCGCTCATGATGAAGGCTCCTCAGTTTTTTAAATGCTCTGCGCGGTAGATTCAAACTACGGCGGATTAGTGTTTGAAGAGGATGCCTTATGTAATAGGCATGTTCGTTAATGATGGAGGGGCCACTAATAAATATTATATTTTAATACATCTAGGTATATACAGTATATCAGTACCAGCAAACTGTGCCTCATTTAAACAATATTGGATAAACATACTCCTGTCCATAAACTATTATAGCCCCATATTTACCCAATTCCTTTACCAACAATACATGCAGATTCATAAACTTATTTCCGCTACACTTATAATTGCGAAATATCAAAACATATTTTAACAATATACCATCTACAATAATTATAATTAAACTCCAGCATGTAAGCCATACTGATGTTATAGAAAACACCAAGCAGCACTACAAGACATGTATAATTGTGAAATAACTTATGTTACCAATATAACGCACCATCACTGTCAACTTCAACATGTAAGCCCTACGTTGTTCAACAAATATAAAAACAGCGCTATACACAGACACTTGCAAGCATTGCGGCATTTGCCTCATATAGTGTGCAGCCACCTTTCTCGCGTGAACTTTCGCTCAAGGCAATTAAAGATTTAATGGTATCAACCTTAAGGCTATTTCTTTGTTTACGTTTGATTAAATGAAGTTTCGAGAATAGTCTCTCAGCATCAGCATTTGTTGTTGGGAGTGATAACACTTCCATTGCAAATTGTCCAAAACACTTGTATGACTCATCTCCTTGGTCATTTACAATCCCAGTTATATAGTTCTAAAATTTAACATCATATTTGGGGTCTTTTATATTTTGTGGGAATTGGTGCCACGGAATAGCCCTCCACTGATCATCCAATGCCTGGCTATCATAACTGTTAATCCGTGGCACCTCATTAACTAAATCACACAATGATTGCATTTCTGTCCGTAAACCTAGATCACATACTCGTTTTGGGTGTAAATATGCCGCCAGTCTCCACAACTTATTGTTTAGATCGAATGTTTTCCTTATTTCAACACACAACCACAAGAAATGTTCTACACCTCATCTTTATATCAAGGATCATGGTAACCTTATCATGATATTCTGGCCTTTGGAACAGTTCGTGTAATGCTGATCCCAATTATGTCCTTTACTGGAACATATAGGGAATCATCAGTTGCATTTATTTCATGTAAATGACGTTGCAACACTAAATGTGGATGGCAAAAGGAGGTAATAAATAACCTGTATAGTTCGCAAATGGCATCATGCAGTAAATGAAGTGTTGGGCCTGAACTCTGGAATATCCTGTTTATTCTATTTAGATGGGGCAATATATAATTAAGAAATGTCAGGTAACAAAACACAGAAGGGTCATCTAGTGATTCAGTGATGTTTTGTACAGCCACAGGTCTCTCCTCATTTGCCTTGCTCTGGAAATATAACTTCAGCGGTTGCCACTGCTCTAGCAATCTTGCGACAGCTGCATGCAGTGACAACCACCTTGTGACACATGCATGAAGTAACTTGTGTGGCTTTAGATCACAAAATATCCGAAATTCTTTAAATTCATGTTTTTTTTAGAACTATGGGCGAAATAATTATATAAGTTTCTTATTACATCCTCACATGAGCGGGGCAAGGTTTTTGCCGCTTCACTGGCACAGAGATGTATGCTGTGTGCAACGCATTTAAAGATGCTAAAACCAGGCATTTCTACTCTCATTCTACTGGTTACACTGTTATGTATACCCATAATGTTAGAAGCACCATCGGCAGCAAACCCAATTAAGTTCAGTGGGATTTCATGTGCAGTGATGCATTGTAATATCATGTTGTATAACTTTTCACCAGTAGAACCCCCATCACCAGCATACACATCTATTAAATCTAACATTGCAGATTTTACCTCTTTCTCATCCCTATCATAATACTTAACCAACACGGCACATGATTTATTTAATGAACAGTCTGTTGTTTCATCAATAATGATTCTAAATCTATTCCTCTTTAGCTTCTTAACCAACTCCTGGGTGGCATGATTCCCTAAGATTTGCACGATGGTCTTGCACTTTGTGCGCTTCATAGCAATGTGAGCTGCAATCTGGGAGTCCATGGGAACATGCGCTTGTTGAGGTCCATACGGTGGTCATGTAACGGGGGGAGGGCGGGTTGAGGATTTCTCTTTCTTCTTCACTTCCTTTCTTCTGCTGCGGACAAGAGAGAGAGAGGGTAAGACAGAAAAAGATAGATTAAGCTGCGAAGGTGGAAAATAGGTACTCAAGGATAGAAAGGAAGAGATGACGACAAACCCGTTATTGCATTCTAATTAACGAGAGGACAACCCTCTTTGGTTGACCCACATCCAACATCCTTCGAGGAAGGGGAAAGGCTGCAACTCCGACACGATGATAAGACCAAAGAACCACAAAAAACCCACTAAGACCTAGCATATTCTCTACTTTCTAGATATCACATAAGGATGTTTTTGGGAACGGTAATTCATTTGAATTATTTGATCGCCCACCTTCAGGTGAACTGGCCGTCCCCATGGTTTTCTTATTCTTTATGCAATCGTGACTCATGCTCATTATTCAGGTACATTAGGACAGTAGGATAAATCGGAGGCTAGGAAAGACCAATCAAGAACTTCACCTTCAATGTTGGCTGACAAGACTTTAACTCTCGGTTAGGCTACTGGTACTACTCTTAGACCAATTTAATACTGAGAGCTCCGATTTACCATCCTGACAACACATTTAGATCCAAATAGGTACGGGAGGATAGATACAAACATATTGCAGTAATCTTAAGCTTGGTATTAATATTTAAGGAACATTTTACCGTTTACAACTCTTAACATTGGTACCGTATGGTCCGTATCTAATTATCTCTATACCATTAACCTGGGACCAATCCATTACCGTACTGGGACAGTCTCTTAACCTAGGAGGAGGACTCGAACCTTGCTGTCTGTATCCACCCCATTCCTCTCAGTATTATACATCCCAATTCCGCTAGATACCGGTATCGGCCAGGCTTGCCTGTAGGTTTCTTCGGCCTACCGTATCCTGGGGTATAGGGGGTAATCATACGTCTTCCTGCGGTCCTTGAACCCTCGTACAGTACACGAGTTCAGCATCCTGCACTCAGCCAATGGGAGGGGTGAATCAACGATTCTCCGCCATCAGCATCACATCGACTCCGTCCCAAACTGGTTCCCTGGTAAGTCGAATATAATTCTTAACCCTCGGTTGACATATAGCTAACCCTTAATAATGGGGTTAATCAATATCCTAATTACGGTACACAGTAATACTAAAACAAATACATATAAAAAATATAGGCTAATATGAACATATACACATACATGGATTCCTATTAACGTATAACAATAGATGAGCTAATATAAGTACAGAAATACAATGACAGATCAAATTATGACATTACAGTACTGTACCGAAATAATCTCTTAAGGCATCCAAAGATCCTCTCATTAAGTACAGGTACATATGTTACTCAGCAGTACTCTACACACAATTAGGAATACATAATTACACAGCATATCTATGGAGTCAAATCAATACAATAATGGCATAAATCAAAGGCAATTGCCATGGTTAAACTTAACAGGTTGGACTGCTCAGTGCGGAGGGTGCTAGACAAGGCTCAAACAAAGCTAAACGTTATTTCTACTGTAACTCGAGTAACTTATCCCCTGAAATCAGCTGCCCAGAATCTCACTACAGCGTTCCATCCCTTGCAAGGCAACTCTGTTCATTAGACCATGTCAAACATAATTATATCATAGCAATCAATATTCTTAATACACTCTAAAAGCACAATAATTAATAATAGCCTACTGTACTTCCAATTAGGTGAAAGTTAGGTAGGCTAATTAAAATGTAAAATCATATAACCTACCATAATAATTCAGCAAGTACCCATACCTAAACAGCCTTTTCACTAGTTAACTTTAAGTAACAATAGGTAAGAACAAATAATCATCTGAAATAAACCCGACCCAATGGGGGTCCGAAATTTGACAGTACTGGGGTTGGGAAATAAGGACCTCTAAATCAAGATAACAAGTAACACTTTACACTATAACCAAGTAAGAACATTTAAAATGAACAATAACCAGGCCTAGGAGACGTTAGTTATAAATACTTATCTGAATAGGCCTAACTTTGGAACGTCGGAGACACGAAAGGTAAACAAAACTCAAGGACACGATCTCAAACGAATGTCCTTTCCTGATTTACACGTTAAAATACAACCATATTTACCAAAATGCATGGTTTTATAAACTCAAAGTAATGAACAAGTTCTAAACATACAATACAACTGCTACATTAGTAATTTACTCAACCTGGTCGTCTCTCCGAAATGCGAGATGGTCTAAATCCTAAAATGGCGGTCAAGCTTCAAAAACATTTTAATCAACTTCATCCTCAATTCTACTCTTAACTGGTGTTCTCGCACTACCTCAGGATTATGTAAAACGGTGAAAGACAAACTAGCAAAATAGGCTAGCCTAAGTTTGGTCGGGAATTATGGAAACACACAAGAATTGGAAGGCCATCAAATGGCGTCCCTCTGACTGAAATTATTTCACACAAAGTTAATTTGACGTTAATTTGGAATAACAAAGTCTAAAATATCAGAAAAACACTTAGCAAAGGTGCACAGACTAAGATTTACTGAACACAATGATAATGGGGGAATTTGTATGGTTGTAGGCACTTGGCAGGTGAGGGATGCCTGTCGACCAACCCGATAGTAGGCTCGAGTTCACGAATTTGTCAATCACAGCAATACCTCCTACATTACACATCTAGTACTTACTTAACTGAATAAGCAATACCTTATAACACTATAAACCTTAATTACGAACCTCTGAATGGAGGGAAAGGAAGCCTAAGTCCGGAGAAGAAGCGGGGAATGATGACAGAGACTGAGGGGTAGGTAGGGGTCTCTCTCGTAGGCCTGGGGTCACGACAGTGAAGGGCCGAGGGCCGAGGGCCAGTGCCAGGGATCCCGCCAAAAAAGGGGAGGGTGACCACAAAGGGTGGCGTCGCTTGGGTAGGAATTGGCGGTCTTTTTACACAAGGGGGCATTACTCTAAATTCGAAAAGGAAGGATTTTTACAGGGAATAACAAAAGGGGGTGAAAGGAAAGATTAGGCTTGAAAGTATTTTAGATAGATTTGAGAATATTAGTTCTCCTAATCTAGGCTAATTCCCTCTTTACATAGACAAGGGTTACTTAACCCTTCTTAAACGATACATTTCCCTTAAATATAGGGAAGAGTGAATGAAGGGGAAAAAGTCTTACAGTTAAGTCAAACCTTACAACATATACCAAAAGGGAAAGTACAATTTCTTCCCGTTATATAGCTCTACCTTTTCTTTGAAGACTTTTTACCTCATTCACTCTTTCATCAACATAAACATTATACAGTTACCAATTAATCCAGCCTTAACTTATTACAGCAGAATTTCTGATCCGCCTGGCCTCTTACCATGCCCAGAGCTCGCAGTCTATACCCAACGTCTTAGAATCTGACACATTACTGTACTGTACTCTGCCTGTGGGGCGTCCCTTCCTTCATCAACAAATCACTATACCACTCTATAAAGTGTCCCTCCTTTTCAGGAGAGTGCCAACCAGGCACTATCTTGTCCCCGTAGAGACAGCCTCTCTCCACCCCTTTATTGCTTGGAAAACCCCAGGAGACCAGACTAGAGAGCAGCGTGGACGCCCGTATCGTAGGAGTCCCTTCACACTCTGTGCGCTGGCTGAGCCTCGGGACGAAAGGAGTATAACCCCAGTCAACCATAAAGGTACTCAGAGCCAACAGCACGTCCTGATGGGAACGCCACCACCCTAGTCCCAATCACCTGTATGACGTTCTACATAACCTAGGCACCTACGTCTCTTAAAGTTTCGCTGCACGGGGGTTTGACCGGAAAGATTAATTAACCATGCAGGGGCCACAGGGGAGTACACAACAAGACGACCACAACAGGGACTCTACTGTACACTCTAACAAGATTCTATATAACGCCGGGCCGGCTGACGGGCTCTGGGTGCTAAAATCTCAGGTTGATAGTCTTCCTCAACTGGCATTTCAACTTGCTCTACCTGCCAATACTCCTCACCCACGAACGGTTTCACTTTCTCAGCGGCCCTTTTCATAAACACCCCCGTATAGGGATTTACTAGCTTATACGCAGCCCCGTTTCGGACTACTTCCGTAACCCTAAAGGGACCCACCCACTTTCCGTTCAACTTTTGGCTAGTCTCTGGTAGTGGATTCTCGTTCCTGATCCATACCATGTCGTCCACATTGAACTTTTCATTCCGGCGGTTCCGATTAGCCACGTCTCTAAACTTCCTGGCCATGGTCAGTGAGGTCTGTTCCAGGACCTGTTTCGCGACGGACATAGCCTCTTGGCATTCCTCATTCCTCCTTACTAAAACGTCTTGCACCTCGTGCCTTGGTTCTGGATCAGGATTATCCATCTTGGACAGGAAAGAAGGATAATTGATAGACAACTAATAACCGGAAAACACTAACCACCGCTATCTCAACTTTGCGGTTCCTTCACAATCACTGTGACTCTTGCTGGTATCTGCTGCACTTAAAGATTCCCTGAAATATTACACTAACCGTATTGAAATGTGGTAGCATGGCCAATACTGTTTGTGGTAACTATTTCACGGGTTGGTAGCGTGAAAAAGGACAACTGCAACGCACTGATTCTAAACACCCGAGCGAAAGTGTAAGAACCAGTACTGTACAGTCTCTTCTACGGGGGGTACGGGATTAATTCAGGAGCCCTGAACGGAACAGGAGCATGTCAAACCATGGACTCCTAAAGAAATCCCACCGCTGCCACCACTGTAACGGGGGGGGGGGGGGGGGGGTGAGGATTTCTCTTTCTTCTTCACTTCCTTTCTTCTGCTGCGGACAAGAGAGAGAGAGGATAAGACAGAAAAAGATAGATTAAGCTGCGAAGGTGGAAAATAGGTACTCAAGGATAGAAAGGAAGAGATGACGACAAACCCGTTATTGCATTCTAATTAACGAGAGGACAACCCTGTTTGGTTGACCCACATCCAACATCCTTCGAGGAAGGGGAAAGGCTGCAACTCCGACACGATGATAAGACCAAAGAACCACAAAAAACCCCACTGAGACCTAGCATATTCTCTACTTTCTAGATATCACATAAGGATGTTTTTGGGAACGGTAATTCATTTGAATTATTTGATCGCCCACCTTCAGGTGAACTGGCCGTCCCCATGGTTTTCTTATTCTTTATGCAATCGTGACTCATGCTCATTATTCAGGTACATTAGGACAGTAGGATAAATCGGAGGCTAGCAAAGACCAATCAAGAACTTCACCTTCAATGTTGGCTGACAAGACTTTAACTCTCGGTTAGGCTACTGGTACTACTCTTAGACCAATGTAATACCGACAGCTCCGATTTACCATCCTGACAACACATTTAGATCCAAATAGGTACGGGAGGATAGATACAAACATATTGCAGTAATCTTAAGCTTAATATTAATATTTAAGGAACATTTTACCGTTTACAACTCTTAACATTGGTACCGTATGGTCCGTATCTAATTATCTCTATACCATTAACCTGGGACCAATCCATTACCGTACTGTGACAGTCTCTTAACCTAGGAGTAGGACTCGAACCTTGCTGTCTGTATCCACCCCATTCCTCTCAGTATTATACATCCCAATTCCGCTAGATACCGGTATCGGCCAGGCTTGCCTGTAGGTTTCTTCGGCCTACCGTATCCTGGGGAATAGGGGGTAATCATACGTCTTCCTGCGGTCCTTGAACCCTCATACAGTACACGAGTTCAGCATCCTGCACTCAGCCAATGGGAGGGGTGAATCTCCGATTCTCCGCCATCAGCAATTCAGCATCACATCGACTCCGTCCCAAACTGGTTCCCTGGTAAGTCGAATATAATTCTTAACCCTCGGATGACATATAGCTAACCCTTAATAATGGGGTTAATCAATATCCTAATTACGGTACACAGTAATACTAAAACAAATACATATAAAAAATATAGGCTAATATAAACTTATAAAAATACATGGATTCATATTAACGTATAAAAATAGATGAGCTAATATAAGTACAGAAATACAATGACAGATCAAATTATGACATTACAGTACTGTACCGAAATAATCTCTTAAGGCATCCAAAGATCCTCTCATTAAGTACAGGTACATATGTTACTCAGCAGTACTCTACACACAATTAGGAATACATAATTACACAGCATATCTATGGAGTCAAATCAATACAATAATGGCATAAATCAAAGGTAATTGTCATGTTCAAACTTAACAGGTTGGACTGCTCAATGCGGAGGGTGCTAGACAAGGCTCAAACAAAGCTAAACGTTATTTCTACTGTAACTCGAGTAACTTATCCCCTTAAATCAGCTGCCCAGAATCTCACTACAGCGTTCCATCCCTTGCAAGGCAACTCTGTTCATTAGACCATGTCAAACATAATTATATCATAGCAATCAATATTCTTAATACACTCTAAAAGCACAATAATTAATAATAGCCTACTGTACTTCCAATTAGGTGAAAGTTAGGTAGGCTAATTAAAATGTAAAATCATATAACCTACCATAGTAATTCAGCAAGTACCCATACCTAAACAGCCTTTTCACTAGTTAACTTTAAGTAACAATAGGTAAGAACAAATAATCATCTGAAATAAACCCGACCCAATGGGGGTCCGAAATTTGACAGTACTGGGGTTGGGAAATAAGGACCTCTAAATCAAGATAACAAGTAACTCTTTACACTATAACCCAGTAAAAACATTTAAAATGAACAATAACCAGGCCTAGGAGACGTTAGTTATAAATACTTATCTGAATAGGCCTAACTTTGGAACGTCGGAGACACGAAAGGTAAACAAAACTCAAGGACACGATCTCAAACGAATGTCCTTTCCTGATTTACACGTTAAAATACAACCATATTTACCAAAATGCATGGTTTTATAAACTCAAAGTAATGAACAAGTTCTAAACATACAATACAACTGCTACATTAGTAATTTACTCAACCTGGTCGTCTCTCCGAAATGCGAGATGGTCTAAATCCTAAAATGGCGGTCAAGCTTCAAAAGCATTTTAATCAACTTCATCCTCAATTCTACTCTTAACTGGTGTTCTCGCACTACCTCAGGATTATGTAAAACGGTGAAAGACAAACTATCAAAATAGGCTAGCCTAAGTTTGGTCGGGAATTATGGAAAAACACAAGAATTGGAAGGCCATCAAATGGCGTCCCTCTGACTGAAATTATTACACACAAAGTTAATTTGACGTTAATTTGGAATAACAGTCTAAAATATCAGAAAAACACTTAGCAAAGGTGCACAGACTAAGTTTTACTGAACACAATGATAATGGGGGAATTTGTATGGTTGTAGGCACTTGGCAGGTGAGGGGTGCCTGTCGACCAACCCGATGGTAGGCTCGAGTTCACGAATTTGTCAATCACAGCAATACCTCCTACATTACACATCTAGTACTTACTTAACTGAATAAGCAATACCTTATAACACTATAAACCTTAATTACGAACCTCTGAATGGAGGGAAAGGAAGCCTATGTCCGGAGAAGAAGCTGGGAATGATGACAGAGACTGAGGGGTAGGTAGGGGTCTCTCTCGTAGGCCTGGGGTCACGACAGTGAGGGGCCGAGGGCCAGTGCCAGGGATCCCGCCAAAAAAGGGGAGGGTGACCACAAAGGGTGGCGTCGCTGGGGTAGGAATTGGCGGTCTTTTTACACAAGGGGGCATTACTCTAAATTCGAAAAGGAAGGATTTTTACAGGGAATAACAAAAGGGGGTGAAAGGAAAAATTAGGCTTGAAAGTATTTTAGATAGATTTGAGAATATTAGTTCTCCTAATCTAGGCTAATTCCCTCTTTACATAGACAAGGGTTACTTAACCCTTCTTAACCTCTTAAACTATACATTTCCCTTAAATATAGGGAAGAGTGAATGAAGGGGAAAAAGTCTTACAAGTTAAGTCAAACCTTACAACATATACCAAAAGGGAAAGTACAATTTCTTCCCGTTACAGTCACATAAGCTGAAAAGATAACAGTAATATTAGCATATAATTGCCACTGAAGGCATCTACATTATTGTTGATGCCATCTGAAAATGAGTTACATGTGATACGTATCCATACTATTCTAACTAATGCAAGATGATTTCCCTATCCCTAGGGAACCAAACATATTTTGAGGCTTAAACTTCTGAGTACCAGCGACGTTTTCTATGTTATATTTTAGCTATAATTAGACGATATTATACAGCTGAAGGAGTATCTATCTATTGCCTGACGCCGTGATCCCCGAAGGGGTGGCCACAAACGAACCGCCTCCATGCACCTCTGTCCCCAGTCAGTCGATGCCCCTCCTCCCAACCAGCACCGCCTTCATCCATATACTTCCTCACTCCATCCTTCCACCTCTCTTTCGGTCTACTTCTCCCTCTCTGTCCTTCCATCTCGCTCTCGTACACCCTGTTAGTCATTCTCTCGCTTCCCATACGTTCCATATGGCCGAACCATCTCAAGGTGTTCCTTTTCACACTTTCCAGCACATCTACCTGCACACCACACCTTCTCCTTACTTCCTCATTCGTCTGTCTATCCCTCCATGTAACTCTGCATGCACTTCTCAAGTAACTTATTTCCACCCCTCTCAATCTTGGTCTGAGTCTCTTCTCCAACGTCCATGCTTCGCTTCTGTTAGTCAGTGTCGGGATTACCACACTGTCATGCAAGGACTTCTTCACTTCCATACTGACCACCCTATTTCTTGTTACTGCTTTCAGCATTCCTAAAACCCTCTTCCCCTGTTGCACCCTCTCCTACACTTCTTCAGCCATAGTCCATCTTTACTCAACACACTGCCCAGATACTTAAATGAGCTGACAATCTCCATAGCCTGACCGTTCAACTTCACCTCACACTCTGTGGCTTCATCCCTTTCGAAGACCATAACCTTGCTCTTCCCCGTATTTACCTTCAGATTCCGTTTTTCGCACACTGTTCCAAACATATTTACCAGCTCCTGTAACTCCCATTCATTATCGCTCATCAAAACTGTATCATCACCAACAGCATACAGGTAGCTTCCACTCATTTCCCTCCCTTATCAGCAATACACCAACATCCACTGCTCTTCCTTGCATTTCTTTCATGACTCCATCTATATATACTGTAAACAACCACGGGGACATCACACACCCCTGTTTCAACCCAACATTCAGGTCAAAGAACTCGCTCTGCTCATTCTCCACATGGACTGCCGCCTTCGCACCCTCATACATGCTCTTCACTGCTTTTCAGCAACTTGCCATCTACTCTGTATATTCTAAGTATTTTCCACATACCTTCTCTATCCACTCTGTCATAGGCCTTCTCCAAGTCCATAAAGGCAACATACACCTTTTGTTTCTTCTCCAGATATTTGTCCACAGCACAATTCAAGGTAAAAATCTGATCTACACATCCTCTTCCCTTCCTAAAACCGCCCTGCTCGTCACCTATCCATTTTTCCGTTCTCACTCTCACTCTCTCAATCACTACCCTACTGTACACCTTCCCTACTACACTTAGAATACATATTCCTCGGCGGTTACCACACACTCCTCTTTCCCCTTTACCCTTATATAGGGGGACTATTATGCCTGTCTTCCAGTCATCAGGTGCACTCCCCTTCTCCCATGCTAGTTTGCACATTTTCCATACCCATTCGATCACTATCTCACCACCATACCTCAACATTTTCCCACACACTCCATCTGTTCATGGTGCTTTCCCCAACTTTACTCTTGTCATGGCTTCCCACACTTCTGACCTCCTGATCCCTACCTCCTCCTCCACAACTTCTCTTCTTCTCCCTCCCATACCCCATCCAACTATGTTTGCTGGCGCTTCATTCCTTACATTTAGCAACTCGTTGAAGTACTCCCTCCATCTTTTGACTCTCGGCTAGCATTTTCCCATTCTTATCTTTCACACCCTTACTGTTTCCCTTGCTACCTTCCCTAACTTTCTTGACTTCTTTCCAGAACAGTTTCTTACACTCCCTCCATTTTACACTCTGATTCCTTCCAAATTCCTCTTCTACTCTTCTCTTACTTTCCTTCACTACTCTCTTCACCACTCTCTTTCTCTCCACGCACCTCGCTCGTTTCTGACTCTCCAAATCTTCATTCCCTCTACTACCCAACCACTCTCTATACACTTTGTTCTTGTCTTCTACAGCTATTTTTTCCTCTTCTGTCCACCATGCTGTACCTTTCACTCCCCTCCCTCTTCTCCTTACTCCACACACCTCCTCATATGCTGTTCACAGATCTCTTCCTTAAACACCTTGCTCATCTCCTCCACTTCCTCCATATCTTCCAGGTCGAACCCACCTAGTCATCTTTCTACTGCTCTCCTGTAATCTTTCCTGATTTCCTCCTCCTGTAGCCTCTCCACCCTCCTCGCCAAGCGGCTCGCTTGGTGTAGTGACTAGCGTCTCGGACTTCCACCCAGAAGGCCCGGGTTCGCGCCCACGCTCGGCGCATTAAAGATTTTTCACAAGCACTGAGTCGTTACCATCCCTCATGAGCAAAGGGATGGGGTAGTAGTACAGGACCCCAATGGAAATACGCCTAATCGGCCTTATTGAGCTATCCTTAGCTAGCTTAGCATGCGCTAGCTTTAAGAACTATTATTATTATAATTATTATCTGTGGTAGTTTAAGGGTTGGTTGAGATAGTGTGAAGCCTTATTATAGCTAGAGGTTCTTCGTAAGCTGCATAAAATTGTCTAATAATTGCCAGACTATAATTAATAGGATGTCACTGGTACTGAACGGGTTAATACAATGTTTTACTGCTTCGACTGTTAACCCGTACCGGCGGCGTCTCTTTATTGTTATTTTAGCTATGTTTAGACGATTTTGTGCAGTTTAAGAGGGATCTGTGGTAGCAAAAGGGTTAAATGAGATAGCTCGAAGCATGTTAATTGCTGGAGGCCCTATTAAACTCAATAAAATCATCTAATAGTTGCCAAAATATTCTGCAAAATACGTCGCCAGTACAGAAGGGGTTAAGAAGAAAAGTAAGACTATCACATATTGAAATATACAAATACAGATACGTTAAAAATATTATCAAATATTGCAGTTTTCCATTGCAGCTTGGGTAAAAATACATAACTAAAGTAATATACAGTATATTTACCTAAATGGCAGATTATGTACTGCTAAGAACACAGCAAACAGAATACTGGCATATGCAACACCACTCAAAGTGTCCCTGGAAAGTGAGGAAGTGCCAGACTGGGACGACATGCCAGGCTGCTCTCCATCGTCAGAGGTCATTGGAGGGTGAGTAAAGGTGCCACTCCGACCAGGAACAGATGTGGTAGCTTTCAGCCTGTCATCCATGCTCTGGTGTTGCCTTGAAGTACGATGGCGTTTAATTGCTGTAATCTCTGCAGTTAGCGTTTTATGACAGATCCAACAGTATGCCTTTCCTGGTGTTTGTGGTACTCGGGCAAGCCAAGACTGGAAAATGTCCATAGACAGCCATCTTTCTTGGAAATTGTGACAAGGAGACCTAATTATGACCTGCAATTTAAAATTGTATACAATGTATACGGTACTGCTATGCTTTGTTATGTTACAGAACGTAAACTGAGCTCCAACGACTTGAGTCAGCGTTAGTTTTGAGAAATAGCCACAGTATGAAACCACATACAAAAATGTATTAAAATAATTAATGTTTTGATTTAACGGATCCCAACTAATTAACATATTTAAGCATGACCAGTTGTGAATGTAAATCTTACTCCTCATAAACTAAATATATATGTAAATTAAAGACATAATATTTGAAATATAAATCCTAATTACATAACGATTTACAAGGAAATTCTATTGAAAGTCATGTTAAACGTTTAGAAAAAATAGAATCCAAGAAATTAATCCAGAAACAATTGACAACCAATGTGTGGCTTACAGAAAACATTAAACACATAAATACGGTAGCCCTAATAAGTCATGTCTCATCTTTCATTACGTTTGGCTCTCTCTGTGCTGTATTTATGTCTGTCAGATCATGAATAGGGTGGTTACGTGTAGGAACATGTTTGTATATCTCACTATAAATGTAGAAATCCTGTTCAGATATTACTGATACCAATTATAGAACAAAATATACTTGGTACCGAGACATCATTTATTAGGCCAACTGTACATGCAGATTTTTCAATGACATGAAAATGCATAAAAACCAGGAGGGAAAATCATTATATGATAATCGATACAGTATCCAAAAAGCAAAAGTACAACTCAGAGGCAATTAGAATTTAAGCTTATACAAAATAATATATAAATGAATATAGACAAATAAAAAAGAATATATATAAAGTGTGTGAAAAAAGGAATATGAAGGTACATGCGGGGAAGAGTAAGGTTATGGTCTTTGAAAGGTGGGCAGCCACAGAGTGTGAGGTGAGGTTGAATGGTCAGGCTATGAAGAATGTCAGCTCATTCAAGTATTTGGGCAGTGTGTTGAGTAAAGATGGGAGTATGGATGAAGAACTGTGGGAGAGGGTGCAACAGGGGAAGAGGGTTGTACGAATGCTGAAAGCAGTAACAAGAAATAGGGTAGCCTGCATGGAAGTAAAGAAGTACTTGCATGACAGTGTGGTAATCCCGACATTGACTTACGGGAGCGAAGCATGGACGTTGTTGGAGAGACAAAAACCAATAATGAGAGGGGTGGAAATTAGTTACTTGAGAAGTCCGTGCGGAGCTACATGGAGGGATACACAGACGAATGAGGAAGTACGAGAGTGGTGTGATGTGAATGTAGATGTGCTGGAAAGTGCGAAAAGGAACACTTAGAGATGGTTCTGCCATGTGGAACGTATGGGAAGCGAGAAAATTAGGAAGAGTGTACGAGAGCGAGGTGAAAGGACGGAGAGGGAGAAGTAAACTGAGAGAGAGGTGGAAGGATGGAATTAAGATGTATATGCATGACGAGATAACAGTAGGCTATCTGTGCGTGGAATAAGTGACAAATTCTATAAGATATAGATCCTAATATTGGTTGCCGGCTGTTCCAGTGAACATTTAGAGGAGCAGAGCAAAGGAAAAGGTAAGTAAAAGATATTTTAGTAAGACAGAACCTAAATAAGGGGTGATAGGCAACATGACGGTTGGCGCAGACGAAACAGCTGATGTAGGAGTTTTCCGCCAATGTAAGAAAGTAGTAGGGGACGATGATTTAGCTCCCAGTGTGAAATTTGTGAGAAATGGCTTCACATAAAATGTCACAAGGTCAAAAAGAAGTTGTATGAGAGTCTGAAAGATAGGAAGGATACAGTGCACTGTTTCTGTAGGGAATGCAGCTTTTCAGTGGCGAAGGAGATTAAGGTACTGAAGGAGAAAATGCGGAATGTAGAAAATAAACAAGGGAAATTCGAAGAGTATATGCATACTCAGGTAACTGAATCGTGACTGATATCAGCCATGTAAAAGCAAAGTTAGATGAAATGTTGAAGGAAATGAAGGAAAGGATGGAGAGGGCGAGGGTGCATATGAAGAAATATGAGGAGGAAATAAATGAGAAGGTGGAGAATATTGTGAAGATAGGTATGAAGGATGAAATTAGGAAGATTGGAGAAGAGATGCAGGTAGAGGCTAGAAAAGTTTGGGTGGAGAAATTGGATGAAGAAGCAAGGACATATAGGGACATGCTTGTGAAGTCAGCAACAAGTGTTCCTAAGGAAACTAAGATTGAGGAACAAGAGATTGTGAAGAAAGCAACGAGCGAGATCCGAAGGCGTAACATTGTGTTGCATAGGGCACCTGAAAACATTAAGGAAGGCATTTCTCTAAGTATAAGGGAGGAAAAAACAAAGCATGACACAATGATTGTGGAAACCCTAATGGAAGCTATAGGGATAAATCAGCGAGAACTAGGCAAAGTGGAAGTAAGGAGGCTAGGAATATTCAGCAAGGACATGGAGAAGGATGTAATGTTAGCAAGGCCAATGCTGCTAAAACTGAAGGATGAAAATTTGAAGGACAGGGCTATGAGGAACCTGTACAAACTGAAGGACATAGAAGATGCAGATAATTCTGGTATCCGAGTAGCACATGATATGAACAAAGAAGAAAGAGTGAATGACAATAAACTCAGAGATGAGGCATGGAAGAGAAACGAGGATGAACAAGGAACAGGAAATTTTTACGTGGTGAGAGTACGATCCGATCCGTGGCAGAGATACATACAAAAGATCTCGGTGAAGAGAAGGCAAGTAAACAACAATCGAGCAAAGCCAAGAATGCAGTAGGAGCAGGAGTCACAAGAGTAAAGACAATGGACATGAACAGGGAGTAGAAAAATCAATAGGCCTAAAAGGGGAAAAGTTGAAAATAATATTTAGTAATGTAGATACTTTTACCACTGATAAACTATATGAGCTAAATGCTAGGATCGCAGAGCAAGAAGATAAACCACATGTAATTGCGCTTCAAGAAGTAAAACCGAAAAACTGCAGATACGATAGATTTTTAGTGGAGTATTACATAGAATGCTGAAGAGTAATAAATCTCCAGGACCTGATGGTATACATCCAAGATTTATAAAGGAAGTTATGAACGAAAATGCAGAACCACTAAGTTTACTGTATCAAGTATCATTTGCTAGGCAAGAAATCCCAACAGAGTGGAAGACTGCAAATATTACTGCAATATTACTGCAAAAAAAGGGAGATAGAAGTTATCCTGGTAATTATAGGACAGTTTGTCTAACTTCCATAATTTGCAAAATTATGGAAACACTTGTTCGAAAACGGATTATGGATCACTTGAAAAATTGAAATATGCTCAGTAACAAACTATTTGGGTTCGTATCTGGACGTTCGACAGTGCTACAAATGATTAAAGTTTTAGATCAATGGACGGGAGCACTAGACGAAGGATATACTATAGATGTGGCTTATTGCGACTTCATGAAAGCCTTTGATAAGGTCCCACATGAAAGGTTGTTAAGCAAGATAAGATCATATAACATTGGAGATGACATGTAGGGTGGATAAGAGATTTCCTATGCAATAGAAAACACAGGGTGGTAGTGAATGGAGAGAACTCAGCATGGTCGGTGGTAACTAGTGGGGTACCCCAAGGATCAGTTCTGGGACCCCTGCTATTCGTTATATATATTAAAGATTTACCGGAGTCGATAAAAAATGGCAGTGACGTATACCTACAGTATATGCGGATGACACAAAATTAATAAAAAATATTACAAGTATTGAAGATTGTAAACTATTACAGGAGGATTTAACTGAAATGAAAAGGTGGTCTGAAAAATGGCAGTTGGCCTTTCACCCTGATAAGTGCATTGGGGTGAGAGTAGGAAACTCACACAGAAAACTTCAAATATGAAATGCATGTGGCAATGAAATATGTGAATTATGAGAAGGATCTATCTATCTATCTATCTATTGCCTGACGCCGTGATCCCCGAAGGGGTGGCCACGAACGAACCGCCCCCATGCACCTCTGTCCCCAGTCAGTCGATGCCCCTCCCCCCAACCAGCACCGCCTTCGTTCATGTAGTTCCTCACTCCATCCTTCCACCTCATATTCGGTCTACCTCTCCCCCTCTGTCCCTCCACCTCGCTCTCGTACACCCTCTTAGTCATTCTCTCGCTTTCCATACGTTCCATATGGCCGAACCATCTCAAGTTGTTCCTTTTCACACTTTCCAGCACATCTACCTCCACACCACTCCTCCTTCTTACTTCCTCATTAGTCTGTCTATCCCTCCATGTAACTCCGCACGCACTCCTTAAGTAATTCATTTCCACTGCTCTCACTCTTGGTCTGAGTCTCTCAACCAACGTCCATGCTTCGCTTCCGTAAGTCAGTGTCGGGATTACCACACTGTCATGCAAGGACTTCTTCACTTCCATACTGACCACCCTATTTCTTGTTACTGCTTTTAGCGTTCCTACAACCCTCTTCCCCTGTTGTACCCTCTCCCGCACCTCTTCATCCATAGTCCCATCTTTACTAAACAGATACTTAAAAGAGTTGACGATCTCCATAGCCTGACCGTTCAGCTTCACCTCACACTCTGTGACTTCACCCCTTTCGAAGACCATAACTTTGCTCTTCCCCGTATTTACCTTCAAATTCCGTTTTTCGCACACTGTTCCAAACTCATTTACCAGACCCTGCAACTCCCATTCATTATCACTCATCAGAACTGTATTATCCGCAAACAGCAGTATAGGTAGCTTCCACTCAATTCCCTCCCTTTTCAGCGATACACCAACATCCACTGCTCTTGATAGTATTTCTTTCATTACTCCATCCATATATACAGTAAACAACCACGGGGACATCACACACCCCTGTTTCAAACCAACATTCAGGTCAAAGAACTCGAGTGGTAATAAACTCTGAGCTTAACTTCAGAAGGCATTTGGCGGAGAAAGTAAATAGTGCTAACAGAATGGTGGGTTTGATGAGAACTATTGTACAGTAAGTTTGAATGAAGTTACTCTTTAGACATTTTACACCACATTGATAAGACCACTATTAGAATATGCAAACCAAATTTGGCATCCTCACAAAATATTAGATATTGATGTGGTGGAAAATGTTCAGCGAAGAGCGACGAAAATGGTGCCCTCCTTGAAAGGGCTTTCATACCAGGAAAGACTGAGGAAATTGGATCTTCCTTCACTGGCGTATAGGAGAACAAGGGGGGATATGATTGAGACATTTAAGATAATTAATGCAATATATGATAGGGAAGTTTGTGGAAATATATTTCAGGTAACTGAGGAGCCTAGGACAAGGGGGCATAGTAAGAGGATACAAAAGATGAGACCTAGGTTAGACATTAGGAAAGTTTTGTTTAAATATAGAGTTGTAAATGTATGGAACAGCCTGCCCGAATATGTTGTAAATTCTGAAAATGTTAGAAAGTTTGAGATAAACCTTGACCGAGAATGGGAAGGGCAAGACCAAAAATTTAATTATGAAGCGCAGACACATGCAAGTCATTTAAGCAATAGTGAACCAAGAACCTCAAACAAATTGAAATATCATGAGCCGGAGTTAAAGGCCCTTAAATTGGCCTTCTTCCGGACATTTTCTACGGTATTCTACGGAAAGTGGTGCTGGATGGGAGGAAGGACGTCGATTGACTGGGGACAGAGTTGCATGAGGGCGTTTCGTTCGTGGCCACCCCTTCGGGGATCACGGCGTCCGACAATAGATAGATAGATAGATAAATTGAAAGGTAAATCAGAACCCAAAATAATAACATGTTAAGGTGTACAATAATGATGTAATTGTGAACAGCAGTGAATTCCCGTAAAAGTTCGAAAGTTTTTGCAACACATTTTATACAAAACCGCACCAATAACACCATTTCGACTCTAATTGGAATGCAAATTAGCATCGGACATATGGAAAACAGACTGGCAGAGATAAAAAAATCACACACACCATGATAATACTGGGAACGCCTGCAGAATAATACACTGGACCAGCATAACTCCACGAATACATGGACATGGCGTAAAATATTGTTAAAAACAACCAAAACCAATGGAGTATCCACACTTGGGAACTATAAACCCGAACAAATAGTTCGTGAAATTATAGGAAAGAAAAGTAGGCCTATGTGACATTGATGGATTGTAATCAGAAGTTTTAGGGAATCACTGGCAAATCTATAAAATTAAATATATTAAGATAAATTCCATAACAGCACAAAGTCTATAAATATATAAAACACAAATAAGACCTTCGATCAAGATATTATGTTCTATACAATTATTATGGGAATCAAGATATTATGTTCTATACAATCATTATGTTCTATACAATCATTATGGGAATCAAGATATTATGTTCTATACAATCATTATGGGAATCAAGATATTATGTTCTATACAATCATTATGTTCTATACAATCATTATGGGAATCAAGATATTATGTTCTATACAATCATTATGTTCTATACAATCATTATGGGAATCAATAAATCAGAACTAGAACAAAACATAAGAGTAGCTGGTGAAATGAATGAATTACCGCCATAATAATAGAAGAAAGTTGGTCCTTTATTACCAGTTCCCGATTTTTATTTACATAGAGAATGAATTCTTGTGGTGGGAATCTTCTCCATATATATTATTTTCATAAACACAAGTATTTAGCACAAAAGTAATGCAGTATTTGGGAGTATTACCAGGGAACAGGCACATAGGTACCACATGGAAACCTTGGACGTACCTGTATTACTGTGGATCACTGCAGCACTTACTGAAATGGCAGGAATACATTGCCAGACTGACGAATTCCGTATGCCCGCTTCAAATATTGCTTTTGTACACGTCATCAGCCATGGTTCATGTTACTATTAGGTTATATTATAAGGAAAATATTACAATTGTTATGCATGTGTATTGTAATGTATTATTACTGTGTTATTCTATCATAAAAGTGAAACATTTTCATTACGGAAATATTTCCGTTTTTTGACGCCATATCCGTAGTGCATCGTCTGCATCCGTTTAGCAGACGAATTTCCGTCCAGTGGCAGCACTGCTGACCGCATTTCCCACGGACACTGCTGCTAAAAGAAAAGAGAGTGTGTTTGTTGAGGATACTTCCCACACCAGTGAGAGATAATTTTGCCATAGCAGAACCCACAGGTTATAACGCAGACATTCCAGTAATTCGGCATATCTTAGCCCTGAAACAGACTCAGGAGACAGATAAAATAGCCGTTCCACTACTCAACCCCAAGCTCCTATAACTTTTCCCTCACCTACTGCCTTTAGCCGGTCCCATAACAAAATGGAAGAATGGGCTAGGATTCGACCCTCAGACTGGAAGCCATGTACTTCTAGGTGCCCCCTTGTCTCACTTAAAAAGTCATTTGGGGAACTACTGAAACGTCAACAAAAAGCCCCTCAGTTTTGGAGCCAGCTTCCGTGGATCAAACCCCAACGCGTGGCTACCATAATCGAAGATGGGACTGCAGGAGAAGAGGGAAGCGAAGAGAGCGAAATAGCAAAGGATATTGAGATAGGAGAGGAAATCACAGAATGTCAGAATAATCAGGATTTTTAATCCGCCCCCGTCCACAGACTGCCAGAGGCTCGTGATGGGACAAGCAAGGATAAACCCCCCGATTACCCTAAGCTCACCATAAACGGGATCAAAGCTATACTCTTGATAGATACAGGCTCAGCGCGTTCCTATCCTTTCTCTTCTTTCTATAACAAAAACCAAGTTCCTTTTGGCCCCCTTCAAACCTCCACCATAGTTTTAATTGATGCGAACGAATGCGTCATTCCAACCCATGGGGAAACTAGGCCCCTCTATGCTCGCAACCCCCTCCCTGATCATGGCACACATCACTCTTTCATGATCTTTCCATCTCAAGAAACCAAGTACGATGGATATTTGGGTTTCGATTTGTTGACTGCTGCCCTAGATGCAAATATTAGTTGCGGTAACAGAACGCTAACTTTCCACCCCCCTGCTGAAAAAAAAGAACCGTAAGAAAGAACCCCACCTAACCTCCGAAGGCCCCCACAAGCCTACCCAAAAGAACAGTAAAAAAGAACCTCAGATTAATAACAAAGAACCTTACCCAACCTCCGAATGCCACCTTAAATCTCACCCTAACCAGGCTATCCGCACTATCAAAACCGCTCAGGCTGTTACCTCCGAAGCCATAACGCTACCCCCTCTGTGGCTGGAATTATATATGTTCTAATATGTACGGTATTATCTGAATCATTTGTATGAGAAAGAAGGGTCAAGGTTCATATATATGTTTTAATATGTACGATATTAACTGAATCATATGTATGAAATAGAAGGGTCAAGGTTCATATATATGTTTTAACATGTACGAAATTATCTGAACCATTTGTATGAGATAGAAGGGTCAAGGTTCATATATAAGTTTTAATATGTACGATATTAACTGAATCATATGTATGAAATAGAAGGGTCAAAGTTCATATTGCCTCGTAGTCTCAAATAAGGTATCATTGTACCGAACCAGCGGTACTAGATGAGGGCGCGGCTATTTGGTGAAGGGTGAGTCGTGTTGACTTGGGGCTCTAGCGTTGTGGTAATAGTCAGTTGACTGGTGAACCTGGAGTGTGGTGTTGCTTTGTGGAGCCAAATGGGCGGCCTGGTGTGGAAGACGGTGATAGGCATTTGCGTCCTCGAGGATCTTGGCTGTTTGGTTGTTCACCCTATTTGAAGGCCTAGTTGTAGCAATAAAAGGTACGGTTATAAAATACTTTGTGTACTTGTATATTGGAATGTTCTCACTGAATACTTTGTGTACTTGTATATTGGAATGTTCTCACTGAATACTTTGTGTACTTGTATATTGGAATGTTCTCACTGAATACTTTGTGTACTTGTATATTGGAATGTTCTCACTGAATACTTTGTGTACTTGTATATTGGAATGTTCTCACTGAATAGTACTAGACTAACGTAAATGTTGTTGTTGTCCTCGGAGCTGTAAGGCCGAGGAGCTCAGTGTTAGTATTAATGTGTTAATGTAAAGTAATTGGTATCATTATTTATTGCAAGTGATTATTATGTGGTTGATTATTGGTGTTAATCTACATGATACAATTTAATGTAGACAATTGATAGTTTGTGTGATTAGTTATTTAAACAGTTGAATTCCTTTGACATGGTTGGTACTATATATATTTTGTTGCATTAGGAGGGTTTTGTGGGGTTCAGGAAGGACGAATTTGAATAGTTTGATGCCTTGTAACTGATAGAGGTCCTTCCTGAACTGAGTAAAATACCGGTACTCTAATCTTTGTTGCCAGAGTTGAGTATAGATAGTGTCTCTGGTGTTCAATGGGTTAATAGTTTGTCCCTTATTGTGACCATCTTAGCACTGCATATCTTGTATCATTCTAGTAGTGTATTATTGTACCTGGAGTTTAAACTTTTGATTAACTTTCCATAGACTTTAGTATGACCTTATATCCTATATGCCATTGTTACATTATCTGTATTGTTTCAGTTCACGCTAAATAAAGGAGGTTGAAAGCAGTCGGACTTTGTGTAAATCCTGGGCTAGGGCAGCAACACCCTCACCATGAAAAATGGATTCCCATTCTACCTACGTTACCTGGTGATGTCATAATAACCCCTAACCTTCAGAGTCCGTTCGATCATAATTGTCTAACCGCCCCAGCCATTATTCCCCACAAACTCAGTTGTATCAAAATAGCAAATATATCAGATCAACCCCATACCTTGCCGAAAGGATTAGCTATCGGAGAGCTAGAGTCCCACGATGAGGAATTAACCCTAGCTAATAAACAAGACCCCCCCACCCCCTTCCAATTCCCAGACATACCTCCTCACTTGACCCCCCAACAATAACTTGACTTGCACAACTTGATGACTTCTTTCCAAGACATCTTCGCCACCTCCAACCGAGACGTCGGGAAAACTAACTTACTCCACCACCCCATTCATACGATAGGGCAACCAATTAGACAACCTATCCGTAGAAAGAAATCCATACAAAGACAAGAGAAAGACTCAAGAAAAAGACATGTTAGACACGGGCGTAATAAAAGGTTCTACCAGCCTGTGGTCCTCCCCTGTAGTATTAGTCTGCAAGAAAGATGGCTCCACTAGGTTTTGTATAGATTATTGCCAACTCAATGACTTATCAATCAAAGAAGCCACCCCCCTCCCTCGCATTGACGACTCTCTAGATTCATTGCTAGGCGCAAAATGGTTTACAACCCTTGACCCTCAGGCCAGTACTTCCGGAACACCAACAGAAAACGGCTTTTGCAACCAGTCAAGGGAGACTCTGAGTTTACCGTGCTGCCGTTCGGCCTTTGTAATGGCCCTGCCACTTTCTCCAGGCTCATGGAATCCGTGTTACAAGGATTGACATGAGAAACCTGTTTAGCCTATCTTGATGACTTCATTGTATTTGGGAAAACCTGGGCAGAACATTTCCAACATCTTCGTCAAGTGTTCCAAAGAATTCAAAAGGCACAATTGAAACTCAAACCCTCCAAGTGTACTTTAGTTCAAAAAGAAGTTAATTGTCTAGGTCATGTAGTCTCCGAGCAAGGAATCGTCCCTGATCCCGCTAAACTCAAAGCCATCAGTGCCATCACCCCCCCCCCCCACTAATGTTAAAGGTATCAGAGCCTTTTTAGGATTGGCCTCCTATTACCGTAGATTCGTCAAGAATTTTGCCACCATCGCCAAACCCCTGCATGACTTACCAAAAAAAGAAGAGCCTTTCTTGTGGACCTCTCAACGATTGCAAGCCTTTCACTCATTAAAAGACCTAGTAGCCTCCCCAGTCGTCTCCTTCCCAGATTACCAACAACCCTTTCGTTTGTATAATGACTTATCTCAATTCGGTATCGCTGCAGTGCTCGGTCAAACCAGAGATGGACGCGGGCATATTATTGCCTGCGCCAGTCGAACCCTTAATCCTGCCGAGATTAACTATCCTGTCACCAAACGAGAATGCTTAGGGATCATTTGGGCCCTCCAATATTTCAAAGCCTACCTTGCCGGCATCAAGGTTACAATTATTACTGATCATCACGCCCTCCAATGGCTCTGAAAGTCAGATACTAAAAACGCCTTGACTGTCAGATGGCGCGAATCCCTTGAAGAGTTTAATTTCGAGATAGCTTATTGGCCTGGTAAGCTTCACACAAACGCCAACGCCCTCTCTAGACTCCCTCTTCCCCCCACCCCTCCAAATGACAATACCTATCCTATCCTAGCCATCCACCATCAAAATTCCGTTGATCAAGAGCATCAACTCCTGTTGCAATAATTTCAACAATAGAAACTTGACTGGATAACTAGACACATTTTTTCACAACTCCATAGGAAAGGAGACAATTAACCTATATATTCTTGACGGGAAAATTGTCCTTAGTCCCCAAACCGCCCTCCCTACCATGCAATCTTTGCACACTCATAACGGCATTCATTTAGCGCAACGTAAACTCACCTCCACCTTTCAGCAAGTATATTGGACCCCCTCCCCTTTTATCACAGCGAAGAAAGTCACAGAAGCATGCAGAGCTTGTGCCATATGTAAAGACCGTACCTGCACCCCAGGCCCTTCCGGCATACTTGATGCCTCCAAACCTTGGCAATTACTTGCCGTAGACGTAATGGCCCCCCTTGAAGGTGTCAAAGGATTTAAATATTTAATCACCTCGTTGACAAGTATTCAAAATACGTAATTGACTGTCCAGCTAAAGATCAGACTGCCTTCTCAGTGGCTGAAGTTATGATTCAACACGTCTTTCCCTATTTCGGCCTCCCTCAAGCTATTCACTCTGACAACGCCCCCGAGTTCACAGGACACATTTGGACTCCAATTTCACAAATGTGTGGGTTCAAAATCAGCCATTCCTCTCCCAAGGCAACTCTATTTGTGAAAGGAGCCACCGCATCATTGATAATCAGATTAGAACCCGATTACAACAAATGAACACCTCGGACTGGCCTAGCCAAGTCAAAGTAGTGCAATGGGGAATCAACACTTGTCCCCGCCAGGACGGGATTTCCCCTCACGAACGCGTTTTTTGCGTACCCCTTTATTCCATTCCTTTAGTCTTTCCTTTATGCCATTTGTCTGTCCCATACGAGCCCTCCTCCAACTTTGATCAGTCCCTTGTGCATTTAAAGAACCGTTTCCGCCAATTACAGTACCTCCAAGATCTCAAGCCAGACGAAACCCCGAAAGTTAGCCCTCGCCACGTAGACGATTTAGTAATGGTAGCTATTCTACCAGTACCATCTAAGCTTAAACCTAGGTATAAGGGTCCATTTGAAATACTCACCGTTCCTAACTGTTACCAGGTTACCATCAACTACCACGGAGAATCACGAACCTACCGATATGTACGCCAGTTCCAACCTATTGATGAAAATATAACCATGCTTGCTGACCCTGACCCTATTGACTAATGCCTTGTGAATAATGACCAAACCCTAAGTACAACAGAACAGGGCCCTGGGTGGGGCTTTGGTTTCCCGGGCGTTTCCGCACCCTCCTCAGCTCCCCGCCATGGAGTGGCTTTGGTTACCCAGGCTATATTGTGGTCGGTAGGGAGGGTTCTGTGGGGGCGCTCGGTTATGGCCTTGGCCTTGCTTGGGACCTTGGGGCTGTTCGGCCAGGCAGCTTGGGGAATAACAACAGAACCTTTGACCCCCCAAACCCCCCTCATCAATCCGTCACTAACACAATCATCTCTCCCAAAACTTCCATCACCTCTTCCTTTTCCCCCTAATTATCCTTCTAACCTTCACCATCTAAATCACCCCATCTCCATCACACCCCACCTTATGCCCCTTTTCCGCTACCCCCATACTCCAATCTAGACCACCACCAATTCCACCTCACACACCCACCCGTTCTATAGCTCCTGTATCACTTGAAGTTGACATAAACATGTCTTCCCCTTCAACAACCATTCACCCCACCTGACCAACTTTCTCTAAGATTTCTCCTTCCGGATCAGATACAAGTTCTCCAAAGGTAGACTTACCATCTAGAATACCTAAACTATGCCCAAAACCTTCTCTATCTTCTACTTCCACCTCTAAGTCCCCTTCTTTCATAACTACACATGAACTTCAACAATCACTTTCCCCTCTGCCACTCTCTCAACAAATACACCACCCCTCATTTCTAACAAACCTATCATCTCTGCTAGCTCATCCCCCCCGTCCCCCCCCCCCCCCTCACCATCCCCAAGAAAATCTATAACTCTACTAGCTCAAATCCTTCCATTGCTTTAAATCAACCTCTTTTACAGCCTCAATGCAGACGATCTGGCAGATGTGTTACCCAGACCAAATGGTGGACCCAAGCATCGTTTTCCCCAAAAAGGAGACGGAACGCCCCCACCACCCTTCAACATGCACCTGTCACCCCCACCACTGTCACACCTGTCTCCACCACCACCGCCCAGCCGCCAACAACAACATCACCTATACCCGCAAATAGTTCCCACCTTGTCACTCCAGCTAGTCAACCTCATGACCCCACCTCAGCTCTGCCCATAGTTGCACTAACAAAAGATACTCCACAACTCCAGTCCACCACCACCACCAGTACGAACGTTGACCCCTCACCAACAACATCTCCTGCTTCCGCCAAAACCCATGAAAGTAAACCGGGTATCCCTGAACCAAGGCCAAAATGAGACGACCCTCAAGAGCACCTCACAACTAGTGTTCCTGGCTCGGAAATCAGACGTTCCGCTCCAACTTACCATCTCCTATGACACCGCTGCCCCTCACAATGTAGCAGCCCTCGTATGGTGCTGTTTCCTCATGGGCCTCACACCAACTGTGTCCACCACAACCCGACGGGAATAAGTCATTCAATCTCGAGGGCGGGATTTTGTTATGGACGACGATGGTGAAATGACAGGCCTGGAAAACATAATGCCAAAGTCCACCACAAACCTATTCCCATCAACGGCAAGAACAACTACTCACAACTATAGAATTGCGTCCATAAGAAGCCGGAAGAGAGACCGGAAACAGCCTCTCCTGGACAGCAACAACAAGACACTAGTCACCCATAGCACAACTCCAGGAGAAACGCGCGGCCTTCGATACGTTTAACATACGTGGGGGAGGACATCCGCCACAGTTTGTTGGCTTGTGCCCCCGGGCGCCAGGTAAACAATGGCCGCCTGCACCTGTGCCAGATTTAGACTATGCGGAGGAGGATTTTATGCAAATAAGACATCAACCTCCTTCATTCCTCTCCAGTCACCCTGGCGGTTCCATGCACCACTAACACTGCTAGACGAGACTGTGCTTGCAATTCAACTAGACAAGAAGACTAGCAGACCACTCTATGGAGAGAGGCCTCCAATACTGTAAATTAATTATCATATGTATTCCTAGACTTTAAGCTATTCACTTCTATTATTAAAAAATAAAACCTACTATTCCCAACATATTCATGTATACATTGTCTTTTTAAGGCTTTAGACAACCACGCAATAAATAAAAAACAAGATTTCCCATGCCTCTTATGTTCCGGAAACCACCGACTTGTCATTCTCCGTAAAATCAAATACTACCTGGCCAAAAACAGGATAAAGTTAGGCAAGTCGAGGCACTGTGTCCCATGGGTAACCTGTAGGAGAGTATACGTGAAAAACTCTATCCGGATAGCACCATCCGTAGTGGCTAACCAAAATCCTCTTAGATCGTGCCCTTCAAGCAGAGACGGTGTCCAGACGAGAGTGTGTGTAGGCTATCTCGGAAGTGACCTACGCTAGTGCTACCTGTGCGAGGGTACCCCTGGAACTTCCCCCCTTCGCAACCAGGCCAAGACGGACCACGCACTTAGTCGCAAACACGTGTGTCAGATTTCTTCAAGGCTACTTTCTGCTATACTCCTACTCAAAATTAAGTGCTTCTTGTTTACTTATTGTGTTTCGTGATTATTGCAAAGGTTGTGTAGGATATGTTATGTGTTCAAGTTAACGTAAATACCCGAGATCTTTTATTCTCACCTTAGTCCTTTTGTTACTCGTGTCGTGAGTACATACTGTAGTACTTATTTACTTATCTCTAATATTCTACTAGAGTGGGGGATAAATCGACAGTCATTTAGAAGTTTGTATACTTAATTTAACAAACTTGCTACTACTCTAATAACCGTTTCTCTGTTCGGGCCGAGATGAATTCAAGACACGGATTGAATATTACATCGACCCAACATAGGTTGTACTTTGGAACCAGAGAACTCCCGTTACTCCCTATTTGGATTCCCGATATTCAGGTATTGACTTAAGTCGGCTTCGATCCAAAGGCACGTTATTAGTTTCTAAAATAATATGTTTTTTACCGAGCCCTGCTGTGTCTACTCCAGAGACCAGGGCATTAATGAATCATACCTTTATTCACTTATCAAAACAAGAGTTATATTTCTAAACTAAGCTTCGAAATGATATACTTTTACCGGGCCTACTATGTCTACTCCAGAGACCAAGGCGTTACTACATATGACCTTTCAATTAATATATCCTCTTAACCATATACAATAAATTTACTCATATGACAAGGGCGTAGTTACAATTTTACCTCAATTGCCCTTCTAATTACTCTTTGATTATATAATATCCTTGTTACTTCATACAATACATTTCTTCTAAATGACCAGGGCGTTGTTACAAGTTACCTCGATTGCCTTATCTAAATACTCTTGGATTATATATACCCGTAATCCTATTACAAACAATTTATATTTACATATATCACCCGGTCAATAATAATTCTTAACTTAATGTAAGCAGCACCTCAATAACTCTACATGGACAAGGTTCTCCGCTTTTATCCCTTTACATAGATTCCTATGATTACAATATTATCCTGGACTTAACACCCGTAACGCTTAACACAGACCGAATATTCTTTTAACTATGATAACAGATAATGTTTCCTTTTTAACCAAAGATTTCGCTGATCATACGGACTTGTGTCCTTCCTACCTATTTCTCAAACTAAAACTAGTCTAATGGCAACTATTATTAATACCCCTGAGCCTTATAGTTGTGTGTATCCTCAAGAATTATTCCCTTTTACTTTACTATTAATATCTATGTGCTGTCCTAGCAGATCCTATACTAGCTATAACTAATCGGCATGAAGCCTTCTCTAACAAGAATAACTCTTTCCCTCTCAACACATCATAATTTTATTTATCAACAAAAGTCTAGTATCTTTTCTCTTTAGTTTGTCCTATAAGAACACATCAATTATTATGGAACCACTGGGTTAGTCATGCATTTTCTCTCTTTCTTTAAGTCTGGTTCGGGCCCAATATGGGTCCTTTAAAAATATATATTTATGGTATACTACTAGATGTGTACTGGAACAATTTCACCACCTCAGAGCTGGCCAATAGCTCTTCTGGAAATCCTCGCTCCCGTCTACTATCTGTCATCCCTCTTGAATCGCTTGGCTGTAAGTATGCAAGCCAGCGATGTGACGACAGGCGGCCAGATACTGAAGGTGTGTCCACCTAGTAGGTGAGAGCGATGCTAGGCCTGAGGTGGTCTTTACTGGAACATTTGGCGAGGGCTTGGTGGCTGGAATAAGTGGTTCCGAGTTCCCTTTGGTGCCCAAGCGAGAGAGAGGAAGTGGGTTGCAAGAAGCACACCCAGTGGGTTCCGAGTGGTGAATGACTGCTGCTGATGATGATGGCTGAGGTTAAGTTGGAATGTAGAAGAGTTTGGAGAGAGGAAGATAAAGTGGAGAAATGCGAAGTAAAGTAGGAGATGAAAAGTTCTCGGGCTCATACAAGATGCTCCATTGTTTATTTTTGGAATGATAAGTGTAGCAACTTAGTCAGCTTCTTCTGAGCCGCTTCAGGGGGTCGTCTTCCTGCTGCTGCAGTCTTCTGGATCTCTGCAGTCAAGTCGCTGATGGTCTTCTCCAGCTCGCTGGCGGTCATTCCCAGGTCGATGTCCTCGTCTACTTCCTCCAATCCCTCCACATCGACTTCTTCTCCTGTGGTGGAGTCGGAGTACTCAGACAATGCAGAGGAGTTGGTTGCCACTGGATCTTCAAGGGTGGCAGGTGCTGGAGTCGAGGCTGCTGCTGGTCCGGCGACGTTGACTGGTGATTGCGGTGGTGATGCAGAGACTGTTTGTGGTGGTGGTGGAGGTCTTGAGAGAGGCTTCTGGATGTCCAGTCTCCTTCTCGGATGGCTTCTTTGCCTCATAGCCTGAGTGGGAATGAGGCTGGGTGGTGAAGATGGTCCTGGAAGAGGTGGAATGATGATGGGAGGGAGGTTGTTTGCCTTCAGGAGTGTAGGAAGATACTCCTGAAGCAGCTTGTGATCCCCTTTGCAGAGGGTCACTGCAGTTGTGACAACAACCTGGACCAAATCCAGTGTTGCACAACTGACTGCTGCTGTGGCTTGGTGGTAGTCCTCCCTCTTACCTCTTCTACCATGCCTTGAGCCCTTCAGGATCTCTCCATCAGGGCCCATGACAATGATGGCCTCATCTCCTCTCCTTCTCCTCTTGATGGTGAATGATACCCTCTCATTGGTGGCAAGAGAGGGCACAAGATGGAGAGGATCGGGTTTGGAGATGCCAGTGGAGTGGACAAAAATTTCACCTCCACTGTAGGTGATGAAACCAAAGCCCTGCAGCCTCCCCCACCCCCTTAATATAGTCACGCCTCCCGCTCTCCGGCGCTGTGATTGGCTGAGCCGGCCGCCCGGCTACCCGCGTGTCTTGAATTCTCTCTTGCCTCGCCTCCACTCTTTTCTCTTCAAAATATGTTCCTGGAAGCTGGTTGCAAATGTCTTTTAGTGGCTTACGGGAGTATAGGGCTGGCACTGATATATTAGACCCATTGCAACCAGAGGAAATGGCCGGTGAAGAGAGCGAGTTTAAAGGTGTGGCGGTACACGTAGCCGTGCGCTCCGAAAATGGAGGCTTCTGATTGGTCGGCCGGGTAGGCATGGCATGTTTATGACGTGAGCCTGAAGTGTCAAACTCAGCTGATGAAGAGAGAAGGTAAAAGGGGGCGTGCTGATTGGTGGATGGCGTTTTTCCTTTACCACTCCCTGCGAAATTAAGGCGAGCTCCTGATCGCTGTAATAACGTTCCTCTGAAATCCTGGCCATCACTCTGCCAATCCACGAGTCCACTATGCTCACAAATGCATCTGTGTACTGTAACTGGAGTGCTGGATTTTTATTTCCAACTGCAGTTTTAGCCAATAGGACTTGCCCGGGTTGACTGAGGAGTTGCTTGAATGCTCGGGTAGTATTTACTCTCTGTCCTTTCTCACCGACCAGGGCTATTAGTCGGCGGAGCCGGTACCGACGGTCAGAGGGGAGAGGCATGGTGCCTTTCAACTGGCAGGCACGCGCCTCAGGGATTCTATTTATACCCTCGTCCAGGTACCTGATTGGTGGACGGCTAATTCTACCACTGCGGGTAATGGTTTCTGCAGGGCCCATGGGCTTAGATGCTTTGGCTGGACTTTTACCCGGGAAGTTAGTCACGCGATTTTCCTTTGATTCATTGAATTTAATTGAGGGAGAGCCGAGGGAGTTTTTATCTTCAAGAAATACACCTTTCTCTTCTCCCTCGGTTCGGAAACACTCTTCCTCACTACTTAGAGTCTTGTTGAAATCTCTCGGGAGATCTGAAACTTCGCTGTCAGGGACCGTAGACTTTTCATCATCGGTATGTTCGCAGTAATCTCTTTCCCCACTTGTCGTAGTCTCTTCGTCTCCCCCATCCCCCTCTTGCCCGAACTCGGGGAAACTCTCGTTTGGCTTGCGACTAACATACCACCAGAACGGAGAGTCCTCAGTATAATTCCTTCTCAAATTAGGACCTTCAGCATTAGGTCGAGCCGAGGAAGTACTAGGATCACCAGCCCCAAATCTTATCTCCTCCTCACTTTCTTCCTCACTACTCCACTCGCTCAGGTCTGGCGGTAAAATACCTTCGTACCGTTTGGTATGACGGATATGGGTAGATGACACAATACTTCCATGATGCAAGTACAACACCTGATATGGCCCATTTACCTAAACAACCTTGAAGAGACCCTCGTATTTCTCTTCCAGTCGGGTGGGATCATGTCTCTTCACCAGAATATATTTCCCCCGGTAATATGGATTATTTAGAGTAAGTTTCTTGGGCTGTTGCTGTGTAATACGGTCATGGACTTGCTGCCGTCGCTCCCCTTGTTCCCTCAAATATTGATCTGATTGGGAATATTTGGTGGAATGAATGGGGTAGGGTAGTATCGTTCTTGAGGCAGTTTCGACGCGATTCCAAAAATAATCTCATAGAGAGAATACCCAGTAGTTCTACAAACAGTGGTGTTTATCCCCCAGATAATCTCTGGCAGAAGTTCCGGCCAACCTCGGACTACTTCTTCCCCTTGTGAGCTCAGACTTGCCCGTACACAATTCGCTAACACCCTATGGTTTCTTTCACATACTGCATTTCCCTGGGGATAATACGGGGAGGTGTGTTGACTCTGGTAGCCGAAGGTATCTCCCAAGTGTTGCCAGATTTCGTTATTAAATTCTTTTCCCCTATCACTCAAAATGCATCCAGGGGTGCCATATACAAAAATTACCTTCTCCAAGATGACCCTAGCCACAGTTTCAGCTTTCTTGTCCGGAATGGCACAAGCAACCGTATATTTGGAAAAGACGTCGACACAGGTTAGAATGTACCTTTTGTTCGTCTGTCTTGGTAGAGGTCCCATAATGTCCACAGATAACTTTTCCCACGGTTTACAGGCCGTAAAGTGTCCGGATGACTGCTTAGGTCCCAGTCGATCTTTGCCCCTTTGACATCCCAAACAATTTTCGATAACTTCTTTAACAATTTTGTCAGCTCTCGAGGTCCAGTATCTTTCGTTAAATTGCTTCAAAACTCTAGACTGACCCAAATGAGCCCCCCTTCCCTCTTGTCCGTGGAGAATGTGGATCATGTGATTAGCCTCCAGATAATCTAATACTACCCGATCTTTAGAATCCCTCCAGGCTCCCTCAGAACATTTTACTTTGTCGCCATACATAGGATCATTCTGTTCCTTGTTAGGTTGAGTGTGTTGGACGGGTGCTACCGGTAGTCGAGATAGGCCATCGGCATTAGTGTGTAATTTACCTGGTCTATGTCTAACTTCAAAGGAGTATTCCTCCAGCCACCCCTTCCACCTAACAAACAATCCGTCTTCCGTTTTCATCTTCCGGAGCCATTGCAAACTATGATGATCCGTGATAACTTCGAAATGAACCCCGGCTAAATATGGACGGAAATATTGTACAGCCCACACTAGAGCTAGGCATTCCTTTTTAGTAACGCTGTAATTCTTCTCGCTCTTATTCAGCGTCCGGCTAGCACACGCTACTATGCCTTCTTTCTGGGCCAATACGGCCCCGAGCCCTTCATCAGAAGCATCGGTGTATAGTTGGAACGGCTTGGTAAAATCCGGATGACAAACTATGGGGTTAGAAGTCAATTGTTTTCCAGTTGATCAAAAGCTATCTGACAATCCTGATCTCAGTCAAACCTCCTCCCCTTTTCCAGTCTCTTAGTCATGGGGCGAGCAATTTTTGAGAAGTTGGGTATGAACCTCCGTTAATAGGATGCCATTCCCAGAAATGCTCGGATCTCTTTGACAGAGGAAGGGGGTGAAATTTCTGCAATAGATTTTACTTTATGGGGGTCTGGTTGGATACTTTTCTTTGAAATTACATGCCCTAGGTATGCCACCTCGCAGGCCCCTAATTGGCATTTGGAAGGCTTCAATTTAAGTCCCACCCCCTGATTCTCTCTAATACTTCTTGTAGTCGATTGATATGTTCCTCCCAACTAGTTCAAAAAATTATAATATCATCCAGGTAAGCTAAGCAGGTTCTCCAGGTTAATCCCTGCAGTACTTCGTCCATGACTCTAGTGAAACTGGCTGGTCCATTACAATCTCTGAAGGGCAAAACCGTGAATTGATAGAGTTTGCCTTCGCTAGTGGCAAATGCGGTTTTCTCCTGGTCCTCTGCCCTAACCGGTACTTGCCAGTATCCACTTTGTAGGTCTAGGGTAGAAAACCATGTTGACCCATTTAGTGATTCTAGCGAGTCATCAATACGAGGTAGGGGTTGCGCATCTTTGATGGCGACATAATTTAATTTTCTATAATTTACACAGAATCGAGTGAAAACTTTTTTTTTTTTTTACCAGGACTACTGGAGATGACCACGGACTGTAGGAGCCTACTACTATTCCTTGCTTGATCATCTCCTCTACTTGTTCCTTTTCCTTCTGTCTCATAATGGGATTTTGTCGCCTATAAGGTTGTCTAATAGGGGGCCTTTGAGTATGTATCTCGTGCGTGTGTCGGGTTCTGGCTGATCCCTTCATTTTGAGCAAACACATCTCGGTAAGTCCAGAGCAATTCATGTAATGTAGTGGCTTGATCTGACGTTAATTGTTTTGGGATCTCAGGTAAGTTAACTGGTCCGTTAGTTCCAACAGTGGTGGGTTGCGCGGGTGTAACTTGTCCTAACAGTTTCCCTTTTTGATAACTAATCGTGTCATCGCCAAAGTTAGCCAGAACTAATTTCCTCTGATCGGTAGTAATAAAGGTGCGAGATATTCTCACTTGATTTTGTGCATCAGGTTCAAAAATCCCGGCAGTCATTCCTTGAGATTTAGGAATTTCTATCATTCTCCAAGATCTAGGGGGAATAGAGAGTTTCCCTGTGGTAGCTACTATTTGAGGTCGTAGGGTGGTCGTCATGTCTTTCGGCCCGCACTGTATAGTTACCCCCAACTGACTCACGAGATCTATTCCCAGATATCCATCGACTCTGCTATTAGACTTTCCTGATAGAACACAAAAATCTGTGGTGAATATAATTATTTTCCATTGTACCACCACCTTATTAGTTCTCCCTAGAATCGTCAGTGGTTGACCCCCCGGCTCCTGACAACTGAATACCAGTTTGATTTAAGGGGCCAATCTCTTTCTGACTATTCCCACAAAATTCTCCAAAAGACAACTTCTGTTTGCCCCTGTATCAATTAACATGTTTGCGGCTTTCCCATTTATTACTATAGTTTCACAAGGCGTTTGTCTTTCTAATATGTTTGACCTCACTATACCGTCTTTCTATGTAAGGTTTAACGGAAATTTTTCTCTCTCTCCCGGCATCGTGATTTTTGGCTAGGTTTCTGTCTCCCTATATTCTACAGGAAGCATTCCTCCCTGGTTTGGGTCAGTTCCCCTTGGTAGGGGTCGATCGTTTGGTAGTGCGGGCCTGGAGTTAAATCTAGGGGTTGGGGTTTGGGGACGGTTGGAACAGTTCCTAGCTAGGTGTCCGGTTTGTCTGCATATAAAGCATCGGATCATTGTTCTCGGATACCCTGTGTTTGGGTTCTCCTCCTCCCCTTTCTTTTTCTCCTCTTTTAATTCTCGGGCTTCCATTATTTTCAGGATTACCTCCATGAGTTCCTTAGTTGTAGTCACTTCATGGATAATGCAGTGCCTTCTAACTTCCACTGGGCATGCTTGGATCATAATCTCTCTAATCTCAGTTTCCTGGCTCTCTTGGTCCATATGGGGATACGCAAGTTTGAAGTTTTTCGCGATTTCCCTCCTCAGGGCTCTCATATTTTGGCCGTCTAGTTTCAGACTCTTAAGTTTGTCTCTGGCAATCCTGGTGGAGGTTTCTCGGCCAAATTCTTCAATTACGGCACTCCTAACTTCTGCCCATGACACTAGTCCCTCTAGACGTACTCTTACATCGTTCAAGGCCTTACCAAAGTGTGCCTTTCCATAGGCGATCTTCTTTCCATTTTCTCCTACGTCAAGTAGCGTGAACTGACATTCTAATTGTTCGATCCATAGCTTGATTTCTTCTTTCCCCTCTTCACATAATCTGAATGGTAATACGGCCGTCATTGTTCTGTTAGATAATTATACTCAATCTAAATGATTTGTCGAATCCCACCGCTTGCCACCAAAATATAGTACGTATTTTCTTATCTCTAATATACTACTAGAGTGGGGGATTAATCGACAGTCATTTAGAAGTTCGTATACTTTATTTAACAAACTTGCTACTGCACTAATAACTGTTTCTCTGTTCGGGCCAAGATGAATTCAAGACACGGATTGAATATTACGTTGACCCAACATAGGTTGTACTTTGGAACCCGAGAACTCCCGTTACTCCCTATTTGGATTCCCGATATTCAGGTATTGAGTTAAGTCGGCTTCGATCCAAAAGGCACGTTATTAGTTTCTAAAATAATATGTTTATTACCGAGCCCTGCTGTGTCTACTCCAGAGACCAGGGCATTAATGAATCATACCTTTATTCACTTATCTAAACAAGAGTTATATTTCTAAACTAAGCTTCGAAATTATATACTTTTACCGGGCCTACTATGTCTACTCCAGAGACCAAGGCGTTACTACATATGACCTTTCAATTAATATATCCTCTTAACCATATACAATAAATTTACTCATATGACAAGGGCGTAGTTACAATTTTACCTCAATTGCCCTTCTAAATACTCTTTGATTATATAATATCCTTGTTACTTCATACAATACATTTCTCCTAAATGACCAGGGCGTTGTTACAAGTTTCCTCGATTGCCTTATCTAAATACTCTTGGATTATATATACGCGTAATCCTATTACAAACAAATTATATTCACATATATCACCCGGTCAATAATAATTCTTAACCTAATGTAAGCAGCACCTCAATAACTCTACATGGACAAGGATCTCCGCTTGTATCCCTTTACATAGATTCTTATGATTACAATATTATCGTGGACTTAACACCCGTAACGCTTAACACTGACCGAATATTCCTTTAACTATGATAACAGATAATGTTTCCTTTATAACCAAAGATTTCGCTGATCATACGGACTAGTGTCCTTCCTACCTATTTCTCAAACTAAAGCTAGTCTAATGGCAACTATTATTTATTCCCCTGAGCCTTATAGTTGCGTCTCTATCCTCAAGAATTATTCCCTTTTACTTTACTATTTATATCTATTCACTAATTGAGTTATAGGTTTAACTTCATCTCTCTACCTGAGGAGTGAAAAAGTGGGAAAATTGGGTATCCTCCGGACCCCCTGAAAAGAATTAAGATTAATTTACCATGTTGAGTATATCAATAAAACTCAAAGGAAATATTCCTCTGGTCTTCCTGAATGGAAATCAATCATTCTTATGTGTCCATGTGTCTGCAAAGACCACTTAATAATCGAAAAAGGCAATATTGGGTACCCCTCAGACCCCTTGCAGATATATTTGCCATGTTGAGTACATCAATGAAACACACAGGAAATGTTCCTCTGGTCTTCCTGAATAGAAATCTATCATTCTTAAGCGTCTATTTTGCGGCAAAGGACACTTAAAATTGTCCATTGGTATGGAAGGTGGGGGGGAGGCCAAGAAGTCCCAAAACGCAACAAACCGTTCATGTACATAGGAGACACATACTGTACATTTGAATGTAGATACATGTGTATACCCAGGGATATTGATGTTACTTTGTAAGCTATGATAGTTAATTTATGTATCTAATGCCTTTGATATATTTTGCACTTTGGAAATGCAGGACCTTTTCTGAAAGGAATAAGAGAACATTATTTAAGATTGATTAACAGGATTATATTCATATCTAAACAAATACATGTACATGCAGAGTTGTTAGAATGCCTATCAACTCGGATTTCAACCTAGTGGTCTGCATGGTATGTTCTTCCACTTAACATGTTAGGAGACTAAGTACGGGTGACGGGCAATATAATTTTTCAGATAACTCCCTGAACTTTGCTCTATTACCACCTAATTCAAACAAATGATTAGGCCTACATCATTTATATAGAATTCACACAATAATGCAGGGGTAAATTCATTGTGCAACTTTGATATCAAATCCTTAAATCATTCTAAACCATATTCGAGGCAGAAGTTAACTAACCAATTATTCATCCTTATGAAAACCAATTCAGAAGACCTGCCTGAAGACCTTTACCTCTGAATGTGAGAGTATCCGTCGCACAACTGACAAGAGAATAGCAGCAATGACAGGTACGAGGGACTTAATGGGTCGTCTTCTCATACATGCAACAACAAGGGATCTTGATCTGGAACAAGTCTTCATATATCCACTAACCCCCTTGCCCGAGGCAATGTGTAATCGTGATGAAATGATGGCAAAGACCGACAAGAGCCAGCTGCACCTGTGCTTAGGAAGAAATTAGAAGATGGAACAGTGCCTACAAAATTAGATGCATACGTTGACAGTCAATTCCTCCTGCACGCATTGCCACCAAACCTACCTCCCACATTTGGTTGTATAGCCAGGACCATTTTACTGCAGGCCATTGCACTTTCCAAGACAAGAGTTCACTCAGTTTTTAACAACTACCCCCAGGTATCACTCAAGGATGCCGAAAGGGGCAGAAGAGGCGCTTTCCTACCAACAACAGAACATACATCATATCCGGACCTCTGCAGAGATGGCCGAAGGAAGGCTAGATCATTAAAAAAAGAAATGCCTCTGTTCCTTGCAAGTTAATGGAAAGATGCATCGTACGCTGCAGTAATTGGCAACTGCGACATCTATCTCGATATTCCTGAAGCATGCTTCCATTTTCATATTGTGGAGGGAGAAGTCAAGCGTGATGAGGTGGAAACACTCAAATCAAAGAATCATGAAGAAGCTGACACAAAACTGTGCATACATGCATAATTTGCGGACAGCTATGGAGCAAACAATATTGCCGTACGTTGCTTGGGTACTGATATTGCCGTCATACTCCTTCACCACTGCCACCATTTCAAAGCCCACCTCTGGATCGATGCGGGTACAGCTGGAAAGAACCACAGGCGATTCATAGATATTTCAGGAATCAGTCTAGCACTGGGGCAACAGTTGTGTGCAGCTCTCCCTGGGTTCCACGCTTTTACGGGTTGCGATTACACTTCTGCATTTGTCCGCAAGGGGAAACTAGGCCCTTTAAAAAAAAAGGGAGAAAAGTCTGGACACACAACGAATATTTGCGGAAATGGCTCAAGCATCAGGAGATGAGACAAGGCATAAAGAGATCCTCCTCCGGTACACTGCAGTGTTGTATGGGGCCAAAGACACTGCAAAGACAAGCCTCAATGATCATCGTTTCAAAATTATTCAGAAGGCCTACCGCCCAAAGGCAAAGAGTAAAAATCTACTTGAAAAAATTAAGGGATTGGATGCTAGTTCCATCCCGCCCTGCGAGAGTGAGGTTTCAATGCATATCAAAAGAGCAGCCTTTGTGAGCAGCATGTGGACTAATGCAAATAAACAAGACATTGTGCAACACCCAACACAAGATGATGGATGGGAACTTAACCCTTAATTAGCGGCTCACCACATAAGTCGAGTTAAATAAAGCTGGACTATGTGGCGGCGCTCGACATAACTCGAGTGGCAATTTCAGCACGTAATGTTGCTGAGAGAGAGAGACAAGTGGTGGCAGGAGAGTAGCGAGCGTATGACTGCTCCAGACCGCCGCGGCGAACATACTGACATGAATCCCAGCTCCCTCCTCCCTCTCTCACTGCTATATAAGGAATTGTATCGGGAAAGTGGCTAATTACATGCTTTTTGCACTCGCGTTGCACGGTTATTGCAAGAAAACTAGCAATCATAAAAGGATCGTTATGGTGTCATTCGAAAGCTCTGTTTATGCCCTTTCAGGGATAGGTACTTGTTTTACGTTCTGGGTCTTATTTAGGCATGAAAATGATCACGTAAACAGCCCTATTATGGCTAAAAACACCCCGCTGGGCGGTACATATAAATAAACCGCATAGGCCGCTCGTAAGGTGTTAAAGAAAGAGTATACCTCCCAGTATGGTTCGAAGGAGATCAGCTGCAGACCACTAGGTTGAAATCAGAATTGATAGGCATTCTAACAACTCTGCATGTACATGTATTTGTATTTGTTTAGATATGAATATAATCCTGTTAATCAATCTTAAATAATGTTCTCTTATTCCTTTCAGAAAAGGTCCTGCATTTCCAAAGTGCAAAATATATCAAAGGCATTAGATACATAAATTAACTATCATAGCTTACAAAGTTACATCAATATCCCTGGGTATACACATGTATCTACATTCAAATGTGTGTGTCCCCTATGTACATACATGTAAATAAAAATTAACGGTTTGTTGCGTTTTGGGACTTCTTGGCCTTGGCCCCCCCCCCCCCCCTTCTATACCATTGGACAATTTCAAGTGTCCTTTGCAGCAAAATAGACGCTTAAGAATTATAGATTTCTATTCAGGAAGACCAGAGGAACATTTCCTGTGTGTTTCATTGATGTACTCAACATGGCAAATATATCTGCAAGGGGTTTGAGGGGTACCCAATATTGCCTTTCTCGATTCTTAAGTGGTCTTTGCAGAAAAATGGACACATAAGAATGATTGGTTTCCATTCAGGAAGACCAGAGGAACATTTCCTTTGAATGTTATTCATATACTCAACATGGTAAATGAATCTTAATTCTTTTCAGGGGGTCCGGAGGGTATCCAATTTTGCCACTTTTTCACTTCTCAGGTAGAGAGATTAAGTTAAACCGATAACTCAATTAGTGAATAATTTAGCACTAGTCAAGCCCTACAATTGTATATAAGTATCAACACCCTACCCCTAAAACCTATGGAGATATTACAATTTTCACCATTTCCTGAGACGGAAAAGTGCCCCTTTGTGACCTTTGACCCGTTTTTATGTGACTTTTGCAGCAAAATGGACACTTAAGAATCACTGTTTTGTTATTGCTATGGTATAAGAAAATCTACAACAAGTTTCGTTGATGTACTCGAGATGGAAAATAAAAGTGCTAATTAGCGTTAATTAGGCCATTCTTAAGTGGCTTATGCAGCAAAATGGACACTTAAGAATTATGGATCCTTCTTAAGACCACCATGAAGAATACATAAGTGGCGATTTGAAAGATGTACTCGAGCATGGCAAATCAAGTGGAATTTGGGGTCCTTTGAACAGCGCCCCCTATGAGTGGCAGCATTTGCGGAACTTAAGAATGGCCATTCAGTGATCCCTGACCTAATCATCCTAAGCATCAAACCTTTTGTACTCGCAATGGCAAATAAACCTCTCTGGGCTCATGGTGTTACGACTGAGGTTTAAATATATCAGGGCTCTTATTCATTGGACTAGTAATGGCATAAATGCTACAACGGAAAGCGCTAGATCCAACCTCTGATGTATATTCCCAGTGAACAAAGAACACAAATACTCTCCAGAGTTCTATATGCAATAATAGGTTATCAAACTCTCAATAAATGTGCATCTACTCTAGGCTTAATGTTATGTGAAAACAGCCTATTACTACCTATAACCGAAGGTGCTTGGTTATGGTATGCAAAGTAAGGTGGTAAGGGAAGTTACAGCTTACGTTACTTTAATCAATAAATGTCAGGCACTCTTGCATAACAGAAAGTGCACTAAAGTCCTTCAACACCAACAAGGAATCTTCTTTAAATGTTAGATGCTATCAAGATGCTCGAATCGGAAATGTAACCCAAAAAGGCAGGCAGCGGAACAATGCTCGTGCAGGCTATGCACACAAAAAGGCAGGATATATAATGCAGTCGGAGCCAAGAATATCCTAAACGCTACAACAATAATAATAATCGCCACGACAATGCAGTATTCCTATCAACAAAAAGAGCCTATGTCGTTTGTGTCTCAATACATCAAACTAGGCTGCGAAATGCTTGAGTAATCATAAACGGGTATGCATAATAAGAGTAATTGGTTTAATATACTTAATGTCTACTATGACATAAAGTCTAGCTAGAGTCAATGATACGAGATACTGGTGCGCATGGCATGCCGCATAGCCTAGTGCAAATCTCAAGTCTGTGCGTCAAATATTACGTTATAGGGAAGGGTAGCTGTCTAGAGAAACCTTAATACCGAAGTATTAAGCGTCCTCCTGGCGTACCTCAAAGTCAAACAACCGAGCCTAGAACAGTGCAGAATGGTATAGGCAAAAAGCCCTCATTCGTGCATGCTCTACTCTCAATGGCACACAGACTAGAATTTACCCAATCAACTCCAGTTCTCAGGTATGTCGTGCAGCTTTTAACTAAAGCCAGCACCCATCAGAAACAATACCTTATAGTATCAGACTCCTAGTCTAGCATTATCTAATCCAGCAGAACACTAATAATTATAGGAAGCGGTACTGAACAATATGAATGCCAACCAATGCTTCGTGATCAACTTATCTTAACAACTAACATACATGGGTTATATAAGACCTTAACGCACAATACAACTGGCCCGCATGAAGCTGATTATGCAGAGTTAACCAGAGGGGGTATAATATTAATAAAAGGTGGTGAAAGATATGGAAAATGAGAGAGATAGGCAGAGGAAAAGGTTCTCAGGTGCAGTGAGGGAGCCAGATATCAAAGGGATAAGAGGGATGCGTTCTAGAAACCAGATCTGAGGGAGAGAGTGGCAAGAAAGTTGTATATATACTAGCACTAGTTCGAACCTCGTAGGAAAAGCGGTAACAAGTCCTCTAGCCAATGCTAAAGAAGCTAGCCAAACATGACGTCACCAAGCATGGTAAAAAAACTCCTCCAACGAATCCCCACGAGGCCAGCCAGCTATGACGTCATCGAATATAGCAAAGCACTGCGCGCCTCCCCACACTCTGTTCTACTCGCTCTCTCTCTCTCTCAAATCCTATCATTACTACTTAATGATAAAACATATACTTTGCAATTAAATATATAAAGCCTTGATATGGGTGACAACAAAGAGCCTTTCTGGACTGCCCATGACACAAGCTTTCATATGAAATAAAGCACACAACAATACATCAACTGTAGCCACCTCCACTGCCCTGGCGATCCTAGCGAGTCACTGTAGGACAAGCCATGCGGTTCTAACGGAGTGGTTAACGTCACCCCCCCCCCCCCCCCCCAAGATTTTTCTCAGAGGCCCAAGGCTCACAAAAATCTGATTGTTAGAACCCATGCTATATCTCTACTTCCCATCACCCAGCGGCAGTAAAATATCTGGCACCGTTCTCAACAAAACATTTTACAAAATGATAACCCTCCCCAACACAATAGGTTAAATCATATGTAGTTATGCTCCTCGAGAGCGAGCTTCTCTAGCCCAGCATTCTGAGAGGAGTGCAACTCAGAATTACTGCTATAACATACTGAAAAAATTCCAACTATCAAAGAAAGTTTTTATTTGATTTTTATGTTTTTAATTTGTTTATTTCGGCTGCACTATAGGGGCAAGCCTAGTTTTTTCTTCTATACCAAACGCTCAACTCCTGCTTTGCGACCCAATACGCTGGGCTACAACCGCGAGCCAACAAGCACCAAGCGCAAAGTACTATTCAAACTAAAGCAGGAGGCTACCCGTGTGTCAATCTACCCAGGATCATCTACCCTCGAAAGACAATCTGCAATCACGTTGTCACAACCGGCAATATGGCGTATGTCCAGGTTATATTCCTGTAACATTAGCGACCACCTGGTCAGCCTCATATTCCAATTGTGAAACTGGTTCAAAAACTTGAGAGGGTGATGATCTGTGTAAATTACAACGACTGGACCATAGGCTGGAACATAGACCTCGAAATGCCTCAGTGCAAGTACAATTGTCAGAAGCTCTTTCTCGACAACAGAGTAGTTCTTTTGGGCTGAATGGAACTTCTTCGAGTAGAAACCAACAGGATGTTCCAGCCCATCATCGTCCTTTTGCATAAGGACGGCACCAGCCCCCACACCACTAGCATCCGTTGCTAGTTGGAAAGGTAGGCTAAAGTCAGGGGCCCTGAGGATCGGGTGAGTGCACAACAGGTGTTTTACAACGCTAAACGCCATCTCACACTCAGGCGCCCATTTGAATTTCTTATCCTTCGCTAAAAGATCTGTCAGAGGTGCTAGCACGGTAGAGTACCCCTTAATGAAGCGTCTGTAGTATCCGATCATACCTAAGAACCTCATGATCTGCTTCTTGGTGGCCGGCCGGGGAAAGTGATCAATCGCAGCTATCTTGTTCTGTGGGGGGCACACCTGACCCAACCCCACCATGAACCCAAGATACTGCACGGACGCCCGCACGAAATCACACTTTGCCAGGTTGACCACCAAGCCAGCCTCACTAAGCCTCTTGAACAGGAGTTCTACGTGCTCACAATGACTCTTAAAGCTGTTGTCATAGATAATAACATCGTCGAGGTATACTGTGCAATTAGGAATGTCTGCCGTTATATCATTCATCAAACTCTGAAAGGTAGCGGGTGCGTTCTTTAGGCCATAAGGCATCACGTTACAGCGGTAGGTAGCACCATGCACCACAAAACCACATACCTCTTTCGCTCGTTCGGACAAGGGCACCTGCCAGTATCCCTTAACCAAGTCCACCTTGGTTAGGTACTTTGCATTGCCTATCTTGTCCACACAGTCGTCGACCCGAGGAAGAGGGTATGGGTTGGTGGGCGTCAAACCGTTTAACCGTCTGTAGTCTACGCAGAATCGCACCTTACCATCCGGTTTTGGTTGCAGCGTGACGGGAGATGTCCACTTCACCACCCCCTTCTCAATCAGCCCCCTTGTTAACATATACTCCAACTCCACCCGGAGGGCCGGCAGTTTAATAGGGGGCACCCTATAGGGAACTGACTTGAAAGGGGGGTGGTCTCCTACGTCCACGTCATGGACCTCTAGGGTAGTGAGGCCTGGGTTCTCTGCGAAAACAGAGGGGTGTGAACCGAACAGGCGCTCCACAGCCACACGCTGATGCTCAGGTAAGTGTTGCAACGCTTCCTGAGCCGCCTGGTTCGTGTTCCCCGCCCACTGGTTCGCAGAGACATGATGATCCCAGTTATCCTCCACCTGAGCTTGACTGTCCCGTTCTCCTTCTCTACCTTGACTGCTAAAAGTCATCACAGGCACAGTGAGAGGCTCAGGGGGGTGCCTCACATACTCCTTCATGAGATTAACGTGACATAACTGATTGCGCTTCCGTCTGTCTGGAGTGGCTACCAAGTAATCCAGGTCCGATAGCTTCTCAACCACCCTATAAGGACCAGTGTACTTCGCGGATAAGGGGTGACCTACAAGGGGCAGCAGAATCAACACTTCCTGACCCACGTGAAACTCCCTGAGTTTTACCTTGAGGTCGTACCTGTCCTTCATGAGGGCCTGAGAGCTAGTCAAATTACGGCCAGCCAACTCCAGACTGCGCAACATCCGTTCTCGACTGTCGAGGACATACTTGAGCATAGAACAAGGTTTTTCTGCACCCTCCCATATTTCTTTAACCATATGGAGAGGCCCTCTGACACGGTGTCCAAAGACGAGCTCATTAGGGCTGAATCCCAAACTTTCCCCAGGTACCTCCCGTGCAGCAAATAAAACATATGGCAGGCCAAGATCCCAATCTTTCCCATTCTCAAAGCAATAACAACGAAGCATAGATTTTAAGGTTGAGTGCCATCGCTCTAACACACCCTGGCTCTCCGGATGATACGCAGACGACACAACCGTAACAATCCCATGCTGCTGCATTGTTTGAACAAAGAGGTTAGAAGTGAAGTTGGATCCTTGGTCTGACTGAATCTCCTGCGGGTAACCATACCGAGAAAACTACTCTAGCAAGTTTCGGACCACCGTCTTCGCTGACCCATTTCTCATAGGGTACGCGTCAGGGTACCTTGTTGCTACATCCATGATGGTCAGGAGAAACTTGTTTCCGGCACTTATAGGGGGAAGGGGGCCAACCATATCCACTATAACCTTACTAAAGGAAGGCCCACTGACAGGAATGGGGTGTAACGGCGCCTTAGGAATGCTCTGATTTGGTTTGCCAACCTTCTGACACACATCACACATTGCCACCCATGACACAACTTGTGCTCTCAGACCAGGCCACCAAAATAATTTCCCCAAGGCTGCAACCGTCTTACGGACACCCAGATGTCCCGCCAGTGGTACATCATGGGCCAACCTAAGTAGACTTTCCCTGCAAACCCTTGGCACGACCAGCTGGTCTACCAATCCTGACCCCCCTCCCAATTCCTCTGCGGATCTTGGAATCGCCGGTACAGTATGCCATCTATGAAAAAAAAATCTTCCGACTGTGCATCACTGTCCTCCTCCAACTCGACAGCACCGGTACCACATTCAAGAACCTCCGGGTCTTCTAATTGCAATTTACGAATGTCCGAAGGAGCAAGCTTATCTAAGTGTTTGCGAAACAACTCATGCCCCCCTCCTACACTGAATTTAGCCTCCCGTTGCTCTCTCTCTGTGTATCATTGCTGTATCTTCGTCTTTTTAAGCCCATCCTCTGCCTTCTTACTAACAGTTAATGGGTCTTCTCCAGACTCGAAAATTGGTCCTCATAATGAGTCCCCGAGAATGTCCGTTGATACTCAACTCTCAACTGCATCAACTTTCAACATCTTCTCGGTACCTTTCCTCCGCTTGTCTAAAGACTGTTGACCAGAATGTGACTCCCTGTACGCAAGAGATCTGGTGACAACACACGCCATAGGTTGCACCTGACACTTCTCAACCCACTCCTGCTCCTCCCTACTCACGTCGGCCGGCTTCTCGGCAACGACTAAGGGTGGATCCTCAGAAGTAGGCCCCGCAAAGTCGTTGCCGAGAAGGAGGTCGACGCCCCCAACAGGTACATCCAGCTCACGAGTCACACCATCAACTTCCATCTTCATTCTTACAAGCGGGTATGACCTTGTTGCATTAACCCCCTGAACCACAACCACCCGCACCGTATTTACAGGTTTACCAGTGAAATTCCTCAACAATGTTTGCAATGCCCCAGTGTCACGCAAAATTCTCACCTCATGTCTTCTACCCCCCCACTCCACACAACCGAGTCCTCTGTGGTCACTAAAGGCATCACGGACAGGGAATAAGCCTTCCGGATCCTTCTGCACTGGCAGTGTATTTACCTCGGAAGAATTGCCTCTAACAAACTCCGATGTCCTCTTGAACACTCCAATGCCGTGAGCAAAAGACACGGCTGCCGGAGGAGGTCGACTAGGGCACTCATTTGCTTTATGACCCTCCTTGTGGCACTTAAAACACATAAATTTTGGTTTCGACTTATACTGTGATGTAAAAGGCCCCTGACTTTTCTTATACGGCGTGGTGTTAAGTTTGGATTCAGTTTTAGTTTCATTGCTCTTTTGTTTAAATGTGTCGTTGCTACGGGGAGGGGGAGGATAACGGTCCTTAGCACTTGCATCGTACTTCTGTGAGGACCCGCAACCCTGAATCAACGACAGCCTTAGATCAGCCATTTCTGCTGCTTCTACTAGAGTTCTTGGTTTTTTTCTCCTTTAAGTTCAAAGTTATATCACCGCCCGTGCTCTTAAAGAACTGCTCCAACATCATTAACTGCTTAACTCCATCAAATGTTGTTACCTTCTCACATCGGAGCCAGTTCCCCATAGCATCGGACAAGTCCCGGGCGTGTTCCAAAAGGGTGCTATCTCTTCCCTTAGTTACACCCCGGAACTTCAAACGGTACGTTTCTGGTTGCAGTTCGTAAGCCCTCAGGACAGCCTCCTTGAGATCCTCATACACAATACATGACTCCAAAGGTAACGCATCGTAGGCTTTAAGACCCTTGCTTATTAATCTAGAGGATACAAGTGCTGCCCATTTATTCTCTGGCCACTGGTGTTACTGGCACTTCCTCTCAAAGCGTGCAAAAAATTATGTTACCCCACTCTCATCAAACACCGGAACCAGTTTCAATAAGTGCGAGAGAGATTGATCATGAGCACGGTTACCAGCCCCAAGTCGCTGTCCCGTTGTCTGTACTCGCGACTTCTCTACGTCCATGTCGGCACAGTACCTAGTCGACTCTAAATCAGCTTCGATTTTTGCTAGCTCTATGTGCTGGTGACTTTTTCTCTCTTCTATCTTAGCTCTCTCTTCTATCTTGGCTAATTCAATTTGCTGCTGAAGCTTAGCTAATTCGAGCTGCAACAATAATTCTGGAGTTAACCCTTGAGGAGGTGAAGGTGCTACAATGTTTGAAATTACCGGTGGTCCCCCCAGGGGCAACCCACCCTGCCAGTCACCACCCAACTGTGGAAGCGTACCCGGGGTCGGCAAACTACTGGGATGACTGGGAGTCAAGTGTAGGGGAAGCATGGCCGAAGGGCTCTGAGCACTCAACCCAACTCGCTCACCAGTCACCCTGCCCAGTACACACGTATCAAGTTATCCCTGGTCATGCTGCTAGTACCCGCATGACCGATAGCTGTGGCCAGGCATTGGAGACCGTACCGATCCATACCCTCCAACCGCTCGGCAGTAACAGGCCATTGCAAAAATATCCTAGCATCCTCCTCACAGTTCACCTGATTAAACCATTCATCATGCTGCTGTTCCTCAGTTTCGACATTACGTACTGTGTCTCCATTCTCCTCTGATCCGGTATAAGAAATGATGCTCACACAAATTTCTCACCTCAATATTCAGAAAAGAAGCACCCCTAACTCTTATACCTCGATATACACACAAAAATTCTCGGAAATACTCAAGGGCAAAACAAATTATTCTTGCTGATCCCCGCAAAATATTCCCAAAAACAACAAATGTTCCCTGCTAATAAATGTAGGTTCACCAAATCCTAGGTAAGGTCGCCATTTGTTACGACTGAGGTTTAAATATATCAGGGCTTTTATTCATTGGACTAGTAATGGCATAAATGCTACAACGGAAAGTGCTAGATCCAACCTCTGATGTATATTCCCAGTGAACAAAGAACACAAATACTCTCCAGAGTTCTATATGCAATAATAGGTTATCAAAATCTCAATAAATGTGCGTCTACTCTAGGCTTAATGTTATGTGAAAACAGCCTATTACTACCTATAACCGAAGGTGCTTGGTTATGGTATGCAAAGTAAGGTAAGTTACAGTTTACGTTACTTTAATCAATAAATGTCAGGCACTCCTGCATAAAAGAAAGTGCACTAAAGTCCTTCAACACCAACAAGGAATCTTCTTTAAATGTTAGATGCTATCAAGATGCTCGAATCGGAAATGGAACCCAAAAAGGCAGGCAGCGGAACAATGCTCGTGCAGGCTATGCACACAAAAAGGCAGGATATATAATGCAGTCGGAGCCAAGAATATCCTAAACGCTACAACAATAATAATAATCGCCACGACATAATAATAATAATAATAATAATAATAGTTCTTAACCCTTAATTAGCGGCGCGCAACATAAGTCGAGTATAATAAATCTGGACTATCTGGCGGCGCTCGACATAGGTCGTGTGGCAATTTCAGCACGTAATGTTGCTGAGAGAGAGAGAAGTGTGGGAGAGTAGCGAGCGTAGGACTGCTCCAGACACCGCGCGAACCACTGACACGAATCCACCTCTCTACTCGCTATATACGGAATTGTATAAAGTGCCGAATTACATGCTTTTTGCACTCGCGTTGCGCGGTTGTTGCAAGAAAACTAGCCATCATAAAAGGATCGTTATGGTGTCATTGGAAAGCTCTGTTTATGCCCTTTCAGGGATAGATACTTGTTTTACGCTCTGGGTCTTATTTAGGCATGAAAATGATCCCGTAAACAGCCCTATTTTGGCTAAAAACACCCCGCTGGGCGGTACATATAAATAAACCGCTAGCGCGCTAATCTAGTGTTAAAGCTAGCGCATGCTAAGCTAGCAATAAGGCCGATTAGGCGTATTTCCATTGGGGTCCTGTAAACCCCATCCCTTTGCTCATGAGGGATGGTAACGACTCAGTGCTTGTGAAAAATCTTTAATGCGCCGAGCGTGGGCGCGAACCCGGGCCTTCTGGGTGGAAGTCCGAGACTCTAGTCACTACACCAAGCGAGCCGCTTGCACGTATTCCTATCAACAAAAGGAGCCTAAGTCGTTTGTGTCTCAATACATCAAACTAGGCTGCGAAATGCTTGTGAAATCATAAACGGGTATGCATTATAAGAGTAATTGGTTTAATATACTCAACACCTTACGAGCGGCCTAGGCGGTATATAATATGTAGCCACCAGCGGGGTGTTTTTACCCAAAATAGGGCTGTTTACGTGATCATTTTCATGCCTAAATAAGACCCAGAGCGTAAAACAAGTATCTATCCCTGAAAGGGCATAAACAGAGCTTTCCAATGACACCATAACGATCCTTTTATGATGGCTAGTTTTCTTGCAACAACCGCGCAACGCGAGTGCAAAAAGCATGTAATTCGGCACTTTCCCCATACAATTCCGTATGTAGCGAGTGAGAGAGGGAGGGAGGAGGTGGGATTCGTGTCAGTAGGCTCGCCGCGGTGGTCTGGAGCAGTCATACGCTCGCTACTCTCCTGCCACCACTTGTCTCTCTCTCTCAGCAACATTACGTGCTGAAATTGCCACACGACCTATGTCGAGCGCCGCCAGATAGTCCAGATTTATTATACTCGACTTATGTTGCGCGCCGCTAGTTATGGGTTAATGTCTACTATGACTGATAAAGTCTAGCTAGAGTCAATGATACGAGATACTGGTGCGCATGGCATGCCGCATAGCCTAGTGCAAATCTCAAGTCTGTGCGTCAAATATTACGTTATAGGGAAGGGTAGCTCTCTAGAGAAACCTTAATACCGAAGTATTAAGCGTTCTCCTGGCGTACCTCAAAGTCAAACAACCGAGCCTAGAACAGTGCAGAATGGTATAGGCAAAAAGCCCTCATTCGTGCATGCTCTACTCTCAATGCCACACAGACTAGAATTTACCCAATCAACTCCAGTTCTCAGGTATGTCGTGCAGCTTTTAACTAAAGCCAGCACTCATCGGAAACAATACCTTATAGTATCAGACTCCTAGTCTAGCATTATCTAATCTAGCAGAACACTAATAATTATAGGAAGCGGTACTGAACAATATGAATGCCAACCAATGCTTCGTGATCAACTTATCTTAACAACTAACATACATGGGTTATATAAGACCTTAACGCACAATACAACTGGCCAGCATGAAGCTGATTATGCAGAGTTAACCAGAGGGGGTATAATATTAATAAAAGGTGGTGAAAGATATGGAAAATGAGAGAGATAGGCAGAGGATAGGACAGATATCAAAGGGATAAGAGGGATGCGTTCTAGAAACCAGATCTGAGGGAGAGAGTGGCAAGAAAGTTGTATATATACTAGCACTAGTTCGAACCGTGTAGGAAAAGCGGTAACAAGTCCTCTAGCCCATGCTAAAGAAGCTAGCCAAACATGACGTCACCAAGCATGGTAAAAAACTCCTCCAACGAATCCCCACGAGGCCAGCCAGCTATGACGTCATCGAGTATAGCAAAACACTGTGCGCCTCCCCACACTCTGTTCTACTCTCTCTCTCTCTCTCTCTCTCAAATCCTATCATTACTACTTAATGATAAAACATATACTTTGCAATTAAATATATAAAGCCTTGACATGGGTGAAAACAAAGAGCCTTTCTGGACTGCCCATGACACGAGCTTTCATATGAAATAAAGCACACAACAATACATCAACTGTAGCCACCTCCACTGCCCTGGCATCCTAGCGAGTCACTGTAGGTCAAGCCATGCGGTTCTAACGGAGTGGTTAACGTCACAATGGACTAATACTAGCTATAACTAATCGGCATGGAGCCTTCTCTAACGAGAATAACTATTTACCTCTTAACACATCATCATTTTATTTATCAACAAAAGTCTATAAGAACACATCAATTATTATGGAACCACTGGGTTAGTCATGCATTTTCTCTCTTTCTTTAAGTCTGGTTCGGGCCCAAGATGCGTCCTTTAAAAATATATATTTATGGTATACTGCTAGGTGTGTACTGGAAAAATTTCACCACCTCAGAGCTAGCCAATAGCTCTTCTGGAAATTCTCGCTCCCGTCTACTATCCGTCGTCCCTCTTGAATCACTTGGCTGTAAGTATGCAAGCCAGCGATGTGATGACAGGCGGCCAGATATTGAAGGTGTATCCGCCTAGTAGGTGAGAGCGATGCTAGGCCTGAGCTGGTCTTTACTGAAGACCTCAGTGATATCCCTACACCATCGCCGATTCAGATTGATAATTCAGATGTTCTAAGCAATATCACCGTTACAGAGAGAGAAGTATTGAATTGTTTAGATAAACTCAAGGTAAATAAAACGCCTGGACCTGAGATAATCTCGCCTAGAGTTCTAAAGGAAGCTAAGGATGAGCTCTTGTTACGATCCAGGTTCTCAAAGACACAGGGCTCTTCAACATTGGACTAGATAATGGCAAAATGCAACAACGGTAACACTAGATCCAACCCCTGCCTTAAACACTGGAAAACAAAACACCATTACCGCCTGAGTCGTGCCTGGACAACGAGGTATCCTATGACTCGGTAACTGGTGCACACACACTAGGCTGACGCTCGATGAAACAGCCTATTCTCAAACAGTAAAAGATTACTCGTTTAGGTTACACAAAGAAAAGATAAGTAACGTGATTATTTAACGTTACGGTAGATACTCAAATAACTGGCACTCCTGTATTAAAGAAAGTGCAATGCTAGTCCTGCAACATCAACTGGAAACTTCTGAAATAAGTCTGATGCTGGGAAGATGTTCGTAAAGAATCTTGAACAATTATAATGCAGAATACGGGTCACAATAAATACTAGGACATATAGTAATAATAGGCAGGCGAATAATAAAGACTGCGCAAAGGTAGTAATGCTCGACAACTAAAGAAATGCTTCATGACACAACGCAACAGCCTACTAGGGTTGTGCAACTCAACAACAACCTCGGCTCAAAAGTGCAGTGAATAATAATGTGGCATACATATAATAATGGAGCTTATCTCTAACCAGTGTCTGCTCAGTTAATAAAGTCTAGCTGGAGTATCAAGGCAGGGCAACAATGGGCGAGCATACGGCTCGTAGCCTAACGTTGTCCGAAGGTGGTATAATGAAGATTACGTTATATGACGGGGATGCTCTCTTGATAAATCTAGGTCTCTAGTACCTAGTTCTATCCTGGCGATCCCTCAGAAGTCAACACAAAGAGGCAGCACTATGTTGTGAGGGATAGGCTATGGCCCTCTCACACCACAGGGCTGTACTCGCAAAGTAAACCCACCCGAAGACAACCTAGGCTCCCACAGTACCTGTCGATGTCGTGCAGGGCTTAGCTAACACTGCACACATCGGAGACAACGACACAGTAACCTTACCCCCAGTCTAGCTTTAAATAACTAAGCAAAATCACTCAACACCCTGCCAGGGAGACATATACCGGTCTACAACCTTCCCGAGAGATGACACACACGGAAAAGTCCGTCTCTCCAAACCTCATTAAAGCCTAATACATAGAAATATCTGAGAGCTTCGCGTACAATACGACTGGCCGACGGTGAACGTCTATGCTGAAACCAGAAGGGATGTTGAGTTTAATAAAGATTAGAGAATGAGAAAGGAGAAGTCGAGAGAGAGAAATAGTATGCAAAGTGGCGAGTATGGGGGACAGAATTGCAAAGGATGTAGACGATACGCGTGTCAGGCCAGCTCTGAGCTTGGTAAAAAAACCATGAGGCCGCGACGGGAAGGGACTAGTTGACCACCCGGCCGCCAACGCCGTCAGCGCTCAAGCGAGCCGCGTCACAGCCCACCCCCCGCTGCCAGGTGTACTCCCTCACCCGCTCTCGCTCGCCTCCCACACAAGCAACATTTATATTATAGCGAATATAAAATATAAGGCGCGGTCACAGACCAAAACAAAGATCACTTCTAGACTGTCTGTGGCAACACGACACTAACGAAATAAAGCAGATCATTCTAGGACAACTGTAGCCCATCCCCCCATCCTGGCGAGCGCTAGCGAGCTGCAATGCCCCACGCAACCATTCTGCTAGCGCCGGGAGGCGTCACACTCTCCAAACCACTGACATTGCTATTCAATGAATCCTTGCAGTCTGGGACTATGCCTGATCAGTGGAAGCGAGCCAACGTAACACCGATATTTAAAAAAGGCAGCAAATCCCTACCCCGTAACTATCGTCCAATTTGCTTAACCTCAATTGTATGTAAAATGCTAGAAACGGTCATAAGAGACAGACTCGTAAATCACTTAGAGGCAAATTACTTACTTAAAGATACTCAACACGGCTTTCGTAAAAAACGTTCCTGTTTAACAAACCTCTTAGACTTCTTCCACGATATCCTCAACCTCTACGATGAGAGTAAAGCTGTAGATATTATATACCTTGATTTTGAAAAGGCCTTTGACAAAGTTCCCCACAAACGTTTACTGCTAAAACTAAAAGCGCATGGAATACAAGACGGTGTGTTGAAATGGATAGAAAATTGTCTCAGCGACAGAAAGCAAAGAGTAGTCATAAATGGTAAGGCATCTAAATGGACCAATGCAAGTAGCTGGGTACCCCAGGGATCAGTACTAGGACCAATTCTCTTTCTAATTTACATCAACGACATAGATGAGGGTCTCACCTGTACAATCTCAAAATTTGCTGACGATACAAAAATTGCAAATAGCGTACTCTCAAAAGAACAAGTTGACGATATGCAACACAATCAAGATAAATTGTCATGTTAGGCCCAAATTTGGCAAATGAGTTTCAATGCGGATAAATGTAAAGTACTACATATCGGATACCTAAATGAGAAAGCAAACTATTCGATAAATGGAACTCGGCTTAAGAAGTTATCCTAACCCTTTACAATTCCTTAGTCCGCCCTCTTCTGGAATACTGAATTCAATCCTGGTGCCCTTATTACCAAAAAGATATAAACAAGATAGAACGAGTTCAACGTAGAGTTACCAAAATGATACCTAGCCTAAAGAACAAACCATACGAAGAACGTCTTAGAGAATTAAATCTATTTCCTTTAACCCAGCGCAGATTAAGAGGTGACTTAATTCAAGTGTTCAAAATCATCAAAGGCATTGACTATATGAACTGTAGTAAGTACTTCACTATCGACCAATCTGATTACACGCTGGGAAACGGTTGCAAAATTATTGGTAAATCTTATAACTCGCACGAATCTAAGAATTTCTTCTTCAATCGAGTTGTCAACTTGTGGAATGGGCTTCCCAGAGACTTATAGACTGCAGCACCGTTGATTCATTTAAACTCCGCTTAGACAAATATCTCGCATCAAACCCGCGACTGACTGCGTTTGTAAATGAATAGCTTTATTTTATCCCCCCTCAGTTACTAACCCATTTGTCCCCTACTAACTTCCTAATCCTGCCACGGACATTAGTTCCAGGGCAGTAGTTCCCTTTCCAATGTTCCCTTACCGACTCTAATCCTCTGTTTGGACACTTGATCCTCAGTGTTTTGGAAGACAAGCAGCCTAGAAGGGTCACTAGACCTGTTGTTGCTTGATTTCCTTTGTACTCCTTTGTACTGGAACATTTGGTGAGGGCTGGGTGGCTGGAATAAGTGGTTCCGAGTTCCCTATGGTTCCCAAGCGAGAGAGGAAGTGGGTTGCAAGAAGCACACCCAGTGGGTTCCGAGAGGTGAATGACCACTGCAGCCTCCCCTACCCCCTTAATATAGTCACGCCTCCCGCTCTCTGGCGCTGTTATTGGCTGAGCCGGCCACCCGCGTGTCTTGAATTCTCTCTCGCCTCTCCTCCACTCTTTTCTCTTCAAAATATGTTCCTGGAATCTGGTTGCATATGTCTTTTAGTGGCTTACAGGAGTATAGGGCTGGCACGGATATATATTAGACCCATTGCAACCAGAGGAAATGGCCGGTGAAGAGAGCGAGAGCGAGTTTAAAGGTGTGGCGGTACACGTAGCCGTGCGCTCCGAAAATGGAGGTTTCTGATTGGTCGGCCGGGAAGGCGTGGCATGTTTATGACGTGAGCCCGAAATGTCAAACACAGCTGATGAAGAGAGAAGGTAAAAGGCGGCACGCTGATTGGTGGATGGCCTTTTTTTTCCATACAAACGCTATTCTGGGATTGATTTACATATAATAATAATAATAATAGTTCTTAAAGCTAGCGCATGCTAAGCTAGCTAAGGATAGCTCAATAAGGCCGATTAGGCATATTTCCATTGGGGTCCTGTACTACTACCCCATCCCTTTGCTCATGAGGGATGGTAACGACTCAGTTCTTGTGAAAAATCTTTAATGCGCCGAGCGAACCCAGGCCTTCTGGGTGGAAGTCCGAGACGCTAGTCACTACACCAAGCGAGCCGCTAAATATATACTGCGTAATATATATTCATGTATTGCCACTGAGTTTATATATATATTCATTCGGTGCAATTACCCGCACACTACACATAAATATTGTGAACACCCCTGACAGATCTGATTCTAAGTTAATAGGATTATCAGGGTATGTATATCGGGTTATAAATGTTCACGAAGAGAGTTATCTATAGTGTTTCTTAGCTAGACTCACTTTTATTTATGTTTCCTGGCTTCACAACCAGTTTAAACATTTAATTTGAATTCATAGTAATTCTATTTTGCCCACATCCGTTAATATATCAATGTCGAGGGTTTTGTCTTCTCCATAAGACTTACCTTTATTTGCTCAGTTCCTTGAACTACGATTGTTAAATCTAACAGTATACGTTAGTAGAGAATTAAAACCTCTCTCCTTATTATAACTCATTAGTTATTTGCCATTCAGCTGATATTCTTATTTTATATATTCTGTCATAGACTACAGTAGATCTGGACTGGACACGAAAATGGAACTTTGCAGTAAGGGACCCAAAATCGGAGAACAAACCCCCAAGTTCGAACCTCAAAACTGCGAAAATATCAAATTTTTGTGGTTTCGAGGTTCGAACTTGCAGGTTCGTTCTCCGATTTTGGGTCCTTTACTGCAAAGTTCCAAATTCGTGTCCAGTCCAGATCTACTGTAGTGTATGATTCTGTTTAACCGAGACGTTGTGACCTCAGTATTTTGACCTTACACCGCGTCACGTTTTACCACACGTTAACTTTGACCTGCAGGATATCAGCAAATCTTTTAGACTAACCGCTCTGTTAACATTTATGCGATATTTATATGTTCATCATATGATTATTCAATTGTGATTTATCAATAATTATTATTAACTGATTTATGTATCATCCATTCTTTAAGAATATTATTATTCATTCTTGAAGTAGGTTCGAGAGTATTTCAATATAAGTACGACTCGATCAAGTGTCTATCTATAATATATGCCAGTACCCTGATCCAAAGTGAAATACAAACTTGTGAAACCCAACCATGTATTCTGTATCATTGATAGAGATTGAGGAGATTTATAATTGCATATCTGGAGTCAGCTGTGTTCCTGCTGAGGTTATTGTTCTTAAAAGCTTTCCTAGGGTGGAAAGAGAGAACTGAAGTACGCAGGCAAATATTATTGCCCGGCATAACAATACACATCAGATAAAATCGGCCTAGTCTACTGAGCCCATGCTCCTTAGTAGACATTATAATATTCCGATTTTGTTCAAGAGTTTGAGGTGACTGGCAATGTATAGTGTATAAATTTGTCAGGAAATATAAACTAAAGAACGTCAAAAATAATAAGGGGGCTATGTTAGACATATTTTAAACACTCTCATTCCGTGCTCAAATAAAGCACCTATTCGTACAAAAGCAAAAACACATTCACACAAATCAATATGGACACATACAGAAATTATATTACAAACAGGACCGGGTATTCAAAAATATAACTTAATACATATAGACACATAATCTGCAAGTTAATGGTCATGTACATTATTTTTGTCTATGTGAGTGAGGTAGGCAAAAGGCAGAACTGCCTGTATCGAGTGCCTCCCCCAGAGTTGAAAGAGTGACAGGGCCAAAATCAAGGGACGTTCGAGCCAAGATGCCTGGACACACAGAGTGTGAAACAATTTAAGTCATAGGAAGAGGGAAAGACTGATTCTGGGAGAGAGTTCCAGAGTTCAGCAGTTGAATAGAAGAAAGTCTGAGAATAGCATTTCACTCTTGAGTTGGAGAGCTGCACAGAGTAGGGGTGGGATTGTGTGGCAAGACGGGTACTACGTACCCTACGTAGAGGAAGTGGTATTCACTGGGAAAGCTCTGAGGAACATTGCTTATTATAGTAGCGATAGACTAGCTAGAGATGCAACATTGCAGCGATGAGAGAGAGATTGCAGAGAGTTGGTGAGTGAATGGGAGTTAATGATACGAAAGGCTTTCCATTCTACTTTGTCTAGGAGTGCGGTGTGAGAGGATTCTTCCCACACATGTGAATAACACTCAATACAAAGACACACTGTGTCCCTCTACAGAGCAAGAAGCTGAGCTGGGGTAAAGCACCCCTTGAGGCAGTTGAGCTCACCCAGCTTCTGGGAGGCTGCCTTAGCAAGACTGGTAATATGGTCCTTACAAGTGAGAGCAGAAGAAAAAGAGACACCGAGAATATTGAGAGAAGATAAAAGATTGATTTTTGTATAGTGGAATTGTAAGGGATAGTCCTCTGGGAGTTCTGAACGGGTAGTAAGATGAAGAAATTGAGTTTTGGAAGCATTAAAGGCAACAAGGTTTTTTCTGACCCTAATACAGATCCCTGGGGGACACCACTTTTGACTGCTCCCCATTCTGACTTAACACCATTTATGGTGACTCTCTGCTTCCTACCAATTAGTCATGACCTAATCCATTCCAACAACGACCCACCTATTCCATGCGCCTCAACCTTTCTCATTAATCTCTCATGTGGGACTCTGTTGAAAGCTGTACTGAAGACTAAATATATTATATCATATGACTTGTCATTATCTATTGCTTCATATACCTCTGAGAAAATGCTAAGCAAATTACTTAGGCAAGAAAGTCCCTGAGTAAATCCATGCTGATAATAATTGATTAAGTTAAATGTTTCTAAGTGGTTTCTAATTTTCCTAGTAATAATTGACTCTAGCAACTTTTTTATGATTGATGTGAGACTAATGGGATGGTAATTGGATGCTGTAGATTTATCACCTTTTTTTGAAGATCGGAACTACATTTGCAAGCTTTCAAGCTTCTGGAACTAAGCCAGTTTCTGATGATTTGTTAAATAGAAATGTTAATGGGTAACTTAACTCATCTCTGTATTTGTTTAATACTCTAGAATATACCTCATCAGGACCAGGCGATTTCTGAAGTTTTAGTCTGTCAATTTCCTTTAGCACATCATTTCTACTTATAGTAACCATAGTTAACATATTTCTATACTATCGTTATACACCTTACGGACTTCTGGAAACTGTGCCAAATTTTCATTAGTGAAAACGTAAAGAAAATGACTATTTAATGTACTGCACATTTCTAAATAATGTTCTGTCATTTCTCCTATCGAAGGTTTAAGGGGACCTATTAAATCTCAAAATTTTGATTTATATAGTTGGTAAAAAGCATTATGGTTCATGTTTTAGTCATCCGCTATCTTGAATTCGTAATTTCTTTTTACTTTTCTAATTTCCTTTTGGACCTGTCTTGATAGAGTCTGATGGTAAATAAGGATGGGATTTTAGCCTTTCTTAATTTTTCTATATATTCCTTGCTTTTTTTTCCTAGAAGATCTATTAGTTTATTATTCATCCATTTTGGTTGGTTCTATGTGGATCTAAATCTTCTTTTGGGGATATATTTATTTAGAGCATTGTAGGATGAAGCAATAAACTGTTCATATGTAGCTATCAAATTTAACTCTGGCTTATCCTGACTAAATTGTGTATCCCTTAAGGCTCTTCTTAGTCCACCATAATCGGCTTTTCTGAAATTTGGGATAAGTGTCGTATTCTCTTTAGCATTTCCTGTCCATTGTATATTAAAATAAATAGATTTATGATCACTATTTCCTAGTTGGTCCCCTATCTCTATATTATTTATCATATGTTCATTATTACTTAGAACTAAATCAAGGATATTATTACCTCTAGTCGGCGAGTCTATGAATTGAAATAAAAACTATCTTGTACCGCCTCAATAAACTCTTCAGAATCTGAGTCGCCGATTTGATGCCGCAATCTATATTTGGAAAATTAAAATCCCCCATAATGCATACATTGCTAAACCTTGATGCTATTTTCACTTCCTGCCATAAAGATATATCTTCATTTCTACTCATATTTGGTGGTCTATAAATAACTCCAATAACTATGGTCTCGCTACCTTCGCTAACCCCTACGCAAACACTTTATATTATTTAGTCTAATACCTGATTTAGTACAACATTTTAATGAACTGACAAACACTGCTATTCCTCCGCCCCTCCTATTTTGTTTGGTCGTATTTAAACAAACTATTATCCTGGTATGTGGAATTCTGCTAAACAAAATCTTGATTCTGTATTAATCAATGTTTCAGTCAGTGCTATTATGTCTATATTTTCGTTGCTAACAAGTGCCCTAAGTTCGTCCATTTTGTTACATAAACTCCTACAGTTTGTTTAATATAATCGCAATGTACTGTATTTATTTTACTGGTATCGAATTTACCTTTATTTCTAACTGAATTACCATCTTCCGTTACACCTTCAATAATTCAACTATCAGTACAATTTATATCCTGTTCAGTATTAATGATAGAAAATAAGTATTCAATAATGTCACCAGACTAAACGAGATTAGTATCATCAGTATACAAAATATAAGATAATATATTACTAGAATTAACAATATCATTTACATAGATTAAAAATAAGATAGGACCCAAAATAAAGGACCACATTTTGTTATATTTCTTAGGACAGAATATTGTCCATTATAAAATACAGATTGATTCATCCCGCTTAGGTAACTTGTGAGGAGCTACAGAGGTAGTCCACAAATGCCTATGTTTTTCATCTTCTCTATAAGAATACTGTGATCAATAGTGTCAAAGGCTTTTGGCAAGTCTAAAAACACTCCAAAAGTAAATAACTTACGATCCAATGATTCATAAACGTATTTAGTAAAATGTAATAGTGCTGTTTTCATTGAGTGTTTATGACGAAAACCATGTTGATTGGGGACAAGTTTATTTATTTCTAGATAGGAGACAAGAGATCTAGTTATCACCCTCTCAACAATCTTACTGAAAACTGGTAAAATGGATACAGGCCTGTAGTTATTAATATCTTCCCTATCCACAGATATATATATTGATACGACCATAGCAAATTTAAGCTTATCAGGGAATATTCCGCTTCCTATGATTAGGTGTAAGTGGAAGTGCGATTGAATCACAACTCAGCTTTAGTAATCTGGGCGGTATATCATCATAACCTGCTGATAAATTATGTAATGACTTCAAGAGGGCTATAATGTCTTGAGTAGATACTGGAGGAAGGTAAAATGAAAAGTCTGGTGAATATCTTAAATAATCTCTATGTGAATTAGAGTGAGGTTGTTGATTGTTAGGTCTTGAATGGAGCAATCCATGAATGCAGGAATTATTAAGTTTATCAGGAATGCTAGAGATCTCATCAATAATTTGAATAGCATTATTTTGAGAAGTTTTCTGTTTACGTGAAAAAATAGCATTGATGGTTTCCCATGTAGGCTTTGGTTTACCCTGACAGTCTTTAAGTCGGTATGTGAATTATTTATTCTTAGCAGCTCGCAGTAATGATTTATATATTCTCTTCCGTATGTTATAGGCCACTTAGAAGATACACGCTCTAGTTTATGTTTTTCACAAATACTAGTTTTTAATCCACTGGTGATATACGGACATCTCTCAGCTTTATTATTTACTGTAATCTCTCTAATAGGAAAGCTCTTTTGAAATACTTCATCAAACTTCCAAATAAATAGATCATATGCTTCCTTAGGGCAATTCTTCGAGTATATCTCCTCCCAGCTAACGACTGAAAGACCACGTATACATCTTTCAATGGCAGGGGCACCAACAACGTGTTTATAGATTTTAACTTCATTATCAGAAGTAACTAAAGAATTATGTTTAAAGAATGATAATTATGATCGGGAAATGATCAGTCAGGTCAGTATACAAAGTACAGTTTTGTTATGTTAGTTGAAGCTTCATTTGACCAGATATAGTCAATAAGTGAAGCACTAACATAAGTGACTCTCGTTGGTCGTGACGTCAGGGGTAAACAGGAAAATTCGTACATTAATAATAATTTATGAAATCGTATATTTTGTAATTTTATTTGTATCTTAGTAAGTCAAGATTCCAATCGCCCAATAAATATAGATGTTTATATTGTAATTGCCTTGCATATATCAACAGCCATTCTAATCTTTGTATATATTATGCAACTTCATAATTTAACGCGCTTTATAGTGATCACGTTTTATACGTTGATCCACAAATATCACACTGGTAGGTAACTAGATTTAGTTTAAATACTATACAACAATAATAATCAATTGGACACAAAATACATGATCAAGGTTCACAACTGTATTCCTTAATAGCTAGGGTACATAATAGCTAGGGTACATAATAGCTAGGGTACATAATAGCTAGGGTACATAATTATCTTAGATGATTCAGGGAACTAACAGGAATCCCAGAACCTCTAAATAGTCAGAATGTAGTGACACAGAATATTAACAATCAGCATGTATGTTCACAATAGCAATATGTGTACTAAGTGAATATACAAATACATGTTTACGATACTAGTAGAACACATAAATAATCAGCATGTTACTACTAAAGCATATAGATAAGAATACACAGAGAGGTTCAGTCTCAAATACAATAAATAGTGTCTTGATAGAAAACGGGGAAATACGAGGTTAGTTTCCGCCTAGGGTAAATAGTAGTTACTGATATGGCATACTCGCAGCACTGAAGGGTTATGTAAAATAAGACACTATTTGACTATTGAATAAACGTTAATTTAATTCAATATGGACAGGAGATTATACTCAAATAACTCAGAGTAATAATTATGAATATAAATTCATGAACTGGTTAAAGATAAATATTAGTCATGTATGCGTGACTGAGATTTCTAGTCGGCGGACAAGTTAATGAGACTCGACAACGTTGAGTTAAATATAACTCAAGCGATACACAAAATGGATTTGACTTCAGAAAGCGTGATTATAATAATAATAGTCTAAATGAGAGACTGAATGGTAAAACACTCTGTGAACAATTTATCTATGAATCATGTATCCAATGATGATATTACATAATTACATAAAACAAGATCTATATAAGTGTTAACTGGTTATTATGTGTAAATATGTGTGTTTCTATTCCCGAACAAATATATGTATAATTCTCCATAGAGAACATAGGATCCTATATTCGATGAAATATAATACTGTATATCTTTATCCCACAGACAGAAGTGTATAATTATGTTCTCTCTATGTCGAGCAACGAGTAACTAGGAGAAGAGAAGAATAACAATCTTCGATAATTACGTTAGTGAACCTTACTATATCAAGTTAACCCTTAGTTGGAATCATCGTTACTAATACTTGAATAAAGAGCACTTAACCCACTGAACCCCAGCTAGTTTAGAATAAATATACATCCAGGGACCGGCCGTTTTGGCCAAAAATTTTGTTTTGCTAAAATGGAAGAAAAAGGTGAGAAATGAAAACAAAAAATACTCACCTCGGTCATTTGGGGGTCATTTGGGGGTCGTACGGGGGGAGATGGGGGGGGCAGCCTCATACATCAGCTGGTGCCGGGCGGCCTTCAAACTTTCCGCCCGGCCAGCCACAGTTGAGCGTGGCAGCATGGCAGATGTACGATGCAGCCAGTTTTCGAGTGAAGGTTATTTACACCACCCGAGCATCATGTGTGCCTTCATAGTTCATATATTAGCAACATGTATCACATAATGTCATTGTAAGTGAAGTTACAGTGTGAAAAGTGCTTAGATATAGGTCTAATTGTAAGTGCACACGAGTGGCAAGAGCGTGGCGCGTCCTCGTTGCCATGGATACTGAAGGCCATCATGGTCTCGGACAATAACAGAACGCACGAACTGTCACAACACCCAGCTGACTGACACGCGCCACCAACACTTTCCCTTTGTCTCTCTCTCTTACTCCTCTGCTTTATTCAGTTTTCATGTCTCTTCCCCTCTTTATTCAGTTTATTACTTTATCATATGTTTTATAGTTATACAATATGAGTTTCACACGTTGTTTTATGCACGTTTGACTTGGAAATAGTATTTATTTACACTTATTGGTGTCCGTCACTGTTTTACGTATATTTGAGTGTCAATCTCACTTCCATATTGTGTTCGGCACTTTGTATATATTCATTATTTACACTAGGTTTATACACACACTTCACATTTCATAGCGTCTTTTATCGCAGTCTGAGTACAGTTTTAGAAATGGTCAAGGGTGTGATACTCCCTGAAGCAGTCCGGGAGACACAGTGGAACATCACATTCTCTGCACATCCACCTGGTATCTGATCTCTCAGAATCCCTCTGTGTCATGTTGCAGCACACATGACACCGTCTTCGGGGTTTGTCATTGTTTTCTGTGTGCGGCACATATTCAGGGAAGTGGCGTTGTGTCAGCCTGGCAATCCCTTCTGCTGCTGGGCGTCGATGGGCGGGGGGTTGCTGGAAGTGGGGGGCAGACCTCCCTGGACAACTCGATGCAGAAGTTCTCCATCGTTTCCTGCTTGCCGGTGATTGTTGAGTAGAGGATATGGCTGTTATAGAGGGTGAGATCGAGGAGGTGGAAGAATAACTTCTTGTACCACCTCATCGTCTTCCTTGCACACTCACATGACGAGATGACAGCATCTGATTTACCCACCAGCCGCATGTTGATGTTATAATCACAGATGGCCAAAGGTTTCTTGATAACTTCGCCAGTTGCTCCGTCACGACGTCTGCTGTCTTGGAAGATGGGAAGGTGGACTGTTGTGAGGACGTTCACATCCCGGTTATCCATCCAGGACAATAGGAGGACATTGTTAGCCTGCTTGTGGATGATGGAGCCCTTTTCCCGCCTGGGTGGTAGTTCGGGCATGAAGATCAGATTCCTCCTGACGGTGCCACAGACTCCTGTAGTGCGGCTATGCAGGAACTTGGTAAGGGAGGGGCTGGTGTACCAGTTGTCCAGGTACAGTATGTGGCCCCTGTCCAGGTAGCCCTGCAGCATGGTGATGACGACAGCCCCAGAAATTCTGTATGTCCTCGTTTCCACCAATTCTGTATTCTTGCCCATTTGTAGGTAGTAGGGGTAGGCAGCCCCGCCCAGGGAAGTACTACCGCAAAGGTTTCGGGAGACTCCGGGAATAGCCTGAATTCCATTTTCTCTCCCAGGCCTTGGTAGCTGGATACATATCTTTCTGCCTCACACATCAGGGGTATCAGGAAAACCCTCTTTATATAACATACACATCCAACTTCACGACATTGCCCTACATTGCGATCCTCTATCCATAAAACACTACTCTTCCCACTACATATCATACATGTAACACCATACACCTTACCCAATAAACATGGCAGTACAATTGTTAAGAGCAAACCTGGTGGTCCCTCGGATATCCACCCCCGGCAGGGTTGGGTCATTGACACAGGGCCCTCCCGGTCGTCATCATGCGACTGTGTCAAGAGCATTGCAACGTCCCAAAGCTGCTCGTCGGTGCAGCTTTTTCTTTAGCAATACAAGGGGACTTCACTCTAACATCAATTCTGTACACCAATTTCTTCAAGCAGAATCCCCTACTCTCCTTTTTTTGACAGAGACTCAAGTAACATCCACATCTGACACGTCTAGATTTAATTTTCCAGGTTATCAACTGCTCAAAATTTCAGACCTAAAGGAGGTGTATGTTGCTTCGCAAAATCTGAAATTGCCCTGGAGGAGGTTACTAGTTTCAATTGTCCCTATTTTGATTATTCTATATACAAATTAATTTCTGCTGGTAAATTTAAATACATATGTTGCATCTACCGTTCCCCAAATACTCCTCCAGAGCAAAGTCTTTTTGATTCTCTGTCCTCACAACTCAGTGTCCTCAACTTAAATGCTTCTTCTGAAATCACTGTGTTGGGTGATTTTAATGTCCATAATGTTGAATGGCTCACTCATTCAGCCAGGACTGATGATGCTGGTCTTGAATGTGAGCTATTTGCAGACTCATTTAATCTCACTCAACTAGTTAACCAACCCACCCGTGTACCAGATAATCCTAATCATAATTCCCACCTACTGGACTTATTTTTAACAACCAATTCAGAAAATTATTATGTTACAGTGAGGTCCCCGCTTGGATCTTCTGATCACTGTCTGATACAGGCCACCTGTCTATCACCTACCACACCTTCCCACTCTGAACCTGTTTTGGTGACTAAATGGCATTACGATAGGGCAGACTGGGAGGGTCTTCAAGGTTTCTTTATTGATATTCCCTGGACCTCTTTCTTTTCTAATGATGCACACTCCACCTTGAGCCACATACAAGATTTTGTAAAAATTGGAATGGAAATTTTGTATTCCTCATCAAAAGTACAGTAAAAGATCTAATTCACCTAAATGGTTTGACCATAATTGTGCTAGAGTAACTGAACAAAAAGCAATAGCCTACAATGCATACACAAGATCAAAAACACATGAAGCCTTTAATTACTTTAGAAACATCAGAAATCATGCCAAAACTGTATTAAACCTAACTAAATCAAACTTTCTCCACAAGCAGGCAAATAAACTTCTAAATAATCCAAATGATAACAAAATATTTTGGTCTACTCTTAACTCATTTAAATCCAACTTCACTACTGCTTCATCCATTCCACCATTAAAATCTCCGACTGGCAATCTTGTAAGTGACCCACGAGGTAAAGCTAACCTTCTTGCGGATATTTTCTCCACCAACTCAACCTTAGATGAAATAAATCAAGATGTCCCTGTACTTAATTTTAATTCGCCTGAAATTCCCTCACTTAAGATCCACACCAGACATGTCAAAACTATTTTGCAGAATCTCTCGGTAGATAAGGCTCCTGGTCCAGATGAAATTCCTCCAATAGTACTTAAGAATTGCTCTTTGGTGCTCGCTCCTGTATTGGCAAAATTTTTCCGTCTGTGTACTCATACCTCATGCTTCCCAGTACCCTGGAAAGAAGCAAACATCCATCCAGTTCCTAAAAAAGGTGCCTCTTCAGATCCATCAAACTACAGACCAATAGCTATAACTTCCACTCTTGGTAAAGTCTTTGAAATTATATTAAATAATCACATAATTAAGCATCTTGAGAATAATAAATTAATCAGTGATAGGCAATATGGTTTTAGACGATGTCGATCAACTGCATGCATGCTTTGCCTTCTTACGCATCAAATCAACCAAGCTACAGACCAACATGGTGAAACACATACAATAGCACTGGATATATCAAAGGCATTTGATAGAGTCTGGCATCAATCCTTATTGTCGAAGATGTCACACTACGGCCTTGCATCATTAGTTCCACTAATTTCTTCTTATCTTCATAACAGAAAAATATGTGTAATGGTAGATGGCCTTTATTCTCAATTTCACTCAATAAATGCTGGTGTTCCCCAGGGATCAGTTTTGGCCCCAATTCTGTTCCTCATTCATATCAATGATCTCATATATACCACTCATAATCCAATACATTCCTACGCAGATGACTCAACACTCCACAGTTCCTTCACATTTACCAATTCTTTCACCCAACCCGATCTTATAAATTCAAAAATAAACACTGCAATTTCTCTGAACCAGGACCTTTCTAGAATTAATGGATGGGGACAAAAGAATCTAGTTTCCTTTAATGCACAGAAAACCAAGTACATTCAATTTTCTAACCGACAGAATCTCACTGACTCCCATATATTTTTTAATGATGTAAATATTCCCACTTCCCCTAGTATTGACATTCTCGGTGTAACATTAACTACTAACTTGAGCTGGACACATTATGTTAGAAGCATTGCTAAGAATGCCTCTAAAAAACTGGGACTCCTGTACAGAGTTCGAGAATTCTTCACTGACGAGCAGTTGGCCGTGATATATAAAAGTCATGTGCGTTCTCAGATGGATTACTGTTCACCTCTGTGGGGTGGAAGTGGAGTAGTTGCATTGAGGCAGTTGGACAAAATTCAAAATAAAGCCATTAGATTAATCAATAACCCTGCAATCACACAGGACCTTCCTACATTATCCATACGAAGAAACGTTGCATCCCTTGCATTATTCTACAGATATTTTCACAGCAATTGTTCCGAGGAAATTGCTTCAATTGTGCCGCCTCTCCACATCTTTCCCCGTAGAACTAGGGCAGCTGATTGTGCCCATGAATTTACACTTTCTCCTCCACAATGCAGAACTTCTGCTTATCAGAATTCATTTATCCCCAGAGCTACTACTCTTTGGAATTCACTTCCCTCGAATTGCTTTCCACAAACTTACAATCTACAAATGTTTAAATCCAGTTGTTACAAACATTTTATGAATGGAGGATGCCTTTAGGCACATGGACCTTTTTGTTTTATCTGTGTTTTTCCTTCCTCCGTTCATTGTCTCTTAAAAAAAAAAAAAAAAAAAAAAATATACAGAATTAGGTCCTGGATGTAACCGGTTCGACAGTCACACATAACGAAGGTCTTCAGGCCATATCGATGTCATTTGCTGGGCATGTACTGCCGGATGCCAATATTCCCCCTCCACAGCAGCAAACTCTCATCAATAATGATCTTCTGATGGAGTTTGAAGGCGGCAGCAAGCTTCAGCTTCAGGTACACTAAGATGGGTCTTATTCTCTCCATAGGGTCCTTCATTGCTCTAGGTTGACTTTGATTTCTGGTGTGGGCTGCCAGGCTGTCGATGAAATGGAGGTTCCCATTATGACCGTGAACCTATTTATGCTAATTATTTGGCCAAAAATAGGGGTTCGAACGAGGGGATCCCAGGACCAGTAATTTTTTATGGAGGATTTCCTTGTGACCCACATCAGCATTACAATGGCCAAGAATGTGTAAAACTCTGGGACATCTAGGGAAGACCATGACAGCCTTGCAGAGTATTTTGACTGCTCCTTCACATCCATGAAAAAATAATTGTACCAGTTGGTCTGGTCAACAATTAAAGCCACGAGATTTGTAGTGAAGAACTGCCTGAAGCTCTCCAGTCTCGTGGTCTGCCGCCCCTGGTTTGGGAGCGTAGGGCCGGCAATCCCAGCGCCCACAAAGTTGTAGTCGGTGGGCACAAAGTTGTCGCCATCAACCCAATCCCACACGTCGGGTTGAGCGGCACCTTCGTCGTCAGAGTCGTCAGGAGGGGTGTCACCATCAGGGCGGGAGGGCCTTGCCCTGCCTCTTGCCATGCCTCTTGCCCCTGCCCTCAGCCTTGGTCGAGCCGGCCCAGCCCTTGCTCTCGCACCACAAGGGGTGGGGCGTATTATGGTCACCTTAGACACCCTTCGGCCACGGGCACGCCCACGTATGTTTATAGGGCGTTGCGCACGATCAGGGCGTTGTGGCGACGCAGGCGGTAATAGTGTCAGAGTGTCGTGTCTGTGGGAGGTCCCAGGTTGAGGAGAAGGTACAGGTGAGTATGGTAGTGGTCCGGGAGGTGATGGTGGGGGTGAGTCAATCCGGGGTGACGAGGGAAACAGGCGGCGTGCGGCAGGGCATGGGTGGCAGCGTGGGTGGCGTGGTGGAGATGATTATAGGGCAGGCATATCCTCATCTGTTGCTTCTGAAGAAGAAGTCAATGGTTGCGCTGCTAATATGGCTGCACCCCTGCGCAACCCATAGAAAGTGTGAGGGGTTTGCGCTTTGAGTGGCGAGGGAATGAGGGGTGGTGGGGAAGGCAAACGCGGTGGGGGAGAACCATGGCGAGGCACGTGTGGTGTCGGATCTTGGCGCACCTCACCCTCCTCCTCCTCCTCCCCCTCCAAATCCTCACCTCTTCTCTTCTCTGCCCTACGATGAGAAGGTGGAATGTTGAGAAAGGCCATGGGGTCTGAGTCATCTTCCTCTTCCCCACTTGCTGGGGAGTCCACTATGTCACGGGGGAGAGCAGGGGAACAATAGCTACTCTCCTCCCTTTGTTGTAACCTGGCATACCGTTCAGCGATGGGGAGATCGGGTTCCTCCTCATGCATTTCATCATACTCGGCCACAGTGGGACTATATTCGTCCTCTGAATCGTCATTTGATGATCCAGTGTCACTATCAGGCACATCACTCTCCTCAAGTATGGCCAAGGCATCGGCCAGGGATATTCCCCTGCGTGGGTAACAGCGTGGTAAATCCGACATGGTGTTGCACTCGCGAGATGCATGGGTAAACTGACTTTCCTTTGTCACGCACGTCCCTTGTCCCAGCAAACGGAGATTTGTGGGTTGCCATACATTGCCTACATCCTAAGGAATATCCCATACATATATCAAGCCAATAGCTACCATAGGACAAGAGTAAATGAGGTCGAAAGTAGTTGGGAGATAAGTGGGTACAGTGTCTTTCATCACCTCCCCCGCATGACCACCCGCCCGGCAGGACTTGGGGGATAGCTGAGCATGGTCAAGTAAGGCGTACATCCTAAGGTGTGTCTCACACAAATTTCAAGCCTATAGCTACCATAGGACAAGAGTAAATGAGGTCGAAAGTCGTTTGGATATAAGTGGGTACAGTGTTTTTCATCACCTCACCCGCCCGGCAGCACTAGGGTAACAACGGAGTATGGCATTGTAATGCGTACATCCTAAGGAGTGTCTTACACAAATCTCAAGCCTCTAGCTCCCATACGACAGGAGTAAATAATGTCCAAATTCGCGGTGAAATAAGTGGGTAAAGTGGCGCCACTAATCCTAATCCTACCACCACCACCACCACCACCACCCGCGCGGCCTGGTTGGCCGGTTCACATGTACCGTCCCTGTTCACCAACACTACGGTACCTCCCCTCCAATTCTCAAGCCATTTTCCTACCATACGAGCCGAATAATAGATTTTTTAGTGGTGGACGCATGGTTTGCGTCGCTGGGGTTTAGCGTTACATACATTGTGGACGCAAACGCTGCGTCGCTGGGGCTCAGTGGGTTAAAGAAAGAGAAGAAATATAGAAGCCTGGTAGTGAGTCTGGCGAACACGTGGTCTCGGTCGTAGTAATCTGGTGGTTGATGATGGGGCTTGTCACTGGCTTCACACACCACAGGTAGGATTTGCCTTTTCTTCTTCTTCTCTCTTCGAGATCAATTCTCTTTGCACTAGTTTATTTGAATCGTTTATACTGGATGGATCTGGTTATATCCAGTAAGGTAGATAGTTTACCTTTACTTAAGGATATTCTAGATCTACGAATCCTTCTATAGAGAAGAATTGCACTCCTAAAACATTTCCCTAGTTTTGCCTAACTTTCCCTTGATTCGGTCAGGTAGTAACTCTTTTATTTCTTGAGTCAAAGGGCTTGTCTTTTGGGATAACATTGTTACGACTGACAGTAGAGGCTTCTAGTCCGTGGACTAACACAGACAAGTAAATACTCAGCACCTCATAGCCTCAACTCGTAACACAGCCTATCACAACAGAACAGAGCTCATTCACAACTTCCAGGCTCTCTGGGGACCAAAGGTGCAGACAATCCCCCAACTGGTTCCGTTATACAAACAATGCAGAAACTGGAACCCCTAGTTGTGGTGAAAAGATATCTTGAGCCACAACTATTCACAAACACTCAGTACGAATGGCAATACTGAGGAGGATCCTTTCTAAGCTGCACAAAAAGAGAAAGCTCTGATTTAATCTAAGTTAATATTATTACGGTAAATAAATGCAAATGAATGCAATTTAAGGAATGACATATAAAGCATAAATTAATTAATCACAAATGAAACAAACACCGATCAACCACCACACACCTAAGCTGGTCCTAATAATCATTGAGGCGTCCTAAGCCGACTTCAACTCAACGGGTTTTTGTAGTTGTGCCAGTGCGAGTAGAGACCTAACCAGGTAGGCAATGCCGCCTACATGCGCGCGCTGCAACACAACTATAAAACGCCACAATAGATTTGTTCAGACTATCGGTGTGCTTGGCCGAAGTAATCCACCCTGTAACTTAACAGACTATAGAAGTCCATCACCCGCTACTTCGGACAAAGCAACCCCCAATAGCCTGGACCCCTAGCTAAAATAATGCACATAGAAATAAACACAACAAGATACCTTAACTAGGCCAAGGTTGCGGCACACAAAAACAATAAAACAAAAAGATATTAACACAAACACAAGCCACACACAAGTCCGTTATGCAAACAAAATAAAGAATAATTGACACTGAATAAAATATAGAAGAATAAACAAATGCCAATATTTGAGAATTGCGAGAGGGAGTTCTTTTTCCCTCGAATGTTAAATGCGGACTCACTGGTGTTCAGCTGGTATTCACTGACACCACCAGATGGCTCTACCTGAACCAGCTTGGAAGATGGTTCCTTTTTGTACAATGTAACCGATGTAACGTAATGTACAATGTAAGGAGGACCACATAGGATTAAATAACTAAATACAAAATGTATGCAATGCATAACATATATATATGCATTGTGTTCATGTATTATTAATAGTCCCCAATAAACTAATAAATAATTAAAACATCTGCAGACGACAGTCACTGAGAATGGAAACTCAAAGTGACCACGTCATTGAACGAAATAATAAGAATATGAAGAAGGCGATAATATACTGGGGCAGACGATAATATACGGATAATGATCGATCTCTAATATGAAGCAGGGTTGATCACTGCTTCACGCACTATTAAAATTACCGCGAGACGGTATGATATATTCACCCTGTGAATATAATATTTTGACCAATGCAACATAGTAATTTATAGGCTATAATTATAGACTATTTATAAACTATATAAAGCTTACGATGATGGAACATCGTCACAACATAAGCATGGTAAAAAGGTGTTTTTTATTTCTTGTGAGGTCATGGGTCGCACTAAAAATATGCAAGGTAGGTGTCCTAATCAGGGAGGACATACTTGATTTATGTATATTAGTTTTATCTTTATACATAGTGTATTGATGTGTTGAATTAGGAATTTATGTTTAGTTTAGTTTGGGATAAATGTGCACGTTAGATGATGGAGATTAGTGAATAATCTAGGTAAGGACATTCGGCTTGTTTGTTATCACTGCTGGTTCACTTTGTCAAATTATCATCAATCTCGATGGACTGATATTGAGGGTGCTGATGCGGTATTTGCATAAATAGCTCCTCGCTATATTCGAGCTCTGGATGTGGCAGGTAAGGGGTGACAGGCAGGACAGGTAGGAGCGCGTTTCCTCTCTGGTGCCTCGCTCAGCCTCGTTGAAGTTGAGCCGGGTTGGTGGAGGGTTTAGTTCTTATCTGTTTAGTCTATATGCTAGCAATTCTGCATGAGGGGAATTAATTATTATTGAAGACGGGAGCAACTGCTTAATTGGCCTTAGCTTTTGATGGCTAGGTCCCATCATCTCACTATACAATCTTGTAGGTTACCTTCAGGAGATCTATATGCTGAAACATATTAATGCTTAACATTAGAAATAGTAATTTCAACACATACATAATCGAAATATGGATAAGTTACACACATATCTTTAATCAAGGACAACTGAAACTTGGTCGAAATGAAGAGTGACACTCTTCTAGCCTTGTCTTACAAAAACAAAAAAATTATGTGATTGAGATCAATTATTATTTTTTTCAATGTGATTGAGGGAGGCAAAAGACAAAACTGCCTGTGACGAGTGCCTCCCCCAGAGTTGAAAGAGTGACAGGTCCAAAAGCAAGGGACGTTTGAGCCAAAATGCCTGGACACACGAAGTTTGAAGCAATTTAAGACATAATAAGAGGGAAAGACTAATTTTGGGAGAGAGTTCCAGAGCTCAGCTGTTGAATAGAAGAAAGATTGCGAATAACGTTTCACACTTGGGTTGGATAGTTGCACAAATTAAGGGTGGCATTGTGTTGCAAGTCGAGTGCTACGTGCTCTACGAAGAGGGGGTGCTATACACTGAGAGAGCTCTGTGGAACACTGATTATTGTAATAGCGGTAGAATAGTGAGAGAGATGCAACATTGCGGCGAAAAGAGAGATACTGCAGAGAATTGGTGAGTGGACGTGAGTTAATGAGACGGAAGTCTTTCTTTTCTAATTTGTCTAGAAGTGCTGTGTGAGAGGATCCTCCCCACACGTGTGAACAATACTCAATACATGGACGCACTGTGCCCCTGTACAGAGCAAGAAGCTGCACAGGTGTAAAGAACACCCGGAGGCGATTGAGCACACCCAGCTTCTAGGAAGCTGTTTTAACAAGAGTGGTAATATGGTCTTTCGATGAGAGACCAGAATAAAAAGAGACACCAAGAATATTAACCCTTTCACGCTTATGACGCGATGTTGAGCCTATTAGGGATACTTTAAAGCCTTTGTTACCATCAGGGGTATTTAGAAACCTTTAGTTTAGTTATTTGAACCTCTGCAGTTGTCTTTGAGTTAGCTGTGGGCAGAAAACTAATTTGGGAGAGGTAATTATATAAAGTGAGAGAACTCTATTTCTTATTGCTAATCTGGCAACCTCTGCGTCATAAAAGCGTGAAAGAGTTAAGAGAAGATGAAGGGTTAATTTGTATGTTGTTGAAGAGTAAGTCATAGTTTTCTGGAAGGGGGCTACGAGTAGACAGATGGAGAAATTGAGTTTTGGAATCATTGAAAGTAACAAGGTTTTCTCTGCCCCAATGAGAGATGGTAGAGAGATCAGAAGGTAAGTTATTTATGGCCTCCTTACGTGAGCTTTGGAGTTTTTGCTGCGAGTGATTTCGTGGAAGTTTAGTTGAATAGTGTAATGTAGAGTTGTCAGCATATGAGTGAATGGGGCTGGAGGTGCAATTGAGAAGTTCGTTAACCCTCTGAGTACCAGCGACAACGTGTCGTCGGTAATATAATGTATGTAACGCTAAACCCCACGACGCACAAGTGTCGTCGGGGTTTAACACCTTAAGAGCGGCCTATGCGGTTTATTTATATGTACCGCCCAGCGGGGTGTTTTTATCCAAAATAGGGCTGTTTACGTGATAATTTTCATGCCTAAATAAGACCCAGAACATAAAACAAGTATCTATCCCTGAAAGGGCATAAACAGAGCTTTCGAATGACACCATAACGATCCTTTTATGATGGCTAGTTTTCTTGCAATAACCGTGCAACGCGAGTGCAAAAAGCATGTAATTAGGCACTTTCCCCATACAATTCCTTATATAGCGAGTGAGAGAGGGAGGAGGGAGGTGGGATTCGTGTCAGTAGGTTCGCCGCGGTGGTCTGGAGCAGTCATACGCTCGCTACTCTCCTGCCACCACTTGTCTCTCTCTCTCAGCAACATTACGTGCTGAAATTGCCACTCGACCTATGTCGAGCACCGCCACATAGTCCAGCTTTATTTAACTCGACTTATGTTGCTCGCCGCTAATTAAGGGTTAATTACTCCGGTCCTATGGCACCTAGAGGGCTCAGATTTGTATGGGAACTGTGTAAGTATCCCACGCAACCATGCCGATGGTTGAACACTCTCAAAGTCCAACCACGGGCGCGTGAGCGCGCAAAAACATGGTTTTTTGGATGTTTTTGCCTTCAATTTTTTACTCTTGCAAAATCGACTTTCGGGGGCTCCGTAGGACCCCTTTTTGACCTTTTTGATCGGTTTTCTTTGGGCGGTCCTTCATTCCTAACCCATTCGCTATTGTTTCTGGAAAAAAACAAAATTTCAAAACCTGCTGGTCCCAGGTGGTACATTTATTTATAACTAGCTGGGGCTCAGTGGGTTAATGAATAATAGGAAGAGAATTTGAGGACAGAACCCTGAGGAACACTGAAGTTGATTGGATGAGGAAGTGAACGGTGGCCGTCCACAACCGCAGCTATAGAATGGCCGGAAAGGAAATTAGAGACAAAGGCACAGTTGGAGGGATAGAAACCGAAGGAGGGGAGTTTGGAAATAAGAGATTTGTGCAACAGAAAAAGTCTCACCGAAGTCCCGAATGAAGGATGACGAAGAGTTAGATAAAAAGATAAAAAAGAACATTACCAGTAGAGGAGCCATATTGGCGGTCTGAGAGTAGGTTACGGGAAGATAAATGCTTAAGAAATTTTGAGGTAAGAATAGTGTTACGACTGAGGTTTAAATATATCAGGGCTCTTATTCATTGGACTAGTAATGGCATAAATGCTACAACGGAAAGCGCTAGATCCAACCTCTGATGTATATTCCCAGTGAACAAAGAACACAAATACTCTCCAGAGTTCTATATGCAATAAGAGGTTATCAAACTCTCAATAAATGTGCGTCTACTCTAGGCTTAATGTTATGTGAAAACAGCCTATTACTACCTATAACCGAAGGTGCTTGGTTATGGTATGCAAAGTAAGGTGGTAAGGGAAGTTACAGCTTACGTTACTTTAATCAATAAATGTCAGGCACTCCTGCATGAAAGAAAGTGCACTAAAGTCCTTCAACACCAACAAGGAATCTTCTTTAAATGTTAGATGCTATCAAGATGCTCGAATACCAAAAAATGGAACCCAAAAAGGCAGGCAGCGGAACAATGTTCGTGCAGGCTATGCACACAAAAAGGCAGGGTATATAATGCAGTCGGAGCCAAGAATATCCTAAACACTACAACAATAATATTAATCGCCACGACAATGCAGTATTCCTATCAACAAAAAGAGCCTAAGTCGTTTGTGTCTCAATACATCAAACTAGGCTGCGAAATGCTTGTGTAATCATAAACGGGTATGCATAATAAGAGTAATTGGTTTAATATACTTAATGTCTACTATGACTGATAAAGTCTAGCTAGAGTCAATGATACGAGATACTGGTGCGCATGGCATGCCGCATAGCCTAGTGCAAATCTCAAGTCTGTGCGTCAAATATTACGTTATAGGGAAGGGTAGCTCTCTTGAGAAACCTTAATACCGAAGTATTAAGCGTTCTCCTGGCGTACCTCAAAGACAAACAACCGAGCCTAGAACAGTGCAGAATGGTATAGGCAAAAAGCCCTCATTCGTGCATGCTCTACTCTCAATGGCACACAGACTAGAATTTACCCAATCAACTCCAGTTCTCAGGTATGTCGTGCAGCTTTTAACTAAAGCCAAATCACACTCCTAGTTTAGCATTATCTAATCCAGCAGAACACTAATAATTACAGGAAGCAGTACTGAACAATATGAATGCCAACCAATGCTTCGTGATCAACTTATCTTAACAACTATCATACATGGGTTATATAAGACCTTAACGCACAATACAACTGGCCAGCATGAAGCTGATTATGCAGAGTTAACCAGAGGGGGTATAATATTAATAAAAGGTGGGGAAAGATATGGAAAATGAGAGAGATAGGCAGAGGAAAAGGTTCTCAGGTGCAGTGAGGGAGCCAGATATCAAAGGGATAAGAGGGATGCGTTCTAGAAACCAGATCTGAGGGAGAGAGTAGCGAGAGAGCTGTATATATATACTAGCACTAGCTCGAACCGCGTAGGAAAAGCGGTAACAAGTCCTCTAGCCAATGCTAAAGAAGCTAGCCAAACATGACGTCACCAAGCATGGTAAAAAACTCCTCCAACCAATCCCAAGAGACCAGCCAGCTATGACGTCATCGAGTATAGCAAAAAACACTTCGCGCCTCCCCACACTCTGTTCTACTCTCTCTCTCTCTCTCTCTCTCTCAAATCCTATCATTACTACTTAATGATAAAACATATACTTTGCAATTAAATATATAAAGCCTTGACATGGGTGAAAACAAAGAGCATTTCTGGACTGCCCATGACACGAGCTTTCATATGAAATAAAGCACACAACAATACACCAACTGTAGCCACATCCACTGCTCTGGCGATCATAGCGAGTCACTGTAGGACAAGCCATGCGGTTCTAACGGAGTGGTTAACATCCCCCCCCCCCCCAAGATTTTTCTCAGAGGCCCAAGGCTAACAAAAATCTGATTGTTAGAACCCATGCTATATCTCTACTTCCCATCACCCAGCGGCAGTAAAATATCTGGCACCGTTCTCAACAAAATATTTTACAAAATTATAACCCTCCCCAATACAATAGGTTAAATCATATGTAGTTATGCTCCTCAAGAGCGAGCTTCTCTAGCCCACCATTCTGAGAGGAGTGCAACTCAGAATTACTGTTATAACATACTGAAAAAATTCAACTATCAAAGAAAGAGTTTTTTATTTGATTTTTATGTTTTGAATTTGTTTATTTCGGCTGCACTATAGGGGCAAGCCTTGTTTTTTCTTCTATACCAAACGCTCAACTCCTGCTTTACGACCCAATACGCTGGGCTACAACCGCGAGCCAACAAGCACCAAGCGCAAAATACTATTCAAACTAAAGCAGGAGGCTACCCGTGTGTCAATCTACCCAGGATCATATACCCTTGAAAGACAATCTGCAACCACGTTGTCACAACCGGCAATATGGCGTATGTCCAGGTTATATACCAGTAACCTTAGTGACCACCTGGTCAGCCTCATATTCCGATTGTGAAACTGGTCCAAGAACTTGAGAGGGTGATGATCTGTGTAAACTACAACGACCGGACCATAGGCTGGAACATAGACCTCGAAATGCCTCAGTGCAAGCACAACTGCCAGCAGCTCCCTTTCGACAACAGAGCAGCTTCCCTGGGCTGAATTGAACTTCTCCGAGAAGAAACTAACAGGATGCTCCAGCCCATCATCGTCCTCTTGCATAAGGACGGCACCAGCCCCCACACCACTAGCATCCGTTGCTAGTTGGAAAGGTAGGCTAAAGTCAGGGGCCCTGCGGATCGGGTGAGTGCACAACAAGTGTTTTACTACTCCAAACGCCTTCTCACACTCAGGCGCCCATTTGAATTTCTTATCCTTCCAGTTATCCTCCACCTGAGCTTGACTGTCCCGTTCTCCTTCTCCACCTTGACTGCTAAACGTCATCACAGGCACAGTGAGAGGCTCAGGGGGGTGCCTCACATACTCCTTCATGAGATTAACGTGACATAACTGATTGCGCTTCCGTCTATCTGGAGTGGCTACCAAGTAATCCAGGTCCGATAGCCTCTCAACCACCCTATAAGGACCAGTGTACTTCGCGGATAAGGGATGACCTACAAGGGGCAGTAGAATCAACACCTCCTGACCCACGTGAAACTCCCTGAGTTTAACCTTGAGGTCGTACCTGTCCTTCATGAGGGCCTGAGAGCTAGTCAAATTACGGCCAGCCAACTCCAGACTGCGCAACATCCGTTCTCGACTGTCGAGGACATACTTGATCCTAGAACAAGGTTTTTCTGCGCCATCCCATATTTCTTCAACCATATGGAGAGGCCCTCTGACACGGTGTCCAAAGACGAGCTCATTAGCGCTGAATCCCAAACTTTCCCCAGGTACCTCCCGTGCAGCAAATAAAACACATGGCAGGCCAAGATCCCAACCATTCCCACTCTCAAAGCAACAACAACGAAGCACAGATTCCAAGGCCGAGTGCCATCGCTCTAACACACCCTGGCTCTCCGGATGATACGCAGATGACACAACCGTAACAATCCCATGCTGCGGCATTGCTTGAACAAAGAGGTTAGAAGTGAAGTTGGATCCTTGGTCTGACTGAATTACCTGCGGGTAACCATACTGGGAAAAATACACTAGCAAGTTTCGGACCACCGTCTTCGCTGACCCATTTCTCATAGGGTACGCGTCAGGGTACCTTGTTGCTACATCTCCCGACTGTGCATCACTGTCCTCCTTCAACTCGACAGCAACGGTACCACATTCAAGAACCTCCGGGTCTTCTAATTGCAATTTACGAATGTCCGAAGGAGCAAGCTTATCTAAGTGTTTGCGAAACAACTCATGCCCCCCTCCTACACTAAATTTAGCCTCCCATTGCTCTCTCTCTGTGTATCGTTGCTGTCTCTTCGTCTCTTTAAGCCCATCCTCTGCCTTCTTAGTAACAGTTAATGGGTCTTCTCCAGACTCGAAAATTGGTCCTAATAATGAGTCCCCGAGAATGTCCGTTGATACTAAACTCTCAACCGCATCAACTTTCAACCCCTTCTCAGTACTTTTCCTCCGCTTGTCTAAAGACTGTTGACCAGAATGTGACTCCCTGGATGCAAGAGATCTGGTGACAACACACGCCATAGGTTGCACCTGACACTTCTCAACCCACTCCTGCTCCTCCCTACTCACGTCGGCCGGCTTCTCGGCAACGACTAAGGGTGGAGCCTCAGAAGTAGGCCCCGCAAAGTCGTTGCCGAGAAGGAGGTCGACGCCCCCAACAGGTAACTTCTCCACAATTCCTACATCCAGGTCCCGAGTCACACCATCAACTTCCATCTTCATTCTTACAAGCGGGTATGACCTTGTTGCATTAACTCCCTGAACCACAACCACCCGCGCCGTATTTACAGGTTTACCAGTGAAATTCCTCAACAATGTTTGTGATGCCCCAGTGTCACGCAAAATTCTCACCTCATGTCTTCTACCCCCCCACTCCACACAACCGAGTCCCCTGTGGTCACTAAAGGCATCACGGACAGGGAATAAGCCTTCCGGATCCTTCTGCACTGGCAGTGTATTTACCTCGGAAGAATTGCCTCTAACAAACTCCGATGTCCTCTTGAACACTCCAATGCCGTGAGCAAAAGACACGGCTGCCGGAGGAGGTCGACTAGGGCACTCATTTGCCTTATGACCCTCCTGGTGGCACTTAAAACACATAAATTTCGGTTTCGGCCTATACTGTGATGTAAAAGGCCCCTGACTTTTCTCATACGGCGTGGTGTTAGGTTTGGATTCAGTTTTAGTTTCATTGCTCTTTTGTTTAAATGTGTCATTGCTACGGGGAGGGGGAGGATAACGGTCCCTACACTTGCATCGTACTTCTGTGAGGACCCGCAACCCCGAATCAACGACAGCCGTCGATCATCCGTTTCTGCTGCTTCGACTAGAGTTCTTGGGTTTTTCTCCTTTAAGTTCAAAGTTAGATCACCGCCCGTGCTCTTAAAGAACTGCTCCAACATCATTAACTGCTTAACTCCATCAAATGTTGTTACCTTCTCAGATCGGAGCCAGTTCCCCATAGCATCGGACAAGTCCCGGGCGTGTTCCAAAAAGGTGCTATCTCTTCCCTTGGTTACACCCCGGAACTTCAAACGGTACGTTTCTGGTTGCAGTTCGTAAGCCCCTCAGGACAGCCTCCTTGAGATCCTCATACACAATACATGACTCCAAAGGTAACGCATCGTAGGCTTTAAGACCCTTGCCTATTAATCTAGAGGATACAAGTGCTGCCCATTTATTCTCTGGATATTGGGTGTTCCTGGCACTTCTTTTCAAAGCGTGCGAAAAATTCTGTTACACCACTCTCATCAAACACCGGAACCAGTTTCAATAAGTGCGAGAGAGATTGATCATGAGCACGGTTACCAGCCCCAAGTCGCTGTCCCGTTGTCTCTACTCGCGACTTCTCTACGTCCATGTCAGCACAGTACCTAGTCGACTCTAAATCAGCTTGAATTTTTGCTAGCTCTATGTGCTCATGACTGATAGTTTTTCTCTTCTATCTTGGCTCTCTCTTCTATCTTGGCTAATTCTAATTTTTGCTGAAGCTCACATGCCCTTTGTTGCTGCTGAAGCTTAGCTAATTCGAGCTGAAGCAATAATTCTGGAGTTAACCCTTGAGGAGGTGAAGGTGCTGCAATGTTTGAAATTACCGGTGGTCCCCCCAGGGGCAACTCACCCTGCCAGTCACCACCCAACTGTGGAAGCGTACCCGGGGTCGGCAAACCACTGGGATTTGCTGGGAGTCGAGTGTAGGGGAAGCATGGCCGAAGGGCTCTGAGCACTCAACCCATCTCGCTCACCAGTCACCCTGCCCAGTACACACGTTATCAAGTTATCCCTGGTAATGCTGCTAGTACCCGCATGACCGATAGCTGTGGCCAGGCATTGAAGACCGTACCGATCCATACCCTCCAACCGCTCGGCAGTAACAGGCCATTGCAAAAAATAATATCCTAGCATCCTCCTCACAGTTCACCTGATTAACCATTTCATCATACTGCTGTTCCTCAGTGTCGACATTACGTACTGTGTCTCCATCCTCCTCTGATCCGGTATAAGACATGATGCTCACAAAAATTTCCCACCTCAATATTCAGAAAAGAAGCACCCCAAACTCTTATACCTCAATATACTCACAAAAATTCTCGGAAATACTCAAGGGCTATACTATGTTGCAAAAAAAAAATATTCTTGCTGATCCCCGCAAAATATTTCCCAAAACAACAAATGTTCCTTTCTAATAATTATAGGTTCACCAAATCCTAGGTAAGGTCGCCATTTGTTACGACTGAGGTTTAAATATATCAGGGGTCTTTTTCATTGGACTAGTAATGGCATAAATGCTACAACTGAAAGCGCTAGATCCAACCTCTGATGTATATTCCCAGTGAACAAAGAACACAAATACTCTCCAGAGTTCTATATGCAATAATAGGTTATCAAACTCTCAATAAATGTGCGTCTACTCTAGGCTTAATGTTATGTGAAAACAGCCTATTACTACCTATAACCGAAGGTGCTTGGTTATGGTATGCAAAGTAAGGTGGTAAGGGAAGTTACAGCTTACGTTACTTTAATCAATAAATGTCAGGCACTCCTGCATGAAAGAAAGTGCACTAATGTCCTTCAACACCAACAAGGAATCTTCTTTAAATGTTAGATGCTATCAAGATGCTCGAATCGGAAATGGAACCCAAAAAGGCAGGCAGCGGAACAATGTTCGTGCAGGCTATGCACACTAAAAGGCAGGGTATATAATGCAGTCGGAGCCAAGAATATCCTAAACACTACAACAATAATATTAATCGCCACGACAATGCAGTATTCCTATCAACAAAAAGAGCCTAAGTCGTTTGTGTCTCAATACATCAAACTAGGCTGCGAAATGCTTGTGTAATCATAAACCGGTATGCATAATAAGAGTAATTGGTTTAATATACTTAATGTCTACTATGACTGATAAAGTCTAGCTAGAGTCAATGATACGAGATACTGGTGCGCATGGCATGCCGCATCGCTTAGTGCAAATCTCAAGTCTGTGCGTCAAATATTACGTTATAGGGAATGGTAGCTCTCTTGAGAAACCTTAATACCGAAGTATTAAGCGTTCTCCTTGCGTACCTCAAAGACAAACAACCGAGCCTAGAACAGTGCAGAATGGTATAGGCAAAAAGCCCTCATTCGTGCATCCTCTACTCTCAATGGCACACAGACTAGAATTTACCCAATCAACTCCAGTTCTCAGGTATGTCGTGCAGCTTTTAACTAAAGCCAACACCCGTCGGAAACAATACCTTATAATATCAGACTCCTAGTCTAGCATTATCTAATCCAGCAGAACACTAATAATTACAGGAAGCAGTACTGAACAATATGAATGCCAACCAATGCATCGTGATCAACTTATCTTAACAACTAACATACATGGGTTACAGAGGTGGGCAGGTGCGCGCCATTTGGCGCTCTGCGCTCTGCGATCCGGTGCATATTTCCAATATAGAGGAGCGTGGAGCGAGGAGCGGCAAAATTCTGAAATCAGAGTGCAGGCGGGGAGCGCAGCTAGAAATTCGCGCTCCTTTCTGGCGCTCCGGAGGCGATTTTTCCTGTCAACAGCAGGTACAAGAACGTCATTATCGTGTACAGTCATCGTACCGTTCGTACGGTGTTACTCACGGTGTTAGTGAACTGTGATACAGTGATACTATGATAGTGACAGACTGACAGTGTTACAGTTGTTAACTTGTTATTTTTTTTTTTTGGCTTTTGCTAACGCAAAGTAAACCTTACGGGCAAGTTACGGCTTACGAAGGGGCCTAAGGGTAAGTCTGGCAGTGGTATAGCCCGAGCCTGTCTGACTGTCTGATAGTCAAAAGACACTATAGACTTCAGAGACTTTTATCATTTTATGGTATCGATACTATCGGAATGTTACTTGAATATATGGGTGGGAGGGTGGTTTGGGGGATGGTGGGGGGAAGGTAGAAGCGTAATTGACTCGTGTTACAAATATGAAGCCGATTGGTGAGGTAGTTTCGCCACCACAGATTTTATTTGTTTTCCTTTTCTTCGTACGGATACGCTGGAAGTGGGTTGTGGGAGGCAGTTGGGGGTGTGGTGGAGGGAAGGCATAAGGGTAAGGCACTTGTCACACAAATATGGAACCGATTGGTGCAATCGTTTCGCCGCCACAGATTTTCTTTTTTTTTTCTTGTGAGGCGACCGATAGTCAGCGAGTGGGTGGGAGGAGGGGTTTGGGGTAGTGGTGGTGCCGTGGTGGGTGTGCAGAAGGGTAAGGTACATGTGGTAAAAAACTAAAAATATGAAAGCCATGGTGCAGTCGTTTCGCTGCTACAATTTTTTTTCGGCGAGTCAGTATATAATTGTATACGGACCTGGCACTGGGCGTGACAACTGACATCTGACAAGACCCTAGTCCCGGCCGTATATTATATATATAATTATTATAAATTATATACCGTCGGACCTGGCAGTTTCGGACCTAGTCTCTCAGTTTGGACAGTTTCTGTAATTCTTTGTCATATCATAGATATCAATGGACAGTCACAATGTCACAAACTCACAATGATATCAATCATATCATATCATTGACATTTGCAATTATATCAATCATATCATATCATTGACATTTGATTCATTGATATGACATAAAGAATAACAGAAACTGAGAAAGTGAGAAACTTAAACAGTTAAACTTCAGAAAGACACCATGACTTGAGGTTTTTTTAATGTTTTGAATTCTTGGAATTTAGTGAAGTGAAAGACAAAGGACAAAGTGAAGGACAAAGGTAAATAATTAAATAACTTCTAGAAGCTTTTTTTTTTTTTTTTTTTATATATACCTATTTTTAGGAGCGCGGAGCGCAGGACCGCAGAGCGGGAAGCGCATCGGGTCTGCTGACAAAAGGAGCGCGTGAGCGCTGCCGCATTACCTTATGTCTGATGAGCGCGGAGCGCTGCCGCATTACTGGTCCCACCGGAGCGCGCCCACCTCTGATGGGTTATATAAGACCTTAACGCACAATACAACTGGCCAGCATGAAGGTGATTATGCAGAGTTAACCAGAGGGGGTATAATATTAATAAAAGGTGGTGAAAGATATGGAAAATGAGAGAGATAGGCAGAGGAAAAGGTTCTCAGGTGCAGGAGGGTGACAGGTATCAAAGGGATAAGAGGGATGCGTTCTAGAAACCAGATCTGAGGGAGAGAGTAGCGAGAGAGCTGTATATATATACTAGCACTAGCTCGAACCGTGTAGGAAAAGCGGTAACAAGTACTCTAGCCAATGCTAAAGAAGCTAGCCAAACATGACGTCACCAAGCATGGTAAAAAACTCCTCCAACCAATCCCAAGAGACCAGCCAGCTATGACGTCATCGAGTATAGCAAAAAACACTGCGCGCCTCCCCACACTCTGTTCTACTCTCTCTCTCTCTCTCTCTCTCTCTCTCTCTCAAATCCTATCATTACTACTTAATGATAAAACATATACTTTGTAATTAAATATAAAAAGCCTTGACATGGGTGAAAACAAAGAGCCTTTCTGGACTGCCCATGACACGAGCTTTCATATGAAATAAAGCACACAATAATACACCAACTGTAGCCACATCCACTGCCCTGGCGATCCTAGCGAGTCACTGTAGGACAAGCCACGCTGTTCTAACGGAGTGGTTAACGTCACAATAGTTTAAAAACTTTAGAGATGCAAGAATTGAGAGCAATTGGACCATAGTTGGAGGGTTGAGAGCAGTCACCCTTCTTTGGGACAGGTTGAATGAGAGCAACCTTCCAGCAAGAAGGGAAGGCGTTAGAAGAGAGACAGAGACAGAACAGTTTACCTAGGCAGGGAGTCAGTACGGAAGCACAGTTTTTTAGTACAACAGGAGGAATACTCGCTTGTGAAACCACAGTCATAAAATCTTGTTATGCTTTTATTTTGCCTCATTTTGAGTATTGCTCTCCTGTTTGGAACTCGGCTGCTGACTGTCATTTGAAATTGCTTGATAAAGCTCTTAATTCTATTAAATTTATTCTCCCTGCTCTATCTCTTGATCTTCATCATCGGCGTCGGGTTGGTGCTCTTAGTCTTTTATTTAAAAATTTTAACAATACTCAGCATCCATTGCATAGTGTTTTACCAGAACCTTTTATTCCAATTCGCGCAACAAGATTTACGAGGAGTCTTAACACCTTACGAGCGCCTATGACTCCATTAATGTTTCTACATCTCAGTTTTCTCGGTGTTTTATTCCTTCAATGATTCCCTTTTGGAATAATTTGCCAAACGAGGTTGTACAGTCAACCCATATCTCAGCTTTTAAGTCCAGAGTTAATGTTTTATTACAGCAGTAAATTTTTGTTTTAATCATGATTTGCTTTTATTCTTTTTAGAATGGTTTTTTAATTGACAAACTGATCTTTTCTTCTGGGCTCTCTAACTACTGTAGCCCTTTTCCTTTTTCTTAGTTGTCTTAGTCTCTCTCCAGTGCTTACGGGTATTTTGTGGGGATTCATCTTTTATAGGTGTATCTGCACCCTGTTGGGAGGCTTAGACAGCTTCTATAATAATAATAATAATAATAATACCATCTGGTCCGTACACCTTCTTAGGGTTAAGCCCAGAGAGGGTGAAAAGTACATCCTTAGAACAGATTATGATGTTAGGCATAAGTAGGAGAGAGGTGGGTGGAGAGGAAGGAATAGCACCAGAATTATGCAAAGTGGAGTTATTAGCGAAAGTGTTAGCAAAGAGTTCAGCTTTGTCAGAGGATGAAGGGACGATAGTACCGTCTGAGTTGAAAAGAGGAGGGAAAGACGTATTACATCTCACGATTGTACTATTTACTATGCAATCATTATTTATAACTCTCATATAATTTTAAGGTGATATACTTGCAGTGAATGAGACTTATGATGTAACTGTACACCAGAGGTTATTCATTCCTACGAATGTTCACGACTCAAACTCCTTTCCCGCCAATGTAAGCTGACCTCAACACTCCTGATTTCCTCTCCACTCTCTGAACATATGATAGGAAGTGTCTTGGTAATTTTCCATGATTATAAGGTGTGGCAGAGAAAGGGAGGTGAGAGGTATTGAAGGAAGATTTGAGTTAGTAAGAGACAGGCCTCAGACACAACAGGAGGTCTAACAGATAGACACTAGCAACGGGCAAGACAACAAGCCCTCAGAGATTCCCTCTCAACTTAGGGAATTCTCTCTTACTTATATATTTAGTACTTCTGTATAAATATTTCAGTTGTTACTTGCATAAATATCAAAGTTGGTTTGGATACCACAGTCCTTTAATTAATTTCCTTTTACCTATAAGTATTCAATCTAATATTTATATGGTAATTGGTGGTAGCGGCATTACTATTACTACAATCTATCATAATATCTATCTATCAACGAGCAGAGGACGGAGACCTGAGATCTACTTCCAACATCAACTTCAATCAACCTATTATAACTTATAAGGACAGAGAGACACCTTTAGTCATCCTTACTAAGAGTAATTAGTTAACCCTTATAATAACTACTTAGGATCGTACCTCAAAACGTCCTAATACTCCTTATTTGGAGTTAACCCCTTACCTACAGTGACTGTCAAAAGTCATGTGTAACAGACAAGGAAGAATTTTTTTTTGGAGAGGTTTTGGGCTAGAAGTCAGAAGGCTTGGGAAGAGCTAGAGTTGAATAGTTCAGTGCATTTATTTTTGATATAAGAATGTTTGGTGAGTCGAAGAACAGATTTGGCTTGATTCCGGGTAGAAACATAGCAAGTATTAGATTCTTGATTTTGAAGGCGACGGCACCATTTGAATGCTTCCTCCTTATTGCGGACATCAGTAGAACAAGTGTGTGTAAACCAAGATTTTTTTTGCATTAGCCTAAGAGAAAGAAAATGGGATGTATGCTTCCATGCCAGAGAGGATTACCTTGGTAATGCGTTCAGCACTCTCCGAGGGTCCCCGGCCACGGAAGCAGAAGTCTTTCCATGGGAAATCAAAGAAGTACTGCTGAAGAGCCTCCCAGTCGGTAGCGCCAAAGTGCCACAAGCGCTGCCGGCTGGGAGGATCGGGTGGCCATACCAGAGAGATAGGACAGGTGACAGATATAAGATTATGGATGGAGGAGCCCAAAGGAGAGAAAAAATTTAAAGTTTAAGCAGATGGGTTAGAGGTTAGAAATAAGTCAAGAATGTTGGGCTGATCTCTGAAGCGGTCCGGGATACGGGTGGGTTGCTGGACTAACTGCTCTAGGTCATTTAGGATAGAAAAGATGTAGGCTTGTTCACCAGGTTGGTCAGTGAAAACAGAGGAGAGCCATTTGCGATGGTGATCTCTAGGGAAAGGAGAGATGGATAGAATGTGTTCCACTTTAGAAGTTAGATAGTTAAAGAATTTTGGATAGTCGGTAGAATTAGGGGAGAGACAGACAGCGCAGAAATATTTAGTTTAAAAGTGACAAGAAAGCTTTAACCAGAGAGTTGAGAATTCAGAAGAGTCAAAGTTGGGAACACGAAAAAAAGCAAGATTGTTGCATACATAGACGCAACATTCACCTTTGGCTTGAAACTGAGGATAGAGATAGTATGAGGATACAAAAAAGGGTTTGCTGTCAGTAGTCCAAGACAACTGGGTTCCTGTAAGAAAAAGAAATTCAGGGTTTGGCAGCGGAGAGGTGGTATTTCACAGAATGGATGTTAGAGGATAGGCCACGATGTGTTAAAAGAACAGGGATGGCATGGGTGGGATGATAGTACTTGACGTAACTAAAGTTTATTAGTGAATTATTTATCAACTTGAGAGTGTCCAGATAAGGTGAATTGATTTGGATCAGAGAGGTGTTTGTAGAGATGTTGGGAAGTGAACTGAACGTGTCATCAACCTTGTACAGTCTCCCCACTTCAGTGAAGCGATAATTAGTTGGGTACAAGTTTACTAAGTGTGTGATAATGGTACAACTATCAAGGATGATGACAAGACCAGAAACATGACGTTGTGTGGGTATGTCACTCTGACAGGAGGTTGTCGTGGAAATTTCTGAAAAGAAGAATAGGTAATGAAAATGTTTAGCATGAATATGAAAAAATTGTTTCTTGGGGATATATTTGAAACTTTCAATTTTCTAAGATGGAATCATTGTGTAAGGGGAGGCTGAGCCTTACACCCCCAATTGACCCTGTATAAGAGATTTTGTTTCTGGCATTATACCATCTTAATACCAATGGAAATACTAAGACTGGCTGAAAAAAATAAATCAGCTCTCTATGTGCGTGCATGCGCGCGCAAATTTCATCGCACTATATGAAAAATCATTCTAGACATTGACATTTTTTCAAATTTCCTGCAATTTTTTTCTGGCGTATCCTACAAGCATCCCGTACAACTGAGCGTTTTTGCTTTCCCATATTGAATAATAGAAGGTGCTGAAAAAAATATATAATACATATATATTTTTTGGTAGCGCAGAATTCGACATGAAAAATGTCGATTCTTGGGAAATATCGGAGATGCGTCAATTATCTAAACGCTGTACCGTTAAAATATAGTCCTATATATAGTGTGTAGAAGGGGAACGAAGCAGAGCAATATACAAAAATGTAGTGGCACTTATATATGATCTCTGGAAATCGCAGAAAGTTATAATTCATTACTTCACATGGAATATGCTTGGGAAAATAGCTTAGTTTCTCCAACCAGAGACGTTTTCTATTAGTAAGCTGTTAGAGAGAACTAAGTTGTATGAGATACTAATGTATAAATCTTGTATGCTACCAAGACACAGACTATTTCCCAAGATTTTGTATATAAATCCATGATATTGGGGGCCAGGGGGGGGGCATGGGATGTCATATGGGTGTTTATGCCCTCATATGATAGACTCTATTGTTTACAGAAGCCAAACAACACAACAAAACAAACAATTGGGCTGAGGGGGAAAAATTTGGTTGGTTGTGGGCGACGGGTGAATGGGGGGTTCGGGGGGTTATGGATGCGATATATTTTGTTTTGCCCTCCTATGCTATTCTCCTATGTTGAAAGAAGCATTTTAGAAAAAAAGAAAAAAAATCAGGGTGAATTGGGGGTGTAAGGTTCAGCCTCCCCAAGTAATATGGGGCATCTGTCTTCGTTGTGAGTGATTGACCTGAAAGCAAATGCTGGGCAGATGGACAAGGTAGTAGTCATTTTCAGATCTTCCGTGACCGTGTTTAGGATACCAAAGTTTCTCAGTGAATTTAACATGGGCAACTGATACTAAAAAAAAAAAGCCCCCATACACCTCACCAAAATGACGGGAAAGTTGTTATTTTAGACGTTTTTCAAAATGGCCGCCGCCGTCATCTTAAAAAATTTATAAAGTTCTATTTCTTGAAGTGAATGGCCAAAAATTACAATTTTGGTGTCTATTCCCACTAATTTTGGTGTCAGAAGATCAATGGCATGGCACAATTAAAAAATAATTAATAAATAATTACCAAATAATTAAGTAAATAAGAAAATAATTAAGAAAATCAATGGGATGGCATAATTCATGATTTAGAGTCCCATTAACCTCAACATCTAAGACAAATATGATGTTGTTAAATCCACTGAGAAACTTTGGTATCCTAAATTAATAAAACATGAAACCTACTGCATTAAGATGCACTATCACTGCAGGACAAATATGATGCACAACTGTCAGAATCACTTCCGCTGTCATCATCGCTGCTCTCCATTTGTGGATGACTTGGAGTTTTTAGACGATCCAGGAATGATGGAAGTGCAGGTTGGGTATAGCGTACTGGGAGGCATAAGCCATTTACAAGGTGCCATCCATGGCCAATTGGTGATGGATGATTCTGAAGCTGGAAATTCTTCTGCAGATATGTGAGGTAATTGGTGCGCTCTAAGTGTGGCAAACATGCCACTCTCCATGAATTGTGCTAGGATATGGGGAAGACTTTCTAGGACTGCTATGAAATCTGGAAGATGGCGCCCATATCTATCATTGTCATAAATATGCATACAAGGAAGCATCAACTTCAGTGAAGACTTGAACTCGATCCAGTTTCTTGTCCTTATAGCATGTATATTTTGAGTCAGTATCTCTACCATCTCCAAGAATGAAATCCAGAATTCTGCTAGTGGAGCACCATCTAAGTTCTGGAATAGGGAGTCAACGAGCCCCTTGAGATCGGCATTGCTCTCTAACTCAGCATGTGCATCATTAAGTTCTTGTTGGTCTACTGAACTGCGTAACTTATTGAGAGATGCCTGGATCTCTTCACACAGAGTGGCACCTTCCAAACGTTTGTCTAGTGCATGTTGGAGTAAAACCTCGTAGAAGAGTCGAAGGCAACGCACACCGCGGTTGAAGTGTTTTCCACGCAGAGCTTGATCCACGGATCCATCTGCAACGACGCCTGCAGCCACCAGTACATCTGAAATGCCTGAGCCCTTGAACCTTTTGTAGATTGCATTGATGAAAGACATCTGGATATGAAAGGGCCCCATGAATGTCAATATGTCAGCAAATATCTCTGGATTCTCACTTTTCAATTCTAGCAATAATGCGTAGACAGGATGATCACCGACGATAATGGCAAATGGCATCTTCTTGTCATCAATTGCCTTTGCAAGCTTGCGCAGGACATCATACAGAATGGTCTTGCTTGGTGGATCAGGATAAGTCATATGATAAATCGCTTGACTTTTCTGGGTTTCTGGTGATAGCGTGGCCTGGAAGCCAGAAAAGGCTGGTACAGTCTGGTCTTCTGGCTTTGGTCTTGTTCCGTCTGCCTTAGCTCGGGCCATTGCATGGATGACCCCTCTCATTCTTTGAGGAACTGTGTCCAGATGTTGTTCATCCGTTATCCTTGGTCTGATGGGTGGTTCACCACGCTTGACTGTTTTGTATGGTTCAATTCTTTGCATCTGGCTCCCAAGTTCTTTGAGGCTATCAGAGAGGTACGAAGGCAAGGTGCTATTTGCAACTGGTCTATCATCATCTAGGGTAGGTAGATTTAGCTTAGGTAGGTCTGGCTGAACAAACATGACATTTGTACGATGTGATTGGCCACTTCCAGTCAAAGTGTGTGACGCTTCTGCATAGTAGCCACTTTGGGGCATGCGCGCGCGTCGGCTGCCCAGCCGTTTAGAAACCGGCTGGTGGCAGCCGGTCGGCAGGCTTTTCCTTAGTATATATGCTACAACAACGTAACTAATGTCTGGGATATTCTTATGTTGTTTCACAGCTTGAAGCTGCCCTTATTCTTAACCAACGCATCTTAGTATATTTTATTCTCGATAGTTGATTATTTCATTATAATATATAAGATGTAAGTCTAGTGAGGGCGGGAGGAGACGAGCGGGAGAGAGAGACCGGCTTGGGACGTTGCTTCGCTTGCCAGCTTGGGACGAGCCTGAAGCGTTGCCATATGCATTTGATTGCAACGTTAGGCTTAGTTTCGACTCACGCACGGGGTAGAGGATTTTGACCCGGCAACTGTGTTGAGTGTTGCCAAGCATGGGATGTATTCTGCATGCCTTGGGTGGGGGTCCAGACAGATTCAAGACTCAGAGCTCACCTCACTGTCGTACCCTTCGGACCCCCTTGATATCTATCCCTCTCAACCCCACTTAGAAACTTTCTCTCTTACTTTGTATACCTTCTTTCCACTACTTCACCAATCTATTTAATTATCCCATCCCCTTGATAGACCTTATATCTATTATTGTATTAACGACGAGCTCTCAGATAACTAGATAGGATTTTGGGCCTTATGCAGAGACGTAATTGTTAATGAGACCTAGGAAGCTTTTTTGTTGTCTCATATTTGGTGGTTTCATGCTTGCTAGTGTGTTCTTGTGTCAGGTTAGCAGGGGCTAGACCGGAGGGGAGGCTTTTTGCGATCCTTTAAGTAAAGTCTGCTGGTGCGAGTCCTGTGGACCCGCACGACTTTACTAGGATACCCGTGGGAGTTTGGGGGCATTTTCTTGTTTGTGTTCCTGTGTGTCTAGTGTTGTGTTGTGTGAGGGCCCTTGCCTAGTCCACTCAGCACTGCGGTAGCACGTCTTGCTTTTGTTTTAGGGTCGCCAGGAGAGAGTCAGATACTTGCGATCTGAGTCTCTCAAGAGAGCACCCTTTCAATTAGAGTAATTTGGCGCACAGACTTGGGAACGTCCCTAGGCTAGAGCAGGTGGCTCAGCCCGGGTATCCGAAGCCTATATCCTTCCGGCTAGACCTCTGCCACCTGGCAGATTAACAGCTAGGGGTTTATTATTTCTGTATGCTTCTTATTGTGTCACAGTTTACCGTTTTTGTGAGCATTGTGAGTCAGGGTGTGGCTTAGAGACTCTGTCCGAGCAGGCTTGCCTGACTAAGAGTGAGAAGCACACCTGTATGAGGTTATGTTGCGAGTTGCTGCCTTTATTTAATTATACCTATGCCATTATACACTGTATGGCCTATCACTAGTATTTATTCCTGCTTATGAGTTAAGAGTTCTCTAAATCCGTAACGTACTTTCTTTGCTAAGCATCAGATCCTACAGTAGCCGCATGCAGTTTAGAGACCCGCATCTTGTCTACCTGTACGATGTTTTGAGGACTGTTTGCTTTCACCTTCTTTCATGCAGGGGTGATTAGTTGTATTAATTAACGTAACGTTAAATGTACTTTCTTATAGTTTGTTATATAATTGTTTCTGCAATTTAATTCCGTTATCTATCTTTTCCTTGAAGCTTTAAGTCAACTTAATTGTGTGATCTTTTATATAGCCTGCTTGACTATCAGCAATCTATAGTGCGTGCACCCTGTAACCGAGTCATAGGATACCTTGTTGTCCAAGCAGGACTCTTGACGGTTTATGGTGGTTTGTTGCCTGGGTTTATAGATAAGGGTTGGATCTAGCGTTTTCCGTTGTTGCTTGTTGCCGCATACCTAGTCCAATAGAAAGAGCCCAGTGTTTATATATACCAGGACGTAACAAATGGCGACCTTGCATAGGATTTACTGAACAGAGGAATATAGTGGTCATTTGTTTTGAGATTCCTTATGATTAAAGGAATACAGTGGACATAGATTTTTGTTTTGGAGCAACCAATATAACACATTAAAGACTTTAAATAACATTAGTATATACATACTTGCATAGGAGATAAGGCACATTCTATAACCGTGATAATTACTGCAGTACACAAACATGTCTAATACATCAGAACACAGTGATGGGTCAGGTCACGATACGGGCTCGGAGGGAGAAAGACCTGTGGAGTGGCTAGTTGATAGCGAGGAGGGTGCTAGAAGATTTTTAGAGGTGCCCCTTACCGCTGCCAGGGTGTTGAAGCTGAATAAGTATGACTTAAAGTGTGTGGCAGGTCTTCAGGGTCACCAGGGTTTAAGTGGCATGAGGAAAGATCAGCTGAGGACTTTGATATTGGGTTTAGAAGGGAGAGACCTGGGTGGAGAGGCGACTGGGGGCCCCGGTCCCCAGCCCCCCCTCCACTCTACCCCCGTATCAAATGTCAGGGTGCCTGAATTTAGTACATACCCCCAAGTTGATGGTCAATGGCAGCGTGGAATTCAATCACAGGGACCCTCCCCATTAAATACACCTTCCCCTCCTCAAGGGTTGACTCCAAATTTGTTGTTTCGGCTTGAGATGGCCAAGGTTGAGGCCGCCGAAAGACAGGTTAGTGTGCAGGCTGAGGTTGCTAGAGCTCAGGTTGAGGCTGCCGAGAGAGAGGCTAGTGTGCAGGCTGAGGCTGCAGAGAGAACAGCTATACGAGTGGCTGAACTGCAGGCAGAGTCTACTAGGTATCGGGCTGACAGGGAGCTGGAGAGATCTCGAGTGGAGGTAACAGGGCGAAATATTGGGGGAGGAAACAGACATCGGGACCAATCATTGTCGCACCTGCTTAAACTAGTTCCTGTGTTCGATGAATTATGTGTGACTGAGTTTTTTATGCGATTTGAGAAGAAGTGTCAGTGTTTGTAGGTAGTAGGGGTAGGCAGCCCCGCCCAGGGAAGTACTACCGCCAAGGTTTCGGGAGACTCAGGGAATAGCCTGAATTCCATTTTCTCTCCCAGGCCTTGGTAGCTGGATACATATCTTTCTGCCTCACACATCAGGGGTATCAGGAAAACCCTCTTTATATAACATACACATCCAACTTCACGACATTGCCCTACATTGCTATCCTCTATCCATAAAACACTACTCTTCCCACTACATATCATACATGTAACACCATACACCTTACCCAATACATATGGCAGTACAATTGTTAAGAGCAAACCTGGTGGTCCCTCGGATATCCACCCCCGGCAGGGTTGGGTCATTGACACAGGGCCCTCCCGGTCGTCATCATGCGACTGTGTCAAGAGCATTGCAACGTCCCAAAGCTGCTCGTCGGTGCAGCTTTTTCTTTAGCAATATAAGGGGACTTCACTCTAACATCAATTCTGTACACCAATTTCTTCAAGCAGAATCCCCTACTCTCCTTTTTTTGACAGAGACTCAAGTAACATCCACATCTGACACGTCTAGATTTAATTTTCCAGGTTATCAACTGCTCCAAAATTTCAGACCTAAAGGAGGTGTATGTTGCTTCACAAAATCTGAAATTGCCCTGGAGGAGGTTACTAGTTTCAATTGTCCCTATTTTGATTATTCTATATACAAATTAATTTCTGCTGGTAAATTTAAATACATATGTTGCATCTACCGTTCCCCAAATACTCCTCCAGAGCAAAGTCTTTTGATTCTCTGTCCTCACAACTCAGTGTCCTCAACTTAAATGCTTCTTCTGAAATCACTGTGTTGGGTGATTTTAATGTCCATAATGTTGAATGGCTCACTCATTCAGCCAGGACTGATGATGCTGGTCTTGAATGTGAGCTATTTGCAGACTCATTTAATCTCACTCAACTAGTCAACCAACCCACCCGTGTACCAGATAATCCTAATCATAATTCCCACCTACTGGACTTATTTTTAACAACCAATTCAGAAAATTATGATGTTACAGTGAGGTCCCCGCTTGGATCTTCTGATCACTGTCTGATACAGGCCACCTGTTTATCACCTACCACACCTTCCCACTCTGAACCTATTTTGGTGACTAAATGGCATTACGATAGGGCAGACTGGGAGGGTCTTCAAGGTTTCTTTATTGATATTCCCTGGACCTCTTTCTTTTCTAATGATGCACACTCCACCTTGAGCCACATACAAGATTTTGTAAAAATTGGAATGGAAACTTTTATTCCTCATCAAAAGTACAGTAAAAGATCTAATTCACCTAAATGGTTTGACCATAATTGTGCTAGAGTAACTGAACAAAAAGCAATAGCCTACAATGCATACACAAGATCAAAAACACATGAAGCCTTTAATTACTTTAGAAACATCAGAAATCATGCCAAAACTGTATTAAACCTAACTAAATCAAACTTTCTCCACAAGCAGGCAAATAAACTTCTAAATAATCCAAATGATAACAAAATATTTTGGTCTACTCTTAACTCATTTAAATCCAACTTCACTACTGCTTCATCCATTCCACCATTAAAATCTCCGACTGGCAATCTTGTAAGTGACCCACGAGGTTAAGCTAACCTTCTTGCAGATATTTTCTCCTCCAACTCAACCTTAGATGAAATAAATCAAGATGTCCCTGTACTTAATTTTAATTCGCCTGAAATTCCCTCACTTAAGATCCACACCAGACATGTCAAAACTATTTTGCAGAATCTCTCAGTAGATAAGGCTCCTGGTCCAGATGAAATTCCTCCAATAGTACTTAAGAATTGCTCTTTGGTGCTCGCTCCTGTATTGGCAAAATGTTTCCGTCTGTGTACTCATACCTCATGCTTCCCAGTACCCTGGAAAGAAGCAAACATCCATCCAGTTCCTAAAAAAGGTGCCTCTTCAGATCCATCAAACTACAGACCAATAACTATAACTTCCACTCTTGGTAAAGTCTTTGAGATTATATTAAATAATCACATAATTAAGCATCTTGAGAATAATAAATTAATCATTGATAGGCAATATGGTTTTAGACCATATCGATCAACTGCAGACATGCTTTGCCTTCTTATGCATCAAATCAACCAAGCTACAGACCAACATGGTGAAACACATACAATAGCACTGGATATATCAAAGGCATTTGATAGAGTCTGGCATCAATCCTTATTGTCGAAGATGTCACACTACGGCCTTGCATCATTAGTTCCACTAATTTCTTCTTATCTTCATAACAGAAAAATATGTGTAATGGTAGATGGCCTTTATTCTCAATTTCACTCAATAAATGCTGGTGTTCCCCAGGGATCAGTTTGGCCCCAATTCTGTTCCTCATTCATATCAATGATCTCATATCTACCACTCATAATCCAATACATTCCTACGCAGATGACTCAACACTCCACAGTTCCTTCACATTTACCAATTCTTTCACCCAACCCGATCTTATAAATTAAAAAATAAACACTGCAATTTCTCTGAACCAGGACCTTTCTAGAATTAATGGATGGGGACAAAAGAATCTAGTTTCCTTTAATACACAGAAAACCAAGTACATTCAATTTTCTAACCGACAGAATCTCACTGACTCCCATATATTTTTTAATGATGTAAATATTCCCACTTCCCCTAGTATTGACATTCTCGGTGTAACATTAACTACTAACTTGAGCTGGACACATTATGTTAGAAGCATTGCTAAGAATGCCTCTAAAAAACTGGGACTCCTGTACAGAGTTCGAGAATTCTTCACTGACGAGCAGTTGGCCGTGATATATAAAAGTCATGTGCGTTCTCAGATGGATTACTGTTCACCTCTGTGGGGTGGAAGTGGAGTGGTTGCATTGAGGCAGTTGGACAAAAGTCTAAATAAAGCTATTAGATTAATCAATAACCCTGCAATCACACAGGACCTTCCTACATTATCCATACGAAGAAACTTTGCATCCCTTGCATTATTCTACAGATATTTTCACAGCAATTGTTCCGAGGAACTTGCTTCAATTGTGCCGCCTCTCCACATCTTTCCCCGTAGAACTAGGGCAGCTGAGAGCGCCCATGAATTTACTTTCTCCTCCACAATGCAGGACTTCTGCTTATCAGAATTCATTTATCCCCAGAGCTACTACTCTTTGGAATTCACTTCCCTCGAATTGCTTTCCACAAACTTACAATCTACAAATGTTTAAATCCAGTTGTTACAAACATTTTATGAATGGAGGATGCCTTTAGGCACATGGACCTTTTTGTTTTATCTGTGTTTTTCCTTCCTCCGTTCATTGTCTCTTAAAAAAAAAAAAAAAAAAAAAACAGTGGCCTCAGGAAAAGTGGGCAGCATTAGTTTCATCAAGACTCCTAGGAAAGGGGCTAAAAGCGTATGATGCACTACCTTTAGAGTCCTGTGTAGTTTATGATGAGCTAAAGAAGGCTGTGCTACGGGCCTATGAGTTACAACCAGAAACTTACCGCTTGAAGTTTCGGGGTGTTACTAAGGGCAAGGATAGTACCTTCCTAGAACACGCCCGGGACTTGTCTGATGCACTACGACATTGGCTGCGTTCTGAGAGGGCAGCTACTTTTGAGGAGTTGAGTGAGCTGGTTCTCTTGGAGCAGTTCTTTAAGTGCACAGGCGGGGACTTAACATTAAATATAAAGGAAAAAAATCCTAGAACTCTCCAGGAGGCAGCAGAAATGGCTGACCTCCGACTGTCATTAATTCGAGGGTGCGGAGCAGCAGCTAGGAGTGAGTCGGGTGCAAAGGATCGTACCCCTCCCCATCCCAAGAATTTTGGTACACATAAATACACAAAACCATCTAGCACTGACAATAAAACTGAACATATACCAAATACCGTCCCGTATAAGAAGTCTAATGGTACCTCCCACTCCCAAGGGAAACCAAAGAGTAAAGAGTGCTTTGCATGTCACAAGGAGGGTCACTTTGCAAATGCTTGTCCGAACAAGCCACCAAACAAGGTTGTGTCATTGGCCTGCAGCATAGGGGTGTCGCCTATATCTTCTGAGTTTGCCAAGGGTAGTTCGTCAGAGGGTGGGACACAGCCTGTGTTCAAGAGTCCGGAAGGCTCGAACCCTGTATGCGACGTCTTTGGGGGTCATAGAGGGCATGGTTTTGTGAGGTGGGCTGGCGAAAGGCGAGGAGTTAAGCTATTGCGTGATATGGGGGCTTCTCAGACCTTGTTAATGAACTTTACTGGTAGGCCGATTAACGCTGCTCGGGTGGTGGTAGTTCAGGGGATCAATGCTACGAAGTCCTACCCGCTGGTGAGGATGGAGCTGGAGGTGGGTGGTGTGGCGAAGGAGCTGGATGTAGGAATTGTAGAGAACTTGCCTGTTGGGGGCGTCGACCTCCTCCTCGGCAACGACTTTGCGGTGCCTGCTTCTAAGGTTTCACCCTTTGTCATTGCCGAGAAGGCGGCCGACGTTAGTAGGGAGGAACAGGAGTGGGTTGAGAAGTGTAGCGTACAAACCATGGCGTGTGTTGTGACGCGTTCTCAGACATCCGGAGCCTGGCAGCCACCACCTCAGTCTATCAAACCGCGGAGGAAAGGTCACAAGAAAAGGGGAAGTGTTGGTCAATTGGAGAGTTTTGAGCCGCCAGTGTTTCTTGGTGACTCATTATTGGCACCTATGTTAGAGTCTGGAGAGGCCCCGGGGCCTGTCACCGCTAGTGCAGGTGCAGGGCAGGAAGAGACTCTGCGACAGCATCGTTATGTGCAGCGTGAGGAAAGGATGGCTCAGCGGGACATTGGAGGTGGAAATAAATTATTTAAGATGAACTTGGATAATCTTGCACCTGCTGATATATGTTCCTTGCAGCTGGAAGATCCTGAAGTCAGGGCATGTGGTAATGGTGCTATCGAACTGGAGAGCGATGGGGATGCGCAGCCTGGTGATTTTTTCTTGTCCGAGGGGATCTTGTATCGGAGACATCAGGATCCCAAGAAAAAGTGGGATGGCGAGTCAGGATTAGTGGACCAGTTAGTAGTACCGAGGGTGTGCCGTGAGAGCTTATTGAGATTAGCTCATGATGTGCCTTTGGCAGGGCACGTGGGGGCACGTAAGACGGAGGCAGCTCTGAGCAAGCTTTTCTGGTGGCCTGGGTTAAAGGCGAGTGTCGTGTCATGGGTGTCACAGTGTCACACTTGTCAAGTTGTTGGGAAACCCAATCAGGTCATCCCGAGAGCCCCATTACAACCCATCCCTGTCATTGGGCCGCCCTTCAGCAAAGTAGTTATCGATATGGTTGGCCCATTTCCCTCCACTAGTGCCGCAATAAATTTTTACTAACTGTAATGGATGTAGCAACACGGTATCCAGATGCTTACCCCATGCGCAACGGGATGGCTAAGACTGTTGTCAAAAACCTACTTGTCTATTTCTCTCGTTATGGCTACCCTCAGGAGATCCAGTCTGATCAGGGATCCAATTTTACTTCTGCTCTGTTTAAGCAGACCATGCAGCAACATGGGATAGTGTCTGTGGTGTCATCTGCCTACCATCCCGAGAGTCAGGGAGTTTTGGAAAGGTGGCACTCGACTCTCAAGAGTATGTTGCGGTGTTATTGCATGGAAAATGGGAAGGACTGGGATCTAGGTCTCCCATACGTTTTATTTGCTGCGAGAGAAGTACCTTGGGAGAGCTTGGGATTTAGCCCGAACGAGTTGGTTTTTGGACACAGGGTCAGGGGTCCCTCCACATAGTCGAGGAGATCTGGGAGGGAGTCACAAAGCCATGCTCGCTTCTAAAGTATGTAGTTGAAAGCCGTGAGAGAATGCTAAAGAGCTTGGAGGTAGCAGGTCGGAACCTTAAGAGTTCACAAGCTCAGATGAAGGACAGATACGACCAGAAGGTGAAGCTGAGGGAGTTTGAAGTAGATCAGGAGGTACTGATACTACTGCCTCTGGTGGGACACCCCTTGTCTGCCAAGTATTCTGGTCCGTATCGGGTTGTAAGGAAGGTTTCTGATCTAGACTATTTAGTAGCTACTCCTGATCGTAAGAAAAAGAACCAACTTTGCCATGTAAATCTGATGAAAGAGTATGTGAGGCGCCCCTCCGAGCCTCTCACTGTCCCGGTGTTGATCTGCAGCGATCGTGGTGGAGACGGAGGAAGGGACAGTCAAGCTGCGGGGGAGGATAATTGGGATTGTCATGTTTCCGCGGATCAGTGGGCGGGGAATTCTAGACAAGTGGCTCACGAGTTGATATTGCACCTGCCTGAGCAACAACGTGTAGCTGTGCAGCACTTGTTTGATTCAAACCCAGCTGTTTTCGCGGAGCATCCTGGCCTCACTACTCAAGCGGTGCACGATGTCGATGTTGGGGACCACCCGCCCTTTAAATCAGTGCCATACCGTGTTCCCCCTATTAAATTACCAGCACTTAGGGAAGAGCTGGATTATATGCTGAAACGTGGGCTGATTTCTGAGGGTGCAGTAAGGTGGACTTCCCCAGTCACACTGCAGCCCAAACCAGATGGCAAGGTGCGGTTTTGTATAGATTTCTGCAGGTTGAATGGTTTAACCCCCACAAATGCCTACCCTCTCCCTCGCGTGGACGACAGTGTGGATAAGATAGGAAAAGCCAAGTTCCTCACTAAGATAGACCTTGTTAAGGGTTATTGGCAAGTACCCTTGTCTGAGCGAGCGCGAGAGGTGTGTGGGTTTGTGGTGGACGGTGCCACATATCGTTGCCATGTTATGCCATACGGGCTGAAAAATGCCCCTGCAACGTTTCAGAAATTAATGAACTACATTGTAGCCGACATTCCCAACTGTACGGTGTACCTAGATGATGCCATAATATACGACGAGGATTTTAACAGTCACTGTGCTCACATCGGACAGCTTTTTAATAAACTGAATGAAGCAGGTTTGGTGGTAAACCTGGGTAAGTGCGATTTTGTCAAAGCCACAGTTTTGTACCTGGGGTTCGAGGTGGGGATGGGTCAGGTGTGCCCTCCACAGACAAAGATCAAAGCCATCGATCAGTTTCCCCAGCCTAAGACTAAGAAACAAATCATGCGGTTTCTAGGTATGATAGGCTATTATCGTCGCTTCATCAAAGACTATTCGACTGTACTTGCACCTTTAACTGACTTATTATCTAAGGACAAGTCTCCTGAGTGTGCAGAGGCCTGTTATGTACCCACCCCATACTCAGGGCCCCGGACTTCAGCAGACCTTTTCAGCTGGCGACTGATGCCAGTGGCGTAGGGGCTGGGGCTGTCTTGTTACAGACAGATGATGAAGGTATCGAACATCCAGTGAGATTTTACAGTAAAAAATTCAATAGTGCACAAAGGAATTACTCTGTAATTGAAAAAGAACTCCTGGCGATAGTGCTGGAGCTCAGGCACTTCGATGTATATGTTCCTGCTTGCGGACCAGTCGTAGTGGTTTATACCGATCATCACCCTCTGAAATTCTTGAATCAGTTTCATAACCGGAATATGAGGCTGACCAGGTGGTCACTCATGCTTCAGGAGTATAATCTGGACATACGTCATATTGCCGGTTCTGATAACGTGATAGCGGATTGTCTATCAAGGGTGGATGATGTTGGTTAGACTGCCACAGGATTGAGGGTTGAGTGTGGAGGAAAATAGGCTGTCACTGTAGTTCAGCCGAAAAAAACAAATTAAAAAAGCCAAAACCTTATAAAAACTCTTTATTTTATATAAGTGTAGAATTTTGTATAAGATGTTGTAGCAGTATCTAAGTTGAATGTTTTCGCTTATTGTCCCTAAGTTAGTTGAACTTGCTCGGTGGAGCGCAACAGTCTTTATTTTTTTTATATATAGTGCCTTGTGTCGCAACAGTGTGTGGTACTATGAGAAGCTTTCTGTTAGATATGAAGAACTTAGTCAAGGGTCTTATATCTTGGGGGAGGTGTGACGCTTCTGCATAGTAGCCACGTGCGGGCATGCGCGCGCGTCGGCTGCCCAGCCGTTTAAAAACCGGCTGGTGGCAGCTGGTCGGCAGGCTTTTCCTTAGTATATATCCTACGACTACGTAACTAATGTCTGGGATATTCTTATGTTGTTTCACAGCTTGAAGCTGCCCTTATTCTTAACCAACGCATCTTAGTATATTTTATTCTCGATAGTTGATTATTTCATTATAATATATAAGATGTAAGTCTAGTGAGGGCGGAAGGAGACGATCGGGAGAGAGAGACCGGCTTGGGACGTTGCTTCGCTTGCCAGCTTGGGACGAGCCTGAAGCGTTGCCATATGCATTTGATTGCAATGTTAGGCTTAGTTTCGACTCACGCACGGGGTAGAGGATTTTGACCCGGCAACTGTGTTGAGTGTTGCCAAGCATGGGATGTATTCTGCATGCCTTGGGTGGGGTCCAGACAGATTCAAGACTCAGAGCTCACCTCACTGTCGTACCCTTCGGACCCCCTTGATATCTATCCCTCTCAACCCCACTTAGAAACTTTCTCTCTTACTTTGTATACCTTCTTTCCACTACTTCACCAATCTATTTAATTATCCCATCCCCTTGATAGACCTTATATCTATTATTGTATTAACGACGAGCTCTCAGATAACTAGATAGGATTTTGGGCCTTATGCAGAGACGTAATTGTTAATGAGACCTAGGAAGCTTTTTTGTTGTCTCATATTTGGTGGTTTCATGCTTGCTAGTGTGTTCTTGTGTCAGGTTAGCAGGGGCTAGACCGGAGGGGAGGCTTTTTGCGATCCTTTAAGTAAAGTCTGCTGGTGCGAGTCCTGTGGACCCGCACGACTTTACTAGGATTCCCGTGGGAGTCTGGGGGCATTTTCTTGTCTGTGTCCCTGTGTGTCTAGCGTTGTGTTGTGTGAGGGCCCTTGCCAAGTCCACTCAGCACTGCGGTAGCACGTCTTGCTTTTGTTTTAGGGTCGCCAGGAGAGAGTCAGATACTTGCGATCTGAGTCTCTCAAGATGGCACCCTTTCAATTAGAGTAATTTGGCGCACAGACTTGGGAACGTCCCTAGGCTAGAGCAGGTGGCTCAGCCCGGGTATCCGAAGCCTATATCCTTCCGGCTAGACCTCTGCCACCTGGCAGATTAACAGCTAGGGGTTTATTATTTCTGTATGCTTGTTATTGTGCCACAGTTTACCGTTTTTGTGAGCATTGTGAGTCAGGGTGTGGCTTAGAGACTCTGTCCGAGCAGGCTTGCCTGACTAAGAGTGAGAAGCACACCTGTATGTGGTTATGTTGCGAGTTGCTGCCTTTATTTAATTATACCTATGCCATTATACACTGTATGGCCTATCACTAGTATTTATTCCTGCTTATGAGTTAAGAGTTCTCTAAATCCGTAACGTACTTTCTTTGCTAAGCATCAGATCCTACAGTAGCCGCATGCAGTTTAGAGACCCGCATCTTGTCTACCTGTACGATGTTTTGAGGACTGTTTGCTTTCACCTTCTTTCACGCAGAGGTGATTAGTTGTATTAATTAACGTAACGTTAAATGTACTTTCTTCTAGTTTGTTATTTAATTGTTTCTGCAATTTAATTCCGTTATCTATCTTTTCCTTGAAGCTTTAAGTCAACTTAATTGTGTGATCTTTTATATAGCCTGCTTGACTATCAGCAGTCTATAGTGCGTGCACCCTGTAACCGAGTCATAGGATACCTTGTTGTCCAGGCAGGACTCTTGACGGTTTATGGTGGTTTGTTGCCTGGGTTTATAGATAAGGGTTGGATCTAGCGTTTTCCGTTGTTGCTTGTTTCCGCATACCTAATCCAATAGAAAGAGCCCAGTGTTTATATATACCAGGACGTAACAAGGGTCACTATTGAAGTCATCGTTGTCGACTATACATATTGCCGGTGTTCCTTCAGAAAGTTCAAAAGGACACTCAGTTGAATGCTTCAGGTCAGTAACTGCCCAGAAATCTCTAAGCAAAAGCACATCATTGTAACTGATTCCCAGGCCATCCTTATGTAATATGTCTACCATTTCTCTGCTCTTTGTCATACCATGTAGCAGTACACCGAGGTTTGTCTCAAGTGCAGTACGTCTTCCAGTGATGTAGCTGGTCAAAATAGATGCAATTGATCTGACTTGGGGCTTGTCATCGACTTCAGACTTTGTAGGGTGCTTTAACCAAGTGATGAGCTTCAAGAGGAGATCATTCAGGTCTTCATATTCTTCTAGCTCATGTATGTATGGAGGTCAAGGAACAGTTTTTGTTTTGATGCTCTGATCTCTGAGTCGCCCAGCTACATTCTTCACCAGCTGATCGTCACTTACACCTAGAGAGGATATTGCAGCCTCAAGATATGAACCTGCAGCTCTTGCATCATATACCAGTTCACTCACATTCTTCTGACCTTGTTCATGAAATGCTATGTCATCTCCAAATTCCTTGATCAGAATTTCCTTCACGAAACTGGACTTTTCTGTGGAATAGTAACCATAATTTGAAGTAATGCCTTTGTAATCCTTTACAAGACCTTGCAGTGTACGGATTTCATGATCTTCAAAGATAACTTGACGGACATGATGAAAGAAGATATTTTGGGCCTCTCGAAGATTAACATGTTGCAGATGCTCTGTTTTTTCATCAGGAAAAAACTCCTTCAGAGGGTTGATGAGATAATTGCGCCAACATTCACGATGATAACGAATTTCCAATCCAAACGCCGTGCGACTGTCTGGGATAGATGCAAGTAGGGTATTCAGTCTTTCTCTTATAGGCTCATCTGACAGACAAACTGTATGCAACTTGAACCGGTTCCATGCGTCTACTGTTGACAGCAGCAAAAGTTTGGACTTGCCAGGATTACTGGTTTTTTGTGGTCCTTTCATACACCACACACAGAGATTCTTATCATGAACCACTCCAGTACTAGAACGAAGCTTTTTAGGCAAATTTCCTGGGAGTTGTTGACTTGAAGTTGATGCTTGAACTTCTTCCTGTTCAGATTTCCGTTTACGATTCTGTGCTTGCTGAATATAGCGATTACTACTGATCTGGGTGTAACATTTACTATGCATGTACAGGCCTTTAGGCCCCTTGTCCCACTCCACTGCTGCATAGGCATGCTGAAATTTATCAAGTTCCTTCCACCGAAAACACTTGCTCCTTAGATTCTCCCACTTTGTATCAGATGTCTTGTCCGTACTATCATCAGCTATACAGGGATCTTGACATAATATGCATTTTAATCCAGGTCCTGGGTCAGGCACATCACTAACTCCTCTACGTTCCATGCTTATGATTCTTCACGCCAAATTCGATGCAACAAACCTGAAAAAGAAGGAATTGATCAGTCAACATTCTTGGTTTACATTTTAAATTATATATTATATTATTTGAGTAAGTTTCAGAGGATCCGTGACCGTGTTTAGGATACCAAAGTTTCTCAGTGGATTTAACAACATCATATTTGTAAAAAACACCATCTGAGGAAGAGCACTATTTGACAACGTTTCGCAGATAGCTTCATCAGGTCACTATCAGGTCACTATCTGCGAAACGTTGTCAATAAAGTGCTCTTCCTCAGATGGTGTTTTTTATCCATTCTGTCTACTTTTCAAGTACCACTCAACACATCATATTTGTCTTAGATGTTGAGGTTAATGGGACTCTAAATCATGAATTATGCCATCCCATTGATTTTCTTAATTATTTTCTTATTTTCTTAATTATTTGGTAATTAGTTATTAATTATTTTTTAATTATGCCATCCCATTGGTTTTCTGACACCAAAATTAGTGGGAATAGACACCAAAATTGTCATTTTTGGCCATTCACTTCAAGAAATAGAACTTTATCAATATTTTAAGATGACGGCGGCGGCCATTTTGAAAAACGTCTAAAATAACAACTTTCCCGTCATTTTGGTGAGGTGTATGGGGGCTTATTTTTTTTAGCATCAGTTGCCCTTGTTAAATTCACTGAGAAACTTTGGTATCCTAAACACGGTCACGGAAGCTCTGAAAATGACTCTACTAAGGTGTTTACCCGCTGAGTACCAGCTAAATATTTATAAATGTACCACCCAGGACCGGCTGATTCTGATTTTTTTTTTCCCAGAAACAATAGCGAATGGGTTAGGAATGAAGGAAAAACCACGAAAAACCGATCAAAAAGCTCAAAAAATGGTCCTACAGAGCCCCTGAAAACGGATTTTACAAGAGTAAAAAATTGAAGGCAATTTCCCCAAAAAACATGTTTTTGCGTGCTCTCGCGCACGCAGTTGGACTTTGAGAGTTTTCAACCATCGCCATGGGTGCGTGGGATACTTACACAGTTTCCATACAAATCTGAGCCCTCTAGGTGCCATAGGACCGGAGTAATTGGGACCGGAGTGACACTGACGCAGACGTCTGCGTCGCTGGGGTTTAGCGTTACATACATTACCGACGCACGGTTTGCGTCGCTGGGGCTCAGTGGGTTAATAGATGAGTGACAAAGGTTTGACCAATCAATGTTGCTTATCCCAGAATGGTAGTTCTCAGTGTTGGAAATGAAGAAGTTGTCTTCAAAGTTGTCCAAGGATAGCAATTTGTCATCTAGAAGCATGGGGAATGGGGTGATGTTGTAATTAGTGAAAGTTAATTTAGAAGCAAATGGTACAAGGATTATATAAAGGTTTTCATAAATGTGTACTTCAAGGTAACCGTACAGAAATTCTAATTTATCAAGTGGAAGAAGTGGTGTCAGATTGAATTAAGTAGTTGCAAATTTGATTAGGTTTTCAAGTTCAGCAAGAGGTAAAAGACCCATGGAGACTAATCCATTATCAGCAAAACTGAGTGCATTCTTGAAGTGTCTGAAATCTGACTCTAATTTCATAATTGTAATGAATACATTATCAATATGTGTTGAGATTCCCAAAACTTTCTCTATGAAGGAAGTTTGGGATGCAACTCTATTAATAACCTTTAAAAGGCGAAGCTATGGTATTTGAAACGTCCCGCCAAGCAAAGGTATTTTGTTTCATTCATGAGGAAAATCGTCATATTTACCATATATATCATAATTATTTATCCATATATGCCTATTTTACTTTTAATATTAACATATGAACATTGAAAAGCAATATAGCAAGTGTTACAGCAATTGGCTGGTGAAACTTGTATATTTTAGCCCCGCGGTCGTAATCTGACCAGGACCAGCGTCTGTGTCTCGTGTCTGTGACCGTGTCTCGCATAGTACTGAGAGACTAGGGAAGGTCAGAGACTGGTTAGAGTTGAAGAATGACTCCCCCATCACCCCCTTCTCTCTCAGCCGTCCAGGCGCGAAAATACTTAACACTCTCCGACTCATATGACGCTAGAGCGTCATATGGCGGTTTTGCCAAAATACTCATATGACGCTAGAGTGTCATATGAACTTATCTTAATATCTCTCTAATAAGTTATATGACACTCTAGCGTCATATTGAGCTCAGTAAGTTAGGTAAGTTAGATCAAAATCTGTCGAATGGTGGCAACCCCATGTTTCTCCGACTTCTAACGGTCCCTCAGTGAGATTTTGACAGTTGTGGGGATAATACCGTGTCGTCCGCCTCCTCGTCAGTAAGTTAACTATTTCAGTCTGAGGGGGTTAATAAATATCGGGAATAATAAGGAAAATACCAGACAATTGAGGAAGGGGGAGAAGGGGAAGGGGGGGGGGGGGACATGTGGAGGAGTGATAGGAGGTATGGAAGAGAATGATCTCTCTTAATCACATATGGCTTTGTTTTGATTGCCAGTGGGATGTTTTGAAAATCTTTTTTTAGGCCTTGACTCTTAAGAGTCCGGGCACCTTCGCCCAGTAAAACCTCTTAAGAGTTTGGGCACCTTTCTCGGATTAACTGCCTCTTCCGCTTGAGAAATCAATAACTGCAATGTATTTACGTGGTTGGTGATTTGGTTGATAGTTTCCAACTGTACATTCACAATTCTGTCCTGTTCACTCAGACTAGCTTCTAATGTATCTACGTGACCATGAACATTCTAAATGTCACTTGAGGTTGCAGTTCCAAAGATTGTTTTAAGCATGTAAACACCTGCATCAATTAATCCGCATTTTCGGTGTGAGCGTCCTGGGTTCGAATCCACGGACTGCCACGTGTGTTTGTAATATTTCATTAATCGGTTTTAGGAGTAGAGTTGGTTGTTGGATAGAACATAATAATTGATATTGGTTCAGGAGTAATTTATCGAGAGGACTTCCCTAGTGGTTAAGGCCCCATTAATTGCTCTTTCCATTCACATATGCATAGCCTACGTGAGTTGCAGTTGGGATGTGTGTACGTGCTTAGATTGACATGCAGGATTCGAAGTTGCATAATAAATCGTAGGCAGTGTCCACCATTCTTTAACTGTCTTCGTGGCACAATGCATAAGGTGATGATTTTCGGTGTGAGCGTCCTGGGTTCGAACCCACGGACTGCCACATGTGTTTGTAATATTTCATTAATCGATTTTAGGAGTAGAGTTGGTTGTTGGATAGAACATAATATTTGATAGGTTTGGTGTGTCTATTTTCATGCCTGCATTTTAAGTTTATTTCAGTAAACATATTTTCTAGATTATTTTCTACAATTGCTGTTTTCAAGTTCAAATGATGGATTACATTACTATGATTCGCGGCTAAATCTGGGTTTTGTTTTAGGCAACTGTCTATGGTAGTCTTCGCAGTTCTTAACCTACTAATAAGTTCTGTAACTGGGCTTAGCAAAATATTAGTGTTTATATTACCGAAACGTGCACCAACGACATCGGAGATCGGGTGTATGTTCGCTACTGTAAACAAACTTGTTTGCTTTTGTTTCCATCATGTCGGGAATAGTGAGATGATCCCGACATGTGTCCTTGTATATTTCAATTTCATAACATAGCCTAGGCCTAGTTGCTTATAGTGGCGGTCATGAGTGTCGGTCTTTGTTAATTCCTAAGCGATTGACAGTCAATAGTCAGACCTCATTATTGTGGCTTGACCAACTAGGCTTACCTATAAAGGGCTTTAATTAGTTAGTGCTTCACCTTACCCTTTATTTTGAATGGATTTAGTATTTAGTTCTGTTTTCGGTACATCATGGCTCAAAGGAATCATCCCACAGCTGCATCAGGGAGTAGCATTGGGGTGAATTTTATACCATCCTCCTCCTACAATCAGAGCCCGGGGAAAGTGGTGGGCATATTAGGCCACAGTTATGTCAGTCGCCTAGGAGTCTCCCGCCGAGAGTTTTACGACCCGGGTTTTGTATTGAGAGCGTTTAGTGCCCCAGGAGCCACTCTCGATAATATTAGATCCAAACCAGCTTGGGATGATCTTTTGTGCCTAAGGCCCGAAATCACTGTCTTAGTGTTGGGCGGCAACGACGTCGTCTCTGGGATGGTCCCGCAGGAGCTAGCGACTAAGATCAAGGATTTGGCCTTTGAGATTGAGGCATCCACAAACGGTCGCTGCCTTGTATTGAGGTTGGAGCAAAGGGCGTCTCCTCGGGGTATTCCGGCAGGTGAGTACCACAAGGTTAAGAACTCGGTCAATGCTCTCCTCAAGAGGAAGCACAAGCACCTTGGTGGTCGATTTTCTCCATATAGTTTCGGGAGCCAATAAATGTCCGAGGACGGTGTCCACCTCACCCATGAAGGCAGCGATCGTTTGTTGGCCCAGGTCGTTAAGATGGTAAGGGACTATCTTGCGTCGCAGTAGCCAGTCTCCTCATTGATAGCCCCAGTGTACTTTATGTTGTTGTCCAGTTAGATAATTTCCTTTAGATAGTTTATATTAAGGGGGATGAAACTACTATGTTATTTTCTTGAATAGTTTTCTTGAGTAATGGGAGTTTGCCGCTGTTGATTCCTAAGCGATTAACAGTCTGTAGTTGGACCTCATTGTAGTTTAAGTTACTTTGAATTAGACCTTAACGATGACAGATTTAAAGAAACTTAAGATTTTGAAGGGAGGGATGAAGGGAAATTTGAATAACTGCTTAAGAGATCTTGATGATTTTCTAGGAAGTGCCTCGGCTGATCAGGTAAAGGGCAAGAATGCTACTGTAACTAAAACGCTAGCCACCTTTGATAGTTATGCTCAGCAGGTATATGGTTTGTTGGCAAGTCCTGAAGATGTGGAAGAAGAAATGTCGGCAGATCTGGAGTATATTGAAGATGTTAATACAGCCTTAGCCAGATTAGCTTCAACTCAAGAATCACACCCTGTTAAGGATACCGGTAATCCAAAAGCAACTGGTTTTAACCTTCCAAAGCTTACTTTGCCTACCTTTTCCGGGGATCCAACTACCTGGACTGGATTTTGGGATATATTTGAGTTCATCGAAATAAGACCCTTACATCCATCCAAAGATTTGCTTATCTCCGTGGACAGTTGAAAGGGGAGGCATTGAATCTGATAGAGGGGTACAAGCTAGAAGCTACAAGCTTTGAGTCTTCAGTGGAGCTCTTGAAAAGAACTTATGGGCGAGAGGAAGTAATAAAGACAGCATTAATAACAAAATTCTTCGCTCTAGATCCTCCATCGTATGATGTGACCGAGTTAAAGGAGTACTATGCCTCTTTTGCGAGCCTCCTCCGGTCAATGGAGACGATGGCCATCACGAAGGAGGAAATCTACAGTGTAAACATCTTGAGCAAGGTACCCTCGCCCCTTAAGGAAATGATTAGACGGCAATTAAGCGACACTCCACTGGACTTAGAAGCGTTGGTACAGAAATTCCAGACCGAAGTCTTCAATATGGAGAGTACTGGACACTACCGACAAGTGGAGATATCGCCATCCACTGCGGCTTTCCCGGTACAAAACATCTCCTAAACAGAAGAGGACGATCACATCAGGTTGCAAGTTGTGTAGTGTACGCGGTCATCCATGGTACCAATGTCCTAAGTATCCTAAGGCTACACAGAAAATTGGCAAGGATAAATCACTTCATTTATGTACCAGTTGTCTGGCAAGAGACCACTTCAACAGTACTTGCACCAATTCCTACATCAAACCCTGTAAATATTGTAAGGGGAAACATTGGTTTTCCCTTTGTACCCAGTCTGATCGGCACGACGGCAAAGAAAAAGAGAGAACCACTAAGTGACTAAAGAGTCACATGATAAAAATAAAAGCAAGAGTAATAAAGTATCTGCTATGTCCATTGCTTCTAGAGAGTGTCAAATGCTTCCTACTATACTGCTGCCAGTGGTGGGGAGTAATGATAAACATATAATGACACAAACCTTACTCGACCAGTGCTCACAGAGGTCATTCGTTCTGCGGTCATCATTGCCACAGCTCAAGTGTACCAGCAAGGGTCAAGAGAATTTGCGTCTCCATGGTTTCACTGGTGAAGTAGATTCCAGTGACTACGATATAGTGGAGATTTCATATGTTTATAGAAGGAAGGTATGTCCTATCAAGGCTGTTGTGGTCGACAAACTTTCTAGTTTCTATGTGGCATCAGAGATTCAACCACAATTGAAATATCTCAGAAGCAAGGGTTTTAAACTGGCTGATGATCAACTCTCTGCTAACAATGGAGTTATGCTACTGGTCGGAGCTGATTATTACTACGACCTGGTTCACCCTGGATATCGGCGGGTAGATAAGCTGATATTGCTCCCCACCATACAAGGGTATGCCATTTCTGGATCCTATACAACTTCATCTCAAGACACAAAGGTGGAGGTAGTTACGGTCCTTAAAGTAGCAGTAAGCCCCAAAGACAAATATGTTAAGTTTAATGTACCTGATAATCCATGCACTGATATAGATAAGCTATGGGACTTAGATAATATTGGAATTGACCCACATGAACTTGATCGGGTGTCCAAGCTAGCGTTGAGCTCGTACGAAGAAACTGTGACGTATGACTCTGGCAGGAGTCAGTATGTGGTAAGGCTCCCTTGGAATGACAATATGAGTAAATTACCTACAAATTTCCATCTAGCACTTGGTAGATTACGTGTCCTTCAGAAGCAGTTTGTCAAGGATCCAAATTATAGCGAGACTTATGCGGCAGTACTAAACGAGCAGGTACAACGTGGATTTATTGAAAGAGTAGATCCCAGTGAGTATGGGGATAACATTCATTACCTTGCTCACCATGGGATAAAAAAGGACAGTTCCACCACTCCTGTTCGTATCGTATATGACTGCTCAGCTAAATCCAGTGATCGCTCCTATAGCCTGAATGATTGTCTGTACACGGGTCCATCCCTGGTCTCTGATCTCGCGCAAATTATGTTACGCTTCAGATGTCATCAATTTGCATAGGTCGCCGATATTGAGAAGGCCTTTCTGATGCTTCAACTCCATCGTGAAGACAGGGACTCGACAAGATTTTTATGGCCAAGGGACCCGATGGATCTAGATTCAGAGTATCTGGTCTACAGATTCAGAGTCGTCTTATTTGGAGCGAACTGTTCCCAGTTCCTTCTCAACGCTACTATCTTGCGACATTTTGAGGAGGCTGGACTAGATCCTGACTTCAAGAATGAGATCAAGCGGGGGATCTATGTGGACAATCTTCAAGGCACTGGAGACGATGAAGATTTATTGCTCAAGAGATGCTGGGAGATCCGCGATATATTTGCCAAGGCTCATTTATACTTGAGAGAATGGGCCACTAATAGTGATCTTATGAAAGGTCAATTTGCTTCTGACGGTGTAGCTACTGAGAATAGTGAGGTGATGTTTTTAGGCCACAAATGGGACAGTACCACAGATTGTATTTCCTTCTGTCACACACCATGCGACAGTGAGATTATGACCAAGCGCAACTGCTTAAGCTTGTCTGCGAGGTTGTTTGAACCCCTAGGCTATTTGCTGCCTGTAACTATTCGTGCTCGTATGTTTTTACAGCAACTGTGGCGGCTAAAACTAGATTGGGACACACCACTCCCGACTGAGCTACAAGATACTTGGCGGTTAATTCGGTTGGACCTTTCCACATGTTGCAAGGTCCAACTTGATCGTCAGGTTATTAGTGGTCAACGGGTGGATCTACATGCCTTTGCTGATGCCAAAAATAGTGTGTATGGTACTGCCATATACTTATGCAATGGTAGTGAAGCAAAACTGGCTATCGCAAAGGCCAAAGTAGCCCCTGCTATTAAGAAAATTACAGTTCCTAAATTAGAACTTACTACGTTGCTTCTGTCTGCTCGTCTAATAAAGTTTACACTGGATGCTTATACAGACATACTACAGATTAACGATGTCTATGTCTGGAGCGACAGTCAAATAGCACTTTCTTGGGTACACAGCCAGAAGGTGTTACCTGTTTATGTTTCCAATCGCACTGATGAGATACATAACTTAGTTCCTACAGCTAATTTTCGCTATGTGAGCACCAAGGATAACCCCAGTGACGTAATTTCCCGGGGGATCTCAGCGCATCAGTTTATGTCATCCTCTATTTGGTGGCAAGGACCTACATGGCTTACATCTCCAACTGAAGGGCCTCAGGATTTCAGGGAATGCATATCTTAACCATCAAGTCGGCCCCAAGATGATGTGTTAAGTAGTTCGACTGTGAGTACTACACATCAGGATAACAAGTTGGTAGAGTGGAAACGATACGGCAACTATGATCAAGTAATACGGGTATTTGCTTGGATATACCGTTCCATTAACAACATGAGAAGTCGGGCTCACGGGTCTTTCCTTAGTGAAGATTCGAAGCATATCAGACTCCATGAATTGAGATCAGCAGAAGCGAAAATAATATGTTTAGTACAAAAGCTGAAAGTATGAAATACTGAACAAGGAGTCAAAGGCCAAACCCTCAAACTTAATGAGGCAGCTAGGACTATAATGGAAGGAGGCATAATGAAGTGTAGAGGCAGGATCCAGGAGGCGGACATTATTGATTCTGCGAAATATCCTGTTCTCCTTAGCTCCTCTCATTTGATTACCAAACTGTTGATTCGCAAATGCCATGGGATCTGCCTACATTTTGGCGTAAATTATGTTCTGGCTTATATGCGACAACGTTGGTGGATCCCTAAGATGCGACAAGCGATTAAGGGGATCCACAATAGCTGTACTATCAGTAAAAGATTACAGGGTAAGCCTTACTCCCCAGTTGATCTACCTCCTTTACCTGAGTTCAGGGTACAAAGGACTGAACCATTTCAGGTAACTGGGGTAGACTATACGGGAGCGATTCAAATTAGGGAATCGCCCGTAATATCGCTAAGGTATATGCCGTACTCTTCACATGTGCGGTAACCACAGCGATTCACATTGAATTGATTGACGACTTATCCAGTGAGGGTTTTTTACATACTCTAAGGCGCTTTGCAGGTCGCAACGGTTTCCCTCAAATAATTCTGAGCGATAATGCGACTTTGTTTTGTCGGGGCATCCAAATTTCTCAAGGATATAATGGATGACCCGCAGATTGTGTCTACCCTCACTGGAAACAGTTGTCAATGGAAATTTATACCAGCACGTGCACCATGGTTCGGGGCAATTTGGGAGAGGACAATAGGAATTGTCAAGTCTGCCATGAAGAAGGTATTAGGGAGGGCCCTGGTCAACAAAAGGGAGTTGCAAACAGTCTTGACAGAGATTGAGATGTCAGTCAACAACAGGCCCTTGACCTATACCTCGGCAGATCTTGATGATCCTTTACCCATTACGCCTTCCATGCTAACACGTGGACGAAATCTTAATCCCTTTCCTAGGTCGTCAGTAACCCACGAGGATATACAAGACCCTACGTTCGGGGATGCTGACGCCACACGTCGTCGTTTCCAGCATATGATCAAGGTGTCAGACGACTTATGGAAAAGGTGGACACAGGAATATTTGCTGTCTCTTCGCGAACGTCACTTGAATGTAATCAAGGGGACGAATCAATGGTGGCCTCGTATCGGGGTTATCGTATTGATTCATGATGAGCGTCCCAGGTTATATTGGAAGCTTGGTAGGATTGTCAATTTGTTCCAGGGCATTGATGGTCATATTAGGGTTGCTAGATTACAGACTTCAACTGAGATTACTACTCGCCCAGTCGTAAGGTTATACCCCTTGGAGCAGGATGTAGAACTGCCTGATGATACCGGTAACTCTACTGATATACCTCCACAGGGGAGTGCTGGTGACAGTGCTCCTCAGGGTGGAGCAGTTGATAATGAGAAGGATGATCCTTCTCTGGCTTCCAGTGGCGCTCGCCCCAAAAGGAGGGCGGCTATGAGTTCCGTGGGTCTTTGGAGATCTAAGATTAACCAAGGTGATCTTTGAATCTTTGATATCTTTTTTTGTATATAGCTACTGTATTTTATTTTTGGTGGCGGGCAGTATGTCGGGAATAGTGAGATGATCCCGACAGTTTTGAGTCCAATTGGGTATTTGAATTTAGCGCTATTGTATAGCAAGTACGATTTCGGCTAGTTCTGTATGTATAATAGTTTATTATTAAGTGTAGGTTAAATATTAACTGTAATGCATAAATATTTACATCAGCTCTAGATGTATCATGAAACCAAATCATAGGTTATAATTGTTATGAGCCGGCAGTCATTATGCAACTTCGCGAAGCGATAGAACGCCGGCGGTTAGTCTCTCAAAAACCACCATACGATCAACAGCTACCCCCCCGGCTCTGACTCAACATATAATTCACCATGTGATACAGATATTTATCTATATCAACAGTCCTACATCACCAGTCTTCTAAGCTAAGTTCATTGTATCGATATTGTATTATGTGAACATTTCTACATGTCATGCAAATGAATTAGCCGTGTGTCTACGAATATTCTGTTATATATATATATTTTTTTTTAGGTTAGGTTATCACACTTGGTAGCCTATTTCTGTATATTTAAATTTTATTATTTTCGGTTAGGCTATCAACGCTGGTGGTCTATTTCTGCGTATTTCATTTTTTTTTCAATTAGGCTATCACTGCGTATTTAAGAAAAAATAATAATAAATAAATAAAATAAAGTATAATAAATTGTTTTCGGTTAGGCTATCTCCACTGGTAGCCAATTGCTGCGTATTTCATTTTTTGTTTTTTTTTTATTTTGGTTAGGCTATCGCCCCTGGAGGCCTAATTCTGCGTATCTCAAATGTTTTGTTTTCGGTTAGGCAATCACCCCTGATAACCTATTTCTGCGTATTTCAACATATTTGTGTTCGGTTAGGCTATCACCCCTGTTGGCCTATTTAAGTAAGTGAAGCGACTTGAAGTGAGTGAAGTGTTTTTAACACCTTACGAGCGGCCTATGCGGTTTATTTATGTGTACCGCACAGCGGGGTGTTTTTAGCCAAAATAGGGCTGTTTACGTGATCATTTTCATGCCTAAATAAGACCCAGAACGTAAAACAAGTACCTATCCCTGAAAGGGCATAAACAGAGCTTTCGAATGACACCATAACGATCCTTGTATGATGGATAGTTTTCTTGCAATAACCGTGCAACGCGAGTGCAAAAAGCAGGTAATTCGGTACTTTCAGTACATAATTGAGTATGTAGCGAGTGAGAGAGGGAGGAGGGAGCTGAGATTTGTGTCAGTAGGTTCGCCGCGGTGGTCTGGAGCAGTCATACGCTCGCTAGTCTCCTGCCACCACTTGTCTCTCTCTCCCAGCCACATTACGTGCTGAAATTGCCACTCGACCTATGTCGAGCGCCGCCACATAGTCCAGCTTTATTTAACTCGACTTATGTTGCTCGCCGCTAAATAAGGGTTAAAGTGAGTGAAGTGTTTTAAAGTGAGTGAAGTGTTTTATGTGAGTGAAGTGATCTGAAGCAAGTGACTGTCACCATGCCTCGCACCTGTACGAACTGCGCTGGTAGGTTTGGTGTTTACATGTTTGCTACTGTCGATCTTCAAGTCTGCCGACTCTGCCAGCAACAAAAGAATATGACAACGAAATTAGATGAACCCCACAACAAGATCATCGCCCTCACCATGAAGCTGGAATGACTCCAAGAGTTTGTAATACTCAACGTTGGAGTACCACAAACTTCAATTGTCACCCCTTCAACTCCAGCAGCTACCAACGCCCCAACGTCAACTGCCAACAACCCAACGCCTGCAGTAGCCACTTCAGCAGATGCTTCCGATACACAAGCAACAAATAGTGATCCTGCTCCCCCTCAAGACAAGTTCTGTGTCGTAAGGAACAACGTTTGCCCCAAGACCAGGAAAATCATACCGGTTAACGAGTGTAAAAAACGTTTCCAGATACTCACAGACTCAGATGACGAAGAGGAAACAGAAGAAGTTCGGCTCGTGGGAGACTCGATGATACGTGGTCAGCTCACAGAGTTTTGCGCCAGGACACCTAAGACCAGGAAGCGGTTTTGTATCCCTGGTGGTGGTGTGGAAGACGTAGTTGCTGCAGTTGACGAAGTATCAAAGCTGGCCCCTGCTAATACAATGTATGTCATCCACGTCGGATCCAACGATGTACAGCGAACCCGGTTGGAAGATTTACTTTTAAAGTACCAGCAGCTGATAACGTCATTTAAGGAAAAGTCATCATGGATCATCGTCTCAGGAATCGTCCCCCGGCTCGGTGTAGAGAGTCGATTTTACAACATAGCCACCAGCACAAATCGTTGTCTAGCAAACCTCTGCAGGAAGGAGAACGTGGGATTCGTAGACACCTGGGACAATTTTTACTACGATGACTATTTGTTTTCGGACGATGGAGTTCATCTGAACCAGGTGGGAGCAGCACGTTTTAAGCATCTTCTCAATGATGCGGTGAAGAATTTTCGGAGAAGAAATCGAGTCAGCACAGGACAACCAGGAGGGAGGACCGAAGACAGCGACGACGGCGACCTGCAAAGGAATTTAATGCTAATCCGTCAAGAACCACAAACTTGAATAAAGCTCAATCAACAAGACCCAAATTCATAACCGCCAGGGATAACGACTGAGGACCAAGGACAGCCATCAATGTAAATGTAGATCCGACCAGAACCAAAAATTTGATTAACCCGTACAGCCCCAGCGACGCGTCTGACGCGTCGGCGATGTATGTAACGCACAGCCCCAGCGACGCGTCTGACGAGTCACCCTAATTGCTCCGACCGTAACCTCAGGTGTAGCCACTCGAGAGGGCTCATATTTGTATGGGAACTGTGTACGTATCCCACGCAACCGTGCCGATGGTTGAAAACTCTCAAAGTCCACGTGCGTGCGCGTGAGCGCGCAATAACCTATTTTTTGGGGGTAATTGCCTTCAATTTTTAAATCTTGTAAAATACGTTTTCGGGGGCTCTGTAGGACCATTCTTTAAGCTTTTTGAGCGGTTTTTCGTGGTTTTTCCTTCATTCCTAACCCATTCGCTATTGTTTCTGGAATAAAACAATTTTTTGAAAACCGGCCGGGTTCTGGTGAACAAACAATACAAAACTAGCCGGGGCTCCACGGGTTAAAGAGCTTTCTGCGAGTTCTAAAACCTGGACAGGTAACGCTCAGAAGCTTAATTTTCATAGTATGGTCGTTGTGAATATGCACATCGACTTTGACCTCAAATATCTCCCAAACAAAAAGATTTAGAGACTTAATGAAAATTGCTAAAAATAATATAAGGATCCGTTAAAATTGTGTTAGTAAATAATAGATATTGAAAGGAATTAGTATTTTTAAATAATTTAATAGAAAAATAAGTAGAGGTTTTAAGTTAGTCCTACTTAAAAAAAATAAAAATATACTAAATTCGGCCTGAGGGTGCTGGGACTCTGAGGTTGTGGATGGCAATGGTAGGGCTGATTGGTGTATGAAGGACAACCCTGTAGTCCCCATACGTTGAGAGAAGTGCGATGTTGCAAAAAGGGTTCGAATTTCGACCCTCTAAAAAATTTGCCCCATTTTCAAAAAATCTTTTTGATACCTAAATATACTTGAAATCAAACCAAAATCAACATAGTGCTTCCCAAATGCTCCTATTGTAATACCAAAGTGCAATAGTCGAGATCTGAGTACCATAGATACTACAATAAAATATTATATGGAGGTAACTGAAATCATGTGATGAAATATTCCTGACCCAAAGTATGGCAACATCAGACCCACAGTATGGCAACATCAGACACACTAACCTGCGTGAGCTTGTTCACTCACCATCTGGATAAGATGCCAATCACTCCCAGATCAATATCTCAAGTCACAATATCACTTATTGAACACTTTTCGATATAAGTAAATGTCACTTACTAGGTACATATGTTGCAGATTTGCAACGAAAATATCCTGTTTGGGCATGTTCTCATGTTGCTGGGCGAGCAGCACCTTCACACCCGACTGAAGCCCACAGCACACTGACTGCCTGCAGGCCGATAACTGAGACAATGGCCATGTGGGCTGCGCAGACTAAAAAAAACATGGTTTGCGCACCACGCCCGTGCAAATAGGCAACAGTGTTTCCTGTCCAGGGTTAAAGGTTTGCTATGCAAACACTCGTAGCATACGCAATACATTTTCAGATTTAGAGAAACTAGTGTTTACAGAACATTATTACATGATTGGCATAACAGAATTTTGGCTCAATACAGAAGATAGATACTTTTTAGCAGAGTATTCACTTCCCGGTTATGTAATGTTTGAGAAAAGCCGAATAAATAGAAATGGAGGTGGCGTTTTACTTTATATCAAAGAAAATCTTAACCCGACCCTCAAATTGTGAACGTCGACACATCCTTTTAGCTAATAAAGAATAATAAAGGTACAAAAATAATACTTGCATTAATATAAAGACCTCCAGCTCAATCAGTGCAAACTGACCGAAAAATATACGGACAAATTGCAGATGTAAGTAACTCACAAGATATCGTAATTTTGGGCAACTTTAATTTACCTGTGACCAAGTGGGGCGATAGTCTTACTTCACACTCTGGACATGACTTGTATGCGAACTTGCAAGAGAGTTCGCTATAGCAATTTGTTCAATCGCCTACTCGTGGTAATAACGTTCTTGACCTTGTACTTGCAACAAAAGAAGAATTAATAGAGAATTTGAATGTTGGTGATGAATTCAGTAACAGCGACCATCGTACAATAATTTTCAGTTTAAAGTTTACTAGTAACGAACCAAATAGCAGCATCGAGAAAGTCCCTAATTTCAAGAAAGCAAACTTTAGTAAACTTAGAGCTATGTTTAACGAAACTAACTGGAGCTTTTTTATTAACAATAACGACATAAATACATCTTGGGAATTATTCGCAACCACTTACCTAAAAGCAGTGCAAGACTGCATACCATCGAAAATACGGCGTACAGGCCATAATGATAAGCCCAAATGGTGGAATAAAGAAACTTCCGACTCTGCTTGCTAAAAAGTTTGCTAATGATAGATTTAAACCCTCACAAAATGCCGAAGAATGGGTGAAATTTGTAGAGCTACTACGTAAAGCCAAAAAGTTAATTAAGCAAAGTAAAAAGACCATGGAGTTACATGTTGCAAATCAAAGTAAAACAAACTTGAAAGAATTCTATAGTTAGATAAGAAGGAAAAAACTAGTTACTTCAACTGTTGGACTGTTAGTCGATGAAAATGGAGAATACACTAAAGACGAAGTGCAAATGACTAATGCCCTCAATACCTTCTTTGCATCAGTTTTTACAACAGAAGACCTCAGTGATATCCCTACACCATCACCGATTCAGATTGATAATTCTGATGTTCTAAGCAATATCACCATTACAGAGAGAGAAGTATTGAATTATTTAGATAAACTCAAGGTAAATAAAACGCCCAGACCTGATACAATCTCACCTAGAGTTCTAAAGGAAGCTAAGGATGAGCTCTCCAAACCACTGACATTGTTATTCAATAAATCCTTGCAGTCTGGAACTATGCCTGATCAGTGGAAGCTAGCTGTGAAAAATAAATTGACTACACTGGTATCTTGGTAGTGTTGGCAACAGCCTTCCAATAGGGTAACCTCATTAGAGTGTGTAATGGGGGGGGGGTCTCAGTTTTCCGTATCCCTTCTACTGCGAACAAGAGAGAGAGAGAGAGAGTGAAAAAGAAGGATTAAAGCAGGTGTCACACTATGCAGATTTAAGTGCCGACACTCCACGACTTAAGGGTCGGGAGCAGGTGTTTGCCTACATCGCCGCGCGACGTGGGTGGGCGCCAACTCAAGAGAGCCGTCGGGAGAGGTCGTCAGGGGCCTCAGGAAAAGTTTGACACGCACAACTTTCATGAGCTGAGTCGGCGGCTAGTAAATTGGCGGGACGGGGACGGTAGGTGGGTGGCGTCGGGCGGCATCCAGTAGGCGTCAGACGGTACAAGGGTGTCGACCTGTCTGCGTCAGACGCCGCTTATAAGGTAGGTCGCCTTCAGGCAGCGACCCGGTAACGCCCAGGCGCCGTCATAGGGGGAGGGCATACCATGAGTCCGCGACCTGGCAACGTCGCACGGGACATCGTTGATAGATGGTTTTGGGGGTGTTTTTTGTTTTAACCTTGATGGAGGTCTAGCGAGAAAAATAAATTAATATATAAATAAATAGACCCCAAAAATCACCACTGTCCCCTTAATCCGATCCCATCAACGAGTGACTATCTATAAACCCTTTCAATAGCGGTGGCGTCTGTTTTGCCATAGTTCTGCCATACTTAGACGATTTTATGCAGCTTAAGAACGGTCTGTGGGAGTCAAGAGAGATAAATGAGAGGAATGGAGGTCTTTTGATTGCTACAGGCCCTTTGTAAGCATAATACAATAACCTAATAGTTGCCAGACTATAAAGAGAAATATGTCACCGGTACTGAAAGTGTTAACTATAGATGGCCTTGTTTTACCAATTACTCAAAAAAAAATAACACTTAATTAAGGGGAGATGGGCGCATTTGTTTGCTCATTTATGGATCTTTTTATTATGTTTTTAGTTTCCTCCCTAGATCTCAAGCTTAACACCCCCCCCCCCCCCACACACACACACACACACACACAAACGTCGCCTCCGACGGATCGGTTTGCCTCGGTCGGGATCAAGTGTGACGGAGTAGGGGTCCAGTGTGATAGGGTGGCTTTCCATCGCCGCCACCCAACTTCCTATAGGCGCCGCTCGTCAGGAGCATTGTCGCCAACCAGTTTGCGTGCTACGGCGCATGACGCCGCCCCAGCGGCGTCATTTATCTTCCTTAGGTCTTGCATGGTTGCCTCTCGACCCGTTCCAGTTGCCGTTAGGCGGCATGCCCGTCCATACTGCACGCCATGGGAGTCCCGCCCCTCTATCACCCACGATACTCGGCAGTGGTCTCCCCCTTGTACCGCCACTCCTTAAGTCGTGGAGAGTCGGCACTAAAATCGGCATAGTGTGACACTTGCTTAAGCTGTGAAGGTGGAAAATAGAAACTAAATGTTAGAAAGGAAGAGATTGACGACAAACCCGTTACTGCATTCTAATTAATGAGAGGACAACCCTGTTTGGTTGACCCACATCCAACATCCTTCGAGGAAGGGGAAAAGCGGTAACTCCGGCACGATGATAAGCCCAAAGAGCCACAAAAACCCCACTGAGACCTAGCATATTCTTTACTTTCTAGATATCACATAAGCATGTTTTGGGGGACGGTAATTCATTTGAATTATTTGATCCCCCACCTTAAGGTGAACTGGCCGTCCCCGTTGTTTTCTTATTCTTCAAACAATCGTGATTCATGCTCATTATTCAGGTACATTAATTGGGACAGTAGGATAAATCGGAGGCTAGCAAAGACCAAGCAAGAACTTCACCTTCAAGGTTGGTTGACAAGACTTTAACTCTCGGTTAGGCTACTGGTACTACTCTTAGACCAATTTAATACTGACGGTTCCGATTTACCATCCTGACAACACATTTAGATCCAAATAGGTACGGGATGATAGATACAAACATGTTGCAGTAATCTTAAGCTTGATATTAATATGAGGAACATTTACCGTTTACAAAACTCTTGTCCTTGGTACAGTATCTACTTATATCTACACACTTAACCTGGGACATATCCATTACTGTACTGGGACAGTCTCTTAACCTAGGAGTAGGGCTCGAATCTTGCTGTCTGTATCCGCCCCATTCCTCTCATTATCATACTCCCAATGTTGGGTGATACCGGTACAGGCCAGGTTTGCCTTTAGGTCTCTTCGGCCTACCGTATCCTGGCGGATGGTGGGCAATCAAACGTCTTCCTGTGGTCCTTGAACCCTCGTACAGTACACAAGTTCAGCATCCTGCCCTCAGCCGATGGGAGGGGTGAATCTCCGATTCTCCGCCATCAGCATCGCGTCGACTCCGTCCCAAACTGGTTCTCTGTTAAGTTAACATTTTTTAACAGTCTGGTTGACATATGTCTAACCCTTAATAATGGGGTTAATCAATGTCCTAATTAAGGTACACAGTAATACTAATAAATACATATAAAAATACATGGATTCCTATTAACCCGAAAAGTGAAGGAAGACTCTTAAGAGTTTCCCCGGGCGACTGCGGAAAGACTCTTATGATCCTGGGCCTAAAAAAATCAATTTAAAACACCCCAAAAAAACTTGAACCCTTTTTTTTGTTTTTGCCCCAGGGCCATGCCAAATATCACTCCTCCACATCCCCTCCTTCCCCACTTCCCCCCCTCCTTCAATTATCACCTATTTTCCCTGTTATTCCCTTATTCTGTGGTCTATTTTCGTGCTAACATTAGCGAGTTGCAAGCAGGGCGTTGTCATCAGTGTTACCAAGCGTGGGAAAGAGCGAGAGAGAGAGTATTGCGAAATAGTGTCTCTCCAGCCGTCTGGCAGGCTGGCTGGCTGGCAGGCTGCCTCACCATATGTTATGTAACTCCCGGCCTCTATCGCCGATTTTGACCATCCAACCGCTGTTTCCACTTGTTTTATTGTTGTAACTGGTTAATATCTTCACATTAATGGTAAAATAGGCACATATGAATAAATATTAACGATATTTATGGTAAAATAACAATGTTAGTGATGGGAACAGCTCAAATACATGCGCACAGGGGTGTGGTGTCTCATACCCCCCATGCGCAGACGAGAGGTTAATGTATTAAAATAGATGAGCTAATATAAGTACAAAAATACAATGACAGATCAAATTATGACATTACAGTACAGTACCGAAATAATCTCGTAAGGCATCCAAAGATCCAAAGATCCTCTCATTAAGTACAGGTAGGCCTACATATGTTACTCAGCAGTACTCTACACACAATTGTAAATACATAATTACACAGCATATCTATGGAGAAATAATTCATAATTGTTTTAGTTAAATCAATACAATAATGGCATAAATCAAAGGTAATTGTCATGGTCAAACTTAACAGGTTGCACTGCCCGATGCGGAGGGTACTACACAAGGCTCAAACAAAGCTTAACGTTATTCCTACTGTAACTCGAGTCACTTATCCCCTCAAATCAGCTGCCCAGAATCTCACTACAGCTTCCATCCCTTGCAATGCAACTCAGTACATTAGACCATGACAAACAAAATTATATCATAGCAATCAATACTCATAATAAGCTCTAAAAGCACAATAATTAATAATAGCCTACTGTACTCCCAATTTGGTCACACTAGGGTAGCCTAACTTCAGGTATTTAGCTTGCACCAGAATAACACCATATAACAATAATTCAGCAAGTATCCATACCTAAACGGCCTTTTCACAAGTTAAGTTTAACCCTCGTCTAGCGGGGGGGGGTGGGGGTGGGGGGGGTTTGGGCTATTTTGGGCATATTCAGGCCCTCCTGAATGATAAATAAAGTATCTGCATGAAAAGAAATTTATTCAGCAAAAAAATAGGCGCTGAAAGCTTCAAAATGAGACCAGAACGAGCTACGTAGCACTCGTGGTTCTCATACAGTGGTACCAGTAACATGCGAGTTTAGCGTATAGCGGTATATTTTTCCCAGCTACGCTCACTACTGGCTACACTGCCGGCATCTCGAGAACACAGGGAGGGTGAGTTAGTGGGCGGCGGTAGGCCCTGGGAGTCGGACGTGTGGCCCGCTGCGCTCCCGGCCATTTGCACTCGATTTTAACCCTTTAAAAGCCATAATAATGCTCCTAACTTGCTGCAAATTGGCGCCCGGCTATAGCCGGGCACCGCTCTTTAAGGGTCAAGTAATAAAAGGGGGAACAAATAATCATCTGAAATAAACCCGACCCAATGGGGGGTCCGAAATTAACAGTACTGGGGTTGGGAAATGAGGACCTCTAAATCAAGATAACAAGTAACTCTTTACACTATAACCCAGTAAAAACATTTAAAATTAACAATAAGTAGGCCTAGGAGACGTTAGTTATAAAAACTTATCTGAATAGGCCTAGGTGGGGAACGTCGGAAACACGAGAGGTAAACAAAACTAGGATACTATCTCAAACGAAGGTCCTTTCCTGATTTACACGTTAAAATACAATAATATTCACCAATATTCATGGTTCTATAAACTCAAAGTAATGACTAACAAATGCTACTCATACAATACAGCTGTTACATTAGTAATTTACTCAACCTAGTCGTCTCTCCGAAATGCGAGATTTTCTAAATCCTAAAATAGCGGTCAAGCTTCAAAAGTATTTTAATCAACATTCATCGCCCTCAATTCTACTCTTAACTGGTGTTCTCACGCTACCTCATGATGATGTAAACTGTGAAAGACAAACTAGCAAAATAGGCTAGCCTAAGTTTGGTCGGGAAATATGAAAAAACACGAGAATTGGAAGGTCACCAAATGGCTTCCCTCTGACTGAAATTGTTACACACACGTTAATTTGACGTTAATTTGGAATAACAAAGTCTAAAATATCAGAAAACACTTAGCAAAGGTGCACATATTCAAAGTTTACAGAACACAATAATAATAGGGATATTTGACTGGTTGTAGGCACTTGGTAGGTGAGGGGGCTTGGTTGACCCAGCCTAGGATAGGCTTGAGTTCACGAATATGTCAATCACAGTCATACATCCTACATTACACACCTAGTACTCCTAATTCTGAATAATCAATGCCTAACAATGCTATGAACCTTATTTACGAAGCTCTGAATGGAGGGAAAGGAAACCTAAGTCCGGAGAAGAAGCGGAGAATGATGACGGAGTCTAGAGGTTGTGGACACAACGTAGCGGCTGGGTCACGGCAGTGAGAGCATTGACCACTAAGGGTGACGTGGCTTGGGGAGGTTAATGGGGGTATTGTACACAAGGGAGCATTACTCTAAATTTGAAAAGGAAAGACTTTTACATGGAATAACAAAAAAGGGGGACAGGATAAATTAGGCATGAAAGTATTTAGATAGATTTGAGAATATTAGTTCTCCTCCTGAGCTAGGCTAATTCCCTCTTTACATAGACAAGGGTTACTTAACCCTTGTTAAAAGATACATTTCCCTTAAATATAGGGATGAGTGAATGAAGGGGAAAAAGTCTTACAGTTAAGTCAAACCTTACAAAAGATACTAAAAGGGAAAGTACATGTCTCCCTGTTACACACCAAAAGGGGGGAGTACAATTTCTTCCCATTACACAGCTCTACCGTTTCTTGGAAGACTTTTTACCTCATTCACTCGTTCATCAACATAACATTATCTATCTATATCTCTATCTATCTATATGCTCAGGCCCAATCCCCATTTTGGGGGTAGCCGAACATTATAACATTATACAGTTACAAATTAATCCGCCTTAACTAATTACAGCAGAAATACTTATTCGCCTGGCATCTTACCATGCCCAGAGCTCGCAGTCCCTATACCCAACGTCTTAGAATTTGAAACATTACTGTACTGTACTCTGCCTGTGGGGCATCCTTTCCTTCATGAACAAATCACTCTACCACTCTATAAATTGCCCCTCCTTTTCAGGAGAGTGCCAACCAGGCACTATCTTGTCCCCGTAGAGACAGCCTCTCTCCACCCCTTTATTGCTTGGAAAACCCCAGGTGACCAGACTAGAGAGCAACGTGGATGCCCGTATCGTGGGAGTCCCTTCACACTCTGTGCGCTAGCTGAGCCTCGGGACGAAAGGAGTATAATCCCAGTCAACCATAAAGGTACTCAGAGCCAACAGCACGTTCTGATGGGAACGCCACCACCCTAGTCCCAATCACCTGTATGACGTTCTACACAACCCGGGAACCAACGTCTCTTAAAGTTTCGTTGCACGGGGGTTTGACCGGAAAGATTATATAAACATGCGGGGGCCACAGGGGAGTACACAACAAGACGACCCACAACAGGGATTCTATTGTACACTCTAACAAGATTCTATATAACGCCGGGCAGGCTGACGGGCTCTGGGTGCTAAAATCTCAGGTTGATAGTCTTCCTCAACTGGCATTTCAACTTGCTCTACCTGCCAATACTCCACACCCACGAACGGTTTCACTTTCTCAGCGGCCCTTTTCATAAACACACCCGTATAGGGATTTATTAGCTTATACGCCGCCCCGTCTCGGACTACTTCCGTTACCCTAAAGCAGTGGTTCTTAACCTTTCTTAGCAACAACCCAATATCCTGGCCAAAATGTACTATGCCGACCCATTGCCTAAGTTCCATGTAAGACCTTAACTTTTTGTTTTGTAAACGCTAATATAACCCTTTCAGTATGATTGCATTTTTAAGTCTGGCTACCACCAAGTGGTTATAATATATTCAGTGACAGAGCAGCTCTAGCTTTAATTTCAGTGCAGTGACTAATCTTACGTTTAGGCTGCTGACAGCTATGTTTAACACAGCTAGATCTCCTGTTTCACCACCTGGCCTCCCTTGCTGATCCTTTCAGTGCCTCACCAATATTGAGGGCAACTCCAGTCTGCCCTCCAAAACATCATCTCTTTTTATCATTACACTATACCACAAACACATCACATACTCCACTACCTTTTCTAAAATCTAAACAAAAATGAAAACAAATATGAATAACATAGGACCCGCCTCGGATTTGTCCAGCTCTCCAACCCAAGAATTGGCAAACTTTCTCAGTCTTTGGTTAAAAAGGCAATAAGTGAATTAAATTTTGCGAAAATGTAATAACATTTGGATTTTCAATACAAGGAAATAATAATTAACATTAACGAAAAATATTATAATGGCATTTTGTTACCTGAAAAATATATATATGTTTAAGAAATTCTGTCGATATGACATACAAGAAAATGTATGTCCATGTTTTAATATTACTTAACAAAAATCAAAATAGGATTATGCAATATATATGTTTAGCTTCTTCACTCCAAAGCTCAAATTAGGTTGAATATTGTCAGAAATACAGAATTAATGAAGACGTTTTGAGACTGTCATCTGAGTGAACAAGTCAACAATTAATCATTAATCAAATATGAGAGCCCTGACACTGCATTGACTTAACTAGCTTCCCAAATTGGGGGGATTGTGATGACAGTCAGCATCTTGGGTCATGCTTTGGTTGCAAATGGTTTCGGTACTTTGTCTTCGTGACCGTGAGTGCTGAAAATCGTGAAAAATGCGGCATGATCTTCAAGGTCCAGCAGCTAGTGAAAAACACTAATACACAAATATCAAACTAAATAAAACATCGACGACAATTCACGAATCGATCACGTATCCCACCTTCCCACTCGAGCAGTTGAAACATACGTCACACTTTAACACCGCCTCCAGGGTTGCCATGGTCTGTGCATTTTTTAACTATTCATAAAGTTCTTCCTGGATGAAATATCTCATGAGAGTGTGGTAAATCATCCTAAATGTGCATTTGAGATCCACAAGTACATACATTCTCATGTTTACTGCATACTATCGTTACCATCGTCATTTAATAATATTTTAATGTCGTCTTTATTTACTATCACCATCTTTCACATTTATGGAATGTCAACGAGTGAGATTTGCTTAATAATGCACTGGCCATGGTTAACAGAGTTACAGATAACTGCTAAATGTTTGCAAGAGAACCGTTAAATGACAAAATGTGCCCTCCACCGTAATTAATTCCCTCCCTCCATCCACCTCCTAGATACCAACGATTAAATTTAACCCCTTCTTTACCGGCGACGTATTTTTTATTATATTCTACCTATATTTAGACTATGTGATGCAGTTTAAGAAGGATCCATGGTAGTAAAAACGATTAAATGAGATAGTTCGAAGCTTGTTAATAGCTGCAGGCCCTTTTTAAACCTTATACAATCGTGTAATAGTAGCCAGAATAAAGTTAATTAATAATACGTCGCCGGTACAGGAAGGGTTAAAATGTAATGGCAGCACAGGTGTTGAGGAGTATTTCTAAGCTGAAAAAGTCATCTGGATTTAGCGAAATCAACATAAATATGACTTAGTAACCTAAGTATTGATTAACAACGAGTTATTCAATATAATGGTATTAATTATAATAAAATATGAACAATAATAGTATAAATCTCAGAGACCCTTGGCGACCCCTTTCAAAATGGCTTGCGACCCAATTCTGGGTCGCGACCCAGAGGTTAAGAACCACTGCCCTAAAGGGACCTACCCACTTTGCGTTCAACTTTTGGCTAGTCCCTGGTAGTGGATTCTCGTTCCTGATCCATACCATGGCGTCCACATTGACCTTTTCATTCCGGCGGTTTCGATTAGCCACGTCTCTAAACTTCCTGGCCATGGTCAGTGAGGTCTGTTCCAGGACCTCTCTCACGACGGACATAGCCTCTTGGCGTTCCTCATTTTCTGTTGATGGTAACGCTGCACCTAATTGTCTGGGAGCGTAACGACCAAAGAACGCAAAATGAGGTTGTTCCCCTAGCGTGGTATGCACTGCGTTGTTCAAGATTCGCTGACACTCACCCACATACTGGGGCCACCTTAAGGGGTGCCCTTTACACAAGGTTGCTAAGACCGTCTTTAATGTCCGATGCATCCGTTCGGTTACACTGTTCCCATGCAGGTGATAAGGAGTCACATATCCCAACTTAATATTAAATGAAGTGCATAAATCTCGGAACTGTTACGAGGTAAACTCTCCACCATTATCAGAGAGGAGGGTCTGAGGCGAACCAAAATCGCATAAGTACTCTCGGAACTTCCCACAGACCTCCGCCGAGACCTTGGACCTTAACTTATAGAACCTTACAAATCTACTGTAGTGATCGGTTACTGTCAGAATGTAACGATACCCCTGGGCTCCTGCTGTCATATCCGTAAGATCAACACTGACTCTCTCCAAAGGTTGCTTAACGGGTGGCAATTCCTGCCAGCGCTGCTGGAGTCCATGGGTGCCCCTATACTGCTGACAGACCGAACACTCCCTAACATAAGTACTTACAGCACTACGTAAATTAGGCCAGTAAAACAGCGACTCGGCCTTCATGATACTCTTAAATCTACCCAGATGGCCAGACTCTTGGTCATGTGCCAGATTCAATGCAGCTTTCTTCAGCTCACTCGGCACAACTAGAAGGTAGTGCAGACTTCCGTCCGACTTAGCCACTACAAAATAAAGGACTCCTTGGTCCACTACAAACTGATCGAGCGTAGTTCGAGGATAGCGATGCTTAGGTAAGGCCCCACCTTCGAGGAAAACTATGAGATGCTTCCATCAGGCCTCCTGACACTGCAACTCCCTCATCTCGGCGCTGGTCTTACCTAACCATTTCTGATCCTGTTCCCACCTCACTGCTCTCACGGGTCAACTTAACTTGTCGGCAACATAATTCTTAGGACCCAGCTTGTAACTGATGTCAAACCTATACTCTCGCATCTCTAGACTCCACCGACTCATGCGAGCCGACTTAGTCTTCTTCGTAAAGGCCGACACCAATGGCTGATGATCCGTCATGAGGTTGAAACGGACTCCCCACAAGTAGTGGTGAAACTGTCTACATGCTAATACTACGGCTAAAGCTTCACGATCAGTGGTGGAGTAGCGAGTTTCAGCGGGTTTCAATTTCTTACTAAAGTATCCCACGGGCCGCAGGGTGCCGTCTGACTGAGGTTGCATCAAAGCTGCGCCCACATGGGTACCGGAAGCATCTGTATGCAGAAGGAACTTGCGATGCATGTCCGCTTTCACTAGAACTGGTGCACTAACTAACAAGTTTTTCAGCTTTTGGAACACCTCTTCACACTCCGAGGACCATTCAAACTGGGCATACTTCTTGATTAACTCAGTCAAGTGAGCTGCAAATTTGGCAAATTGAGGAATGCACTTCCTGTAAAAACCGGCCATGCCCAAAAATCGCCGTATTTCCTTAACGTTCGAGGGGGACTTCATGTTGATCACAGCTTCGACGTTCTCAGGATCTGGTCTACAACCTTGTTCAGAAATGAGGTGGCCCAGAAATTTTACCTCAGGGTGCGCAAATTGGCACTTAGTGAGATTCAATTTCAGGCCCATCGTGGCAAAGTGACTGAAAAGAGTAGATAGACGAGTCAGAAGCTCATCAAAGCTAGGTGCCCATAGCAGCACATCATCCAGATAGTTTCTGACCCAGCCTTCCTTTGCCAAGGGAGTCAGGACAGAACCCATCTACCGTGTGAATATGGCCGGGCTACAACTGAGCACAAAAGGTAGCCGCTTGAAACGATATAACGCTACTCCATCGCTGAAAGTCGTCAGATCTCGGCTCTCATCATCAAGGGGAATCTGGTAGTACGTGTCCTTGAGATCCAGCGTGACATAATACTTGTGTCCAGTAGTCAATTCCACTAACTCATCTAACCTGGGCAGTGGTTGGATGTCGGCCTGTAGTCTCGTATTAACCTGATGATAATTCAAACACATGCGCTTGGTGCCATCAGGTTTAGCAACTAAGACTATAGGGCTCAACCAGGCCGCCATTGAAGGCTCGATGATATCCTTCTTCAACATGTCGTTCAACATCTGTGCGAGAATTGGCTTTGCCTTCTCCGGGGTCCTATACAAAGGGCTTCTCGTAGGGGTAGGGTCTGAAACATGAATATGGGCTGGGAGAACATTCATGTTCACTCAAGATGAAAATCGAATTATGCTCCTTGAGAACATGCCCCAACTTACCCTTCTGACCATCCTCCAAGTGGTCCCATTGACACTTGTCAATCAAAGACTGTAACTTTTCCTCTCGGGTCCCCGAGGAGGAGGGCTGATCCATGTCAGGTAGCATAGCATTGCTGACTTTGGTCTTCATGCACTGGGGTACATCGTGAATCTGACTCTCTGTCAGTTTCTCGTACGTAGCTAGGAGGGTGCCAGGCTTCAGGACCATTCTCCCACGGGAAGGATTTGCGAAAGGGAGAAAGACTTCGGCTTCACTGGTAACTCGCACACATATTGGAAGTTCTTGTTGAAGAGCAGGGTTCTGGGGCTGAATTTCAAGAATGCTGTTTATGTCCTCACCAACAATAACAGGGAGCATGACAGTCTGGTAAGGACCTATTACCATTCGACGGGGGAGCCGAATGCAATTTTCTTTCAGGGGCTTCACCTCAGGGAGTGTAGCCTTGACTCGGCGAACAGATCTCGCTTTTCTTTTGCTTGTAGTAACATGATGGATGTCGTAGGTAACATCCCCCCAACGTAGCGTCTGACGTGGATGATTCCATAACGTAGGGTAGCGACCCAAAAGGTCGACCCCAAGAAGCAGGTCAGTGTCCATATAGTCGTCTGGGATCACCACCGCCAGGTGCTGTATTGTCTGGGGCATTCCTACGCATACCGCCAGGGAGACCGTGCGCAAAATCCTTAGGGAGGTACCGGTAATTCCAACGAGGGAGGGAATATTCTTGCTGAGAGAGATAGGGAGCCCCAACTCAATCACCAAGGACTGCTTAACGAGCGTGAGCTCACTACCGGTATCTACCATGGCGCGACACGATCTCTGGTTTACTACGAGGAAAATGGTTGGAGATTTGTTCGAGGTCTCGAGTCACCGTGTTGCTCTACCCTCTCGCCCTGGGCAGTCAGGTCTCCCACGTCTACAATTCTCTCTCAGGCAGTCGAAACATGCTAAACGTGGGGGACGGAGGGGACAATCCGCCTTGTTGTGCTCCTTGGTTCTACAGAAGGGGCATCCTGTATACTGAGGTCTTCGTGCTAATCTCTGGAGATCCTGTGACAAGGTCGTCAGAGACTCCTGGAGGCGGATGAATCTATCGTCCACTCCCGTTGGTGGAAGGAGAGGGGTCGTCAGGGAAGGTTGGCTACTGCTGGGAGGCGGTGTAGTCACTGGGGCATGGTGTTTCATTACCTCACAAACTCGTCCTGCTGCGACCATTCGTTCCGCATGGTTCTGCAGCTGACGTTCAAGGTTCAGGTGCCTCAGGAACTCCTTCAGGGGTATCTCAACAGGCATGTATCGATCCACCTGTTGCTTAACGGACGAGGGGAGGGTCGTGTGGAGTCTTATTTTAAGCCTCTGGTCGCATGGGGGTAAAGTTTCCCCTGGAAACATTGACTGGATCATACTATAGCTATACGTCAACTTCTGGACGTAATCATAAGGATCTTCTGAGATGACGTATATGTTCTGTTCTGCTTCTCTGAATGTCTCGGACATTTTTGGTGTCTTATGAAAGAACTGGTTCAGGAACTGGATGAACTCGGACCAGGTCTTTAACTTTCCCTGAGCTGTCTCTACTTGTACCAGAACAGCCAGGTCGGAATCCAACTTGAACTTGGCCAGGTTCAACCTTGCCTCGTCATGGGACATACAGGCTTCGATCCGCATCTGAAAGACTTCAATCTTAGTGGAAGCCATATAGGATCGTAACTCATTCATGTGAAGAATGGGTACATCTCGGGAACTAATCCCTTCACTACGTCGGGGGTAGAGCTGACGGTGGGGAGCTGGGGGATGTGAAGAAGAATGGGAGGGTGAGACTGGGGGATTACGAATCAAGGGTACTGGAGGGAGGGAAGGAGCGGGAGGTGTTGGGGTTGAAGATTTTAGAGGGTCCGCAAAGGCAAGAGGCAGAGGCGGGGAAGGGCTCTCAATGCTGGGGGTTGGTTGTGGAGTACCAGTTGGGCTCTGGAACATCTCTAGGGTCTCTCACGTCTCGCACTTGGTCTGCCAATGCTGACATTCCACCGACTAATTGTTCTAGTACGGCTTTTATCTGGTCCATTTCACTCTGACCTTCCTCCCACTGGTCGACCATGACAAACCGGGAACTGTCCGTATCCTCAACTGACACTTCACATCCTTGTTCCTCATTCCTCCTGACTAAAGCGTCTTGCACATCGTGCCTTGGCTCTAGATTAGGAATCTCCGTCTCGGACATGAAGAAGGACAATTGATAGACAACTTATGACCGGAAAGCACTAACCACCGCTATCTCAACTTTGCGGTTCCTTCACAGTCACTGTGACTCTTGCTGGTATCTGCTGCACTTAAAGATTCCCTGAAATATTACACTAACTGTATTGAAATGTGGTAGCATGGCCAATACTGTTTGTGGTAACTGTTTCACGGGTTGGTAGCATGAAAAGGACAACTGCAACGCACTAATTCTAAACACCCGAGCGAAAGTGTAAGAAAGTGTACTGTACAGTCTCTTCTACGGGATTAATTCAGGAGCCCTGAACGGAACAGGAGCATGTCAAACCATGGACTCCTAAAGAAATTCCACCGCTGCACACCACTGTAGCGGGTGGGGGGGGGGATTCAGTTTTCCCAATCCCTTCTACTGCGAACAAGAGTGAGAGAGAGAGAGGGAGCGAAAAAGAAGGATTAAGCTGCGAAGGTGGAAAATAGAAACTAAAGGTTAGAAAGGAAGAGATTGACGACAAACCCGTTACTGCATTCTAATTAATGAGAGGACAACCCTGTTTGGTTGACCCACATCCAACATCCTTCGAGGAAGGGGAAAAGCGGCAACTCCGGCACGATGATAAGCCCAAAGAACCACAAAAACCCCACTGAGACCTAGCATATTCTTTACTTTCTAGATATCACATAAGGATGTTTTGGGGGATGGTAATTCATTCGAATTATTTGATCGCCCACCTTCAGGTGAACTGGCCGTCCCCGTGGTTTTCTTATTCTTCATGCAATCGTGATTCATGCTCATTATTCAGGTACATTAATTGGGAGAGTAGGATAAATCGGAGGCTAGCAAAGACCAAGCAAGAACTTCACCTTCAAGGTAGGTTGATAAGACTTTCACTCTCGGTTAGGCTACTGGTACTACTCTTAGACCAATTTAATACTGACGGTTCCGATTTACCATCCTGACAACACATTTACCGTTTACAAAACTCTTGTCCTTGGTACAGTATCTACTTATATCTACACACTTAACCTGGGACATATCCATTACTGTACTGGGACAGTCTCTTAACCTAGGAGTAGGGCTTGAATCTTGCTGTCTGTATCCGACCCATTCCTCTCATTATCATACTCCCAATTTTGGGTGACACCGGTACAGGCCAGGTTTGCCTTTAGGTCTCTTCGGCCTACCGTATCCTGGCGGATGGTGGGTAATCACACGTCTTCCTGCGGTCCTTGAACCCTCGTACAGTACACAAGTTCAGCATCTTGCCCTCAGCCGATGGGAGGGGTGAATCTCCGATTCTCCGCCATCAGCATCGCATCGACTCCGTCCCAAACTGGTTCCTTGTTAAGTTAACATTTCTTAACAGTCTGGTTGACATATGTCTAACCCTTAATAATGGGGTTAATCAATGTCCTAATTAAGGTACACAGTAATACTAAAACAAATACATATAAAAATACATGGATTTCCTATTAATGTATAAAAATAGATGAGCTAATATAAGTACAAAAATACAATGACAGATCAAATTATGACATTACAGTACAGTACCGAAATAATCTCTTAAGTCATCCAAAGATCCTCTCATTAAGTACAGGTAGGCCTACATAATGTTACTCAGCAGTACTCTACACACAATTGTAAATACATAATTACACAGCATATCTATGGAGAAATAATTCATACAAATTTTAGTTAAATCAATACAATAATGGCATAAATCAAAGGTAATTGTCATGGTCAAACTTAACAGGTTGCACTGCCCGACGCGGAGGGTACTACACAAGGCTCAAACAAAGCTTAACGTTATTCCTACTGTAACTCGAGTCACTTATCCCCTGAAATCAGCTGCCCAGAATCTCACTACAGCTTCCATCCCTTGCAATGCAACTCTGTACATTAGACCATGACAAACAAAATTATATCATAGCAATCAATACTCATAATAAGCTCTAAAAGCACAATAATTAATAATAGCCTACTGTACTCCCAATTAGGTCACAATAGGGTAGCCTAACTTCAGGTATTTAGCTTGCACCAGAATAACACCATATAACATAATAATTCAGCAAGTATCCATACCTAAACGGCCTTTTCACAAGTTAACTTTAACCTTCGTCTAGCGGGGGGTTTTGGGCTATTTTGGGCATATTCAGGCCCTCCTGAATGATAAATAAAGTATCTGCATGAAAAGAAATGTATTCAGCAAAAAACTAGGCGCTGAAAGCTTCAAAATGAGACGAGAACGAGCTACGTAGCACTCGTGGTTCTCATACAGTGGTACCAGTAACATGGGAGTTTAGCGTATAGTGGTATATATTTCCCAGCTACGCTCACTACTGGCTACACTGCCGGCCTCTCGAGAACACAGGGAGGGTGAATTAGTGGGCGGCGGTAGGCCCTGGGAGTCGGACGTGTGGCCCGCTGCGCTCCCGGCCATTTGCACTCGATTTTAATCCTTTAAAAGCCATAATAATGCTCCTAACTTGCTGCAAATTGGCGCCCGGCTATAGCCGGGCGCTGCTCTTTAAGGATTAAGTAATAAAAGGGGGAACAAATAATCATCTGAAATAAACCCGACCCAATGGGGGGTCCGAAATTAACAGTACTGGGGTTGGGAAATGAGGACCTCTAAATCAAGATAACAAGTAACTCTTTACACTATAACCCAGTAAAAACATTTAAAATTAACAATAAGTAGGCCTAGGAGACGTTAGTTATAAAAACTTATCTGAATAGGCCTAGGTGGGGAACGTCGGAAACACGAGAGGTAAACAAAACTAGGATACTATCTCAAACGAAGGTCCTTTCCTGATTTACACGTTAAAATACAATAATATTACCAAAATGCATGGTTCTATAAACTCAAAGTAATGACTAACAAATGCTACTCATACAATACAGCTGTTACATTAGTAATTTACTCAACCTGGTCGTCTCTCCGAAATGCGAGATGTTCTAAATCCTAAAATGGCGGTCAAGCTTCAAAAGCATTTTAATCAACATTCATCGCCCTCAATTCTACTCTTAACTGGTGTTCTCACGCTACCTCAGAATGATGGAAACGTGAAAGACAAACTAGCAAAATAGGCTAGCCTAAGTTTGGTTGGGAAATATGGAAAAACACGAGAATTGGAAGGCCACCAAATGGCTTCCCTCTGACTGAAATTATTACACACACGTTAATTTGACGTTAATTTGGAATAACAAAGTCTAAAATATCAGAAAACACTTAGCAAAGGTGCACATATTCAAAGTTTACAGAACACAATAATAATAGGGATATTTGACTGGTTGTAGGCACTTGGTAGGTGAGGGGGCTTGGTTGACCCAGCCTAGGGTAGGCTCGAGTTCATGAATATGTCAATCACAGTCATACATCCTACATTACACACCTAGTACTCCTAATTCTGAATAATCAATGCCTTACAATGATGTAAACCTTATTTACGAAGCTCTGAATGGAGGGAAAGGAAACCTAAGTCCGGAGAAGAAGCGGGGAATGATGACAGAGTCTAGAGGTTGTGGACACAACGTAGCGGCTGGGTCACGGCAGTGAGAGCATTGACCACTAAGGGTGACGTGGCTTGGGGAGGTTAATGGCGGTACTGTACACAAGGGAGCATTACTCTAAATTCGAAAAGGAAAGACTTTTACATGGAATAACAAAAAGGGGGTACAGGATAAATTAGGCTTGAAAGTATTTAGATAGATTTGAGAATATTAGTTCTCCTCCTGATCTAGGCTAATTCCCTCTTTACATAGACAAGGGTTACTTAACCCTTGTTAAAAGATACATTTCCCTTAAATATAGGGAAGAGTGAATGGAGGGGAAACAGTCTTACAGTTAAGTCAAACCTTACAAAAGATACTAAAAGGGAAAGTCCATGTCTCCCTGTTACACACCAAAAGGGGGGAGTACAATTTCTTCCCTTTACAAGTGAACCATTTTCTACCAGATCCTGGTGATTGTAAATATTGTAAAGGATAATTAATATTAAGTAATTTAGAACTGTATAAGATTACCTTGGCCAAGTTAATTTAGTTATAAAACCTTGTATGATTTGATTTAGAGGTAGCCTACTGTATTCGGTATGAGTTTTGAAATTCCCAGTCTCGCAGGCGCGATCCATAATTTGTAGTGGTAATCTCAACCCCTGGATATTATGTATACTAAATCGTTGTGAAACTATATTTATATTAGTATATATATAATTAAATGCTTATTTTTAATTTATATGATAAAGTGAAGAGGGAATGAACCATTGGTAACGAATCAGTATATAATTTATTTGAGAGTCGGAAATTGAAGTTCCAATCAGACGTCATAAAACTTTTGAACTGCTAAGACGTGCCTCGCAACACTCCCCGCGCCCGGCCAGGACTCCTGAGCTTTATCCCTTGTCTACCGAAGCCGGAATTCTCTGAACTACACCAGGAGCCTAGTTATAGCTAAGTCATTGATATATACTGTATGGCCATTTATACAATGTTTAGTTAGGGTTTCTGAGAGATAGGCTACCATGGATTAAGACTAGGCTACTAAACAACCCTCATCTATTTATACATTCCATACCATAAGGTAAGCTATCTAATACTTTATTTGTATTTATTTTCTATTTGTATTGGTGTGAGATAGGATATATTTTTGGCCACATTATCCTCCACATTTTGGTGCCCCGAGTGAGGATTCCGATCGGTGTGTAGACTAAGTGTCGAGTTAAGTGCAGTTTTATTAACAGTTAGGGTCCCCACTTCTGTGGTGGTAATGTTTAAGGACGTTTTTGTAGGACATAGTTTGATCCTGCGCCATTATGAGGTCCGTGGGTGAGTGGCATTTAAATTATTAAAAAGATAAGATAGCATGGTGTTTAAATCCTGTGGTAGAGGACTGGTAGGAGGGTCTGCAACGTTGCGCTCTCTGGCGTTTGTGAAACTCGGAGCTTCAGCTTCGTTGCAGTCCCTAATTATATTTCCCCATATTTAGCTTATTTAGGCCATTTTATGTCTCCGTCCTTAATGTCACCCGTGTCTGAAGGACCAAGTAGGCCAGCTAAATGCTCGGGACGGAGCATATACCAAATTTAATAAATAATAAATGTGTTCCCCCCCCCCCCCTTAGAAATGCTACTACCACAGGTACCCACTAACATCTGGGATAAGAAATTAATGATTAACTAAAAATTTACAGCTTGAGCTTCATTCCTGTACCTAAATTTTCCCTATTATTTGATAGTTTAGGCCATTTTTATGTTTATGTCCTTAACCCAGCAAGTGCTGGAAGACTCTTAAGAGTTTCCCCGGGTGACTGCGGGAAGACTCTTAAGATCCTGGGCCTAAAAAAATCCATTTAAAACACCCCAATTTTTTTTTTTTTTTTTGCATTGCCCCTGGGCCATGCCAAATATCACTCCTCCACATCTCCTTCACCACCTCCCCTCCCCCCCCCCCCCCTCCTTCAATTATCACCTATTTTCCCTGCTATTCCCTGATTCTGTGGTCTATTTTCGTGCTAACAATAGCGAGTTGCAAGCAGGGCATTGTCATCACTGTTACCAAGCGAGTGCAAGAGAGAGAGAGAGTATCGATCGACAGTCTCTGTCCAGAGGTGGGGAAGTGTGGAGGGGAGGGAGGTTGCCTCAACCATAAATTATGTAACTCTCGGCCTGTATCGCCGATTTTGACCATCCAAACGCTGTTTCCACTTGTTTTATTGCTGCAACAGGTTAATACCTTTATAATCAACGTAAAATAGGCGCATATGGATAAGTATTAATGCTATTTATGGTAAAATAACTATGTTAGTGATGGGAACAGCTCAAATACGTGCGCACAGAAGTGTGGTGTCTCATACCCCCCATGCGCACGTCGTAGGTTAATGTCACCCGCGTCTGAAAGACCAAGTAGACCAGCTAAATGCTCGGGACAGAGCATATACAAAATGTAATTCAATAATAAATATATTCCCTCCCCCTACTAGCGTGGGTTCCCACTTATTAGATAAATGATATTGTGGACTTAATGATTTTCAACTAATTGGGCCTATTCATCTGAATTTGTAGCAAATATTGGTACGTGTATATAATGCTAAAGATTAACACCTTACGAGCGGCCTATGCGGTTTATTTATGTGTACCGCACAGCGGGGTGTTTTTAGCCAAAATAGGGCTGTTTACGTGATCATTTTCATGCCTAAATAAGACCCAGAACGTAAAACAAGTACCTATCCCTGAAAGGGCATAAACAGAGCTTTCGAATGACACCATAACGATCCTTGTATGATGGATAGTTTTCTTGCAATAACCGTGCAACGCGAGTGCAAAAAGCAGGTAATTCGGTACTTTCAGTACATAATTGAGTATGTAGCGAGTGAGAGAGGGAGGAGGGAGCTGAGATTTGTGTCAGTACGTTCGCCGCGGTGGTCTGGAGCAGTCATATGCTCGCTAGTCTCCTGCCACCACTTGTCTCTCTCTCTCAGCCACATTACGTGCTGAAATTGCCACTCGAGTTATGTCGAGCGCCGCCACATAGTCCAGCTTTATTTAACTCGACTTATGTTGCTCGCCGCTAAATAAGGGTTAACAGCTTAATTAACCCTTATTTAGCGGCGAGCAACATAAGTCGAGTTAAATAAAGCTGGACTATGTGGCGGCGCTCGACATAACTCGAGTGGCAATTTCAGCACGTAATGTGGCTGAGAGAGAGAGACAAGTGGTGGCAGGAGACTAGCGAGCGTATGACTGCTCCAAACCACCGCGGCGAACCTACTGACACAAATCTCAGCTCCCTCCTCCCTCTCTCACTCGCTACATACTCAATTATGTACTGAAAGTACCGAATTACCTGCTTTTTGCACTCGCGTTGCACGGTTATTGCAAGAAAACTATCCATCATACAAGGATCGTTATGGTGTCATTCGAAAGCTCTGTTTATGCCCTTTCAGGGATAGGTACTTGTTTTACGTTCTGGGTCTTATTTAGGCATGAAAATGATCACGTAAACAGCCCTATTTTGGCTAAAAACACCCCGCTGTGCGGTACACATAAATAAACCGCATAGGCCGCTCGTAAGGTGTTAAGTATGCGTTAGGCTATATCTAAATGTAAATTTGATTGTTGGAAATTAGTCTTCAGTATAAACATTAATATTAGTTTTGAAAATGATTACCCATTTTCCAAAATTACTTATACACTCTTGAGAAAATCTATGGTGGGGAAATTAGGCTGGGTAACTAGAGCATTAAATAATTGCCAGGAGGTAAAAGGACATGAATCCTGTCCAAGGGAGCTGTTAAAGTCTCAAATCCAAGATCTTAAAACCCGGTGGGGTAATTATCAAGAATCCTTCAATAAATTGGTGGATTTTTACATCAAAACACGAGCAATCTGAAAATTTGAGGAAATACAACGAGCCTATGCAGATGCCCGTGAACATTATTTGGATCAACTAGCGGGGTTCGAATCCTTGGCGACAGAGACAGTTACCGGGACAGGGAGTAATGGTACCAGTAATGGTATTATGGCTCCGGGACAACAAAGCTTTAAGTTGCCACCTATAACCTTACCTGAATTTGATAGGCAATCTGATTGGAATACCTTTTGGGATAAATTTAAGGGTTTAGTTCATGACAGGTCAGATATTTCTGCAGCAAATAAACTTTCATACTTGTTGGGTCAACTTAAGGGTTTTGCATTGGATCTTATTAAGGAACTTCCCATAACAGATGCCAATTATACAGCAGCTCTACAAGTACTCAAGGAAATTTTGAAGACACGGAATTGACTCTACAGCGCCTAGTTTACAAATTGCTGGATTTATCAGGACACAAGCATACGTACCAGGATATTCAATCATTCCGGATCAGCTTGAATTGTGTTTTAAAATCACCTAGTACCCAGAAAGATCTTGACTCAGCTTCTTGCCTCCTGAACCACATTGTACAACAAATGCTCTCTCAGAAAACCTGTGTTGAATTGTACCACAGGTATAAGAAGAACTACTTCACGTATCAAGAGATAGAAGAGGGCTTAAGAGAGCTGTGCAAACACATGCAGGTTTCTAAGAAGGATACCGGTATTAAGGAAGGAGACAACAAGGCTAAATATACAAAAGCGTCTACAACGAACAGGGACTAATATAAGGAAAAAGCAGAACCGTTAAAGAAGAAAGAGGTTGGTACCTATGTGACGTCCGTCCAACAGAATAATCAGACTAGTACAGTATCAAAAACAAATGGTGTTTGGGAGAGAAAAAATTCACGTTTCAATTCTCCAGTGACCCAAGAAGTAACCAGAGATATTAAGCCCACACCAGTGGTAAAACAAGAAACCCAGAAGGTGTGTATGTTATGTTCAGAACAACATTCCACGGTGTATTGTAGGACTTACCCAGATCTTAAGGCTAGACTTCCACGACTCATCAAACTAGGTAAGTGTCTTGTTTGCCTGAGCTCAAGACATTCTACTGAGGAATGTGCTACTAAATTATGTATATGTTTTCGATGCAAGACTGGTGTACATCATACAGCGTTGTGTCCCAAGATCAGTGAAGTACAACCCAAAACTACAAAAGTGAATATGACCCAGACCAAGGGAAACCCAATGCATACGCCGGCAGCTACTCCTACAGCCGAGGTTCAACTGATCAGAGGAAAAAAGGTTATGTCAGTCAAAACACTCTTTGATACTGGAGTGCAAAAGACCTTCATTGCTGGAGATGTTGTCAGAGCCATGAATTTGCCAAGTGTGGGGAGAGTGAACATGGCAATAACTGGATTCTTGTCAAATAAGGAAACGCAATCATTTGACGTGATTAAACCCCTGATTAGATTAGGCAAATACAAATGTAAGGTGACTGCGGTGGTTAAGGAAGACATGAACACTTCTGTGGTAAATAAGGGTTTGAAGGAAGCATCTGACTTCTTAACAAAGAGTGGTGTCCAACTAGCAAACCGTAATATAGAGTCTGACATAGTACGTCCAATTCAACTGATCATCGTCTCCGACTATTGTGGACGCTTCTTGCGAAAAATGACTCGGAAACACGGCATACAGTTAATTTCTTCATCAGGTTGATACATAATAATGGGATCTCTACCCACATGCGACCAAAGTGAATCAGACAACCGGATGGATCCAGTCTTTGTGACTCCTGCACAATCTCTGGTGGTGGCTAGAATTGGTGCAGAAGTAATTCCATCACAACTAGGAGACATTCTGGAGGAACAACAAGAACCTGTTCACAAACTTTGGGAACTGGACACTGTCGGTATAGAAGCAGATCTTCCCACCCCTGAAGACATCTTAACATATAACCACTACCTACACACAGTTGAGTATAAGGATGGCCAGTACTGGGTAGGACTTCCATGGAAGATAAACGCCCATGAATTACCAACTAACTACCAGAGTTCAAGATGTCAACTGAATAAAATGATGGAGAGGTTGCGTCAACATCCTGAACGATTGGAAACTTATCATAAAATAATTCAAGAGCAGTTGGAAAATGACTTTATTGAGGAGGTCCCAGGTGAAAGAAACCATAGAGAGGGTCATTACCTTCCTCATCACGCTGTAAGTAAGGACTCCAGTACTACCCCCATCAGAGTGGTATTTAACTGCAGTTCTCGAGCAGTGAAGAATGAAGCAATTCTAAATGATTGTCTCTATGTAGGACAAAATCTGACTGAAATACTGGATGATGTACTATTAAAATTCAGGACAAAGAGATTTGGGTTTGTGGCAGATATCTCCAAAGCCTTTTTGAGAATAGGGTTAAAGGAGCAGGACCGCAAATTCACAAAGTTCCTTTGGCCTGAAGATCCTTTTCAGCCTGGTGGGCGGATAAAATAATAATAATAATAATAATAATAGTTCTTAAAGCTAGCGCATGCTAAGCTAGCTAAGGATAGCTCAATAAGGCCGAATAGGCGTATTTCCATTGGGGTCCTGTACTACTACCCCATCCCTTTGCTCATGAGGGATGGTAACGACTCAGTGCTTGTGAAAAATCTTTAATGCGCCGAGCGTGGGCGCGAACCCGGGCCTTCTGGGTGGAAGTCCGAGACGCTAGTCACTACACCAAGCGAATACCGCTTTCGGTCAGTGTTATTGATTCCTGCTCTAGTCCTTTCTTGTTGTGCAGCACTTTGAGATATCATTTCTAGAAGACAGAGAAACCGGAAATAGGTCAACTGTTTTACATGGATAATCTTCAGGGCATTGCCGACAGTGGAAAATAGGTGATTGAAATCTACAATTTGGCAAGGCAAGAATGTAATAAAGCCAATATGCCACTACAAAGTTGGAATTCAAACTCTCATATTCTTTTGGACCAGATAAGAGGAGACTATGCTGACTACCAAATACCAGAATGTCAACCAGTACTAGGATTACAGTGGAAAACGACTACTGATGAGATGTCTCTAAAGCCCCTCAAGTTTCCCGATGTAAAACTCACAAAACGTACACTCTTAAGTCAGGTCTTGATGATGTTCGACCCATTGGGCATATTTAGTCCCAATCAATTAAAGGGAAGATTTTAGTTCAGGAAGCCTGGAGAGAAGCACTGAGTTGGGATACTCCATTACCTGAAAAGTATACAGAAGAGTGGAACAAATTGCAGGTGGAATATGAAAAAGTGTCATCAGTCAAGTTTCCTAGAAGATGAGATCCTACCTCTGATAATGAGTGTGCTCAATGTTTTTTTTTTTTTTTTTTTTTTTCTATGTGATTGAGGGAGGCAAAAGGCAGAACTGCCTATAGCGAGTGCCTCCCCCATAGTTGAAAGAGTGACAGGGCCAAAATCAAGGGACGTTCGAGCCAAAATGCCTGGACACACGGAGTTTGAAGCAATTTAAGTTATAGGAAGAGGGAAAGACTAATTCTGGGAGAGAGTTCCAGAGCTCAGCTGTTGAGTAGAAGAAAGACTGAGAGTAACGTTTCACTCTCGGGTTGGAGAGTTGCACAGAGTAGGGGTGGGATTGCACGTATTTTGTGATGCCTCATCTAAGGCGTATGGTGCAGTAGCTTATTGTGTCACTGAAGTCCTATCTACTTTGATTATGTCCAAATCCCGAGTAGGACCATTAAAACAACGTACCCTTCCACAGTTGGAGCTGACCGCTGTTGAATTGGGAACTAGGTTAGCTACTTATTTGAATGGTATGTTTCCCTTTATAGGTGAGACATATATATGGACAGATAGTGAGATATGTTTGCACTGGATAGCTAAGGATGATAGTCACATAGTTTATGTGGGTAACAGAGTACACAAAATAAAGGAACTGCAAATGAACTATAAATTCATGCATGTTAAGTCCAAAGATAATCCGGCTGACTTGGTGAGCCAAGGTGTAAGTGTCAAGAAACTGATTAACGAAACTCGGTGGTTTCAGGGTCCGGTTTGGCTACGTCAGAGTGATTGGCCAGAACAAAATCATACCAGAAGGTTAATGATGATAAAGTTCATATGGACCCAATAATTATCCCAGAGCCTTCAGTGATTGACATCACCAAGTTCTCCAATTTGGACCAACTATTAACTGTAACTAAATTTGTGTTTAACTTCCTGAGCAAGAAGCTAAAGATGGAGGAATTAGACCCACTTACCTACTGGATCAAAAGGATACAAGCTGAAAAGTATGAGGAGGAATTAACACAGCTACGTAAACCCAATCCCAAGCCAACCAAATGAATGAAGGACCTTGGGCTGTATCTAGACAATCAAGAATTAATATGTTGTCGAGGTCGTATTGGTAAACCTGATCTACCCCTCAAAACTCGGCATCCGATCCTATTGCCCAAGGATTGCGACCTCACCAAATTGATGGTTTTAAAAGCGCATGAAACCACTAAACACGGTGGGGTAGCAGACACTCTAGCCTATATGCGACAAAATTATTGGATACCCCAGGGACGACAAGCTGTTAAACGCTGTATCAAGAATTACATTATTTGCAAGAGGTATACAGCTATAGCTATTCCTTACCCTGGTCCACCAGCTCTCCCGCCAGACCGCATTCACCAAAGGAAACCGTTTGAGGTAACAGGTATAGATTATACTGGTGCCATCACTCTCACAGGAGATGATGGACCACCCAAGAAGATATACATATATGTCTATCACCTGTACCAGCACTCGAGCTATACATTTGGATATAGCGGAGGACATGAGCTCAGAAACCTTTATAAATTTGTTCAGAAGATTTGCCGCTCGGCGAAGTTGTCCCAGACGTTTGATTAGTGACAATGGGACAAACTTTGTGGGCGCATCCCCGCTAGTTTCAGAATTATTAAAGAGCAATGCAGTACAGCAAATGCTAGATTCTAGAAATTGTTATTGGTCATTCACAACTCACAGAGCCCCTTGGCAAAATGGATTTATCGAAAGAATGATAGGCATCGTGAAATCGTGCCTGAAAAAGGTTCTTCACAAGTCAAAGAGTCACCTTGGATGAGTTAAGAACTGTTGTCTCAGAGATAGAAACAAGAGTCAACAATAGGCTACTAACATATCAAGACGACTCCAATTTGGAAATTGAAGCCTTAACTCCGGCTTATTTGTTATATGGTAGACGACTAGACACAGTACCCCGTTTGGACATGACAGAGGAATTAGTGGATCCCACCGTTAATGAAGCAGACGCACACTTACGACGAAGCTACCATAAACTCTGCAAGATACTGGATGCCTGGAACAAGCAGTGGGCATCAGAATATATCTTAAGCCTACGGGAGAGGTATTATGGTGCAAATTCTGCTAGTAACCGTCGCAAACCTGAGAAGGGAAAAATAGTCTTATTAAAGGTGGACCAACCTCACTCCAAATGGCCCTTGGCAAAGATCCTAGAAGTCTATCCTGATCCCGAAGGAGTTATCAGAAGTTAAAGTTTTATCTTGAGGACAAACAATCCTCCGAACGGTTGATCGGCTCATTCCTATGGAGCTCACCATCCTACCGGAGGAGGAACAGCAACCCATAGTAATAGGAGGACCTAGATCACAACGAGCAGCTGCTGCTGGATCTCAAAGAAATTGGCGTGATTTGTTAGCCGCAGGTAATATAACATGATGCAACACATTATCCTTCACCGGGCCCCAATCTGTGAGAAATAAATTGACTACCCAGGTATCTTGGTAGTGTTGGCAACAGCCTTCCAATAGGGTACCTCATTAGTGTGAACCATTTTCTACCAGAACCTGGTGATTGTAAATATTGTAAAGGATAATTAATATTAAGTAATTTGGAACTGTATAAGATTACCTTGGCCAAGTTAATTTAGTTATAAAACCTTGTATTATTAGATTTAGAGGTACTGTATTCGGTATCATTTTTGAAATTCCCACGTTCGCAGGCGCGATCCACAATTTGTAGTGGTAATCTCAACCCCTGGATATTATGTTTACTAAATCGCTGTGAAACGATATTTATATTATTATTTATATAATTAAATGCCTACTTTTCATTAATATGATAAAGTGAAGAGGGAATGAACCCTTGGTAACGAATTAGTATATCATTTATTTAAGAGTCGGAAATTGAAGTTCCGATCAGACGCCATCAAACTTTTGAACTGGTAAGACGTGCCTTGCAACACTCCCCGCGCCCGGCCCGGAGTCCTGACCTTTAACCCTTGTCTACCGAAGCCGGAATCCTCTGAACTACACCAGGACCCTAGTTATAGCTAAGTCATTGATATATACTGTATGGCCATTTATACAATGTTTAGTTAGGGTTTTTGAGAGGTAGGCTACCATGGATTAAGACTAGGCTACTAAACAACCCTCATCTATTTATACATTCCATGCCATAAGGTAGGCTATCTAATACTTTATTTCTATTCATTTTATATTTTGATTGGTGTGAGATAGGATATATTTTGACCACATTATCCTCCACACTAGCCAACGTAATACTGATATTAAAAAAAAGGCAGCAAATCCCTACCCAGTAACTATCGTCCAATTAGCTTAACCTCAGTTGTATGTAAAATGCTAGAAAAACCTATAAGAGACAGACTCGTAAATCACTTAGAGGAAAATAACATACTCAACACGGTTTTCGTAACAAACGCTCCTGCTTAACAAATCTCTTAGACTTCTTTCATGATATCCTCAACCTCTATGATGAGAGTAAAGTTGTAGATATTATATACCTTGATTTTCAAAAGGCCTTTGACAAAATTCCCCACAAACGTTTACTGCTAAAACTAAAAGTGCATAGAGTACAAGACGGTGTGTTGAAATGGATAGAAAATTGGCTCAGCGACAGAAAGCAAAGAGTAGTCATAAACGGTAAGGCATCTAAATAGACCAATGTAAGTAGCGGGGTGCCCCAGGGATCGGTACTAGGACCAATTATCTTTCTAATTTACATCAACGACATAGATGAGGGTCTCACCTGTACAATCTCAAAGTTTGCCGACGATAAAAAAATTGCAAATAGTATACTCTCAAAAGAACAAGTTGACAATATGCAATACAATCTAGATAAGTTGTCATGTTGGGTCCAAATTTGGCAAATGAATTTCAATGTGGATAAATGTAAAGTATTACATATCGGATACCAAAATGAGAAAGCAAACTAGTCAATGACTGCCACTCATCTTAAGAGTGTAGACTGAGAAACCGGTCTGGGAGTAATAATATCGAGTAACCTAAAACCGAGTCAACAATGTTCAGAAGTTGTTAAGAAGGCAAACAAAATAATTGGCTTTATAGGTAGGTCATTTGAGCATAAATCCAAAGAAGTTATCCTAACTCTTTACAATTCCTTATTACACCCTCTTCTGGAATACTGCATTCAATCCTGGTGCCCTTATTACCACAAAGATATAGACAAGCTAGAACGAGTTCAACGTAGAGTTACCAAAATAATACCTAGCCTAAAGAACAAACCATACGAAGAGCGTCTTGGAGAATTAAATCTATTTCCTTTAACCCAACGCAGATTAAAAAGCGACTTAATTCAAGTGTTCAAAATCATCAAAGGCATCGACAATATGAACTGTAGTAAGTACTTCACTATCGACCAATCTAATTACATGCGGGGAAACGGTTGCAAAATTATTGATAAATCTTTTAACACTCACGAATCTAAGAATTTCTTCTTCAATCGAGTTGTCAACTTGTGGAATGGGCTTTCCCGAGACATTATAGAGTGTAGCACCGTTAATTCTTTTAAACTTCGCCTAGACAAATATCTTGCATCAAACCCGCGACTGACTGCGTTTGTAAATGAATAACTTTATTATATTCCTCCCTCAGATTCATCAAGGATTATTGCGTATATATATTACTACGACATTACTCTTCTTTTCCCAGATATACGAAAGATCAATTATAACTGTGTTATGTTACTAACCCATCTGTCCCTTACTAACTTCCTAATCCTGCCACGGAATGAGTTCCAAGGCAGTAGTTCCTTTTTCAATTTTCCCATACCCACTCTAAACCACTGTTTGGACACTTGACCCTTAGTGTTTTGGAGGACATGCAGCCTAGAGGGGTCACTGTATCTGTTGTTGCTTGATTTCATTTCTACTCCTTTGTACTTCTTCCAATAGTGCTCCATGGCGTAGGTCCTTTAGATTCCTTCGTCCTGGTTGGAGACAGTTGCAGAAGAGGGTCAGGTAGACTGCGACAAGTCGGACAGGCTTCCTGTAATATTTATACGGAGGAGTATGGTGTGGCGTAATAAAGTTAACTAACCTATTTCCAAGTAATATTGGATCACTATGGATGCTAGTAACTTAATATAACTGGGTGTAGAGTATTTAGCTAGATTAAATGAGTAATAATCCAGATTTTAGTGTAAATAATAGTGAGTAAATAAAATTATCCTTAGATGTATATTATGAACTGAATACACTAGAAAACATAAAGGATTAAATTATTGAGTATATGCGATCGTAGTTGAGCTAATAAACTTGCATATTATATGAGTATAGGAATACATAGACTAATTAGACAATCATCATGAATAACTACATGAAATCTATATAATGAATATCATACATTTGTCCAAGATATACATCAAACACAATCATACAGTAATCATGAGTGATTTCTTAGTTTAGAGCAAAAACAGGGTGTTAAGTATAAAAGGGGTTTGGTGTTGCATCATTCTGGAAAATCATTGTATCCAATGTGTAATCCACAACAATATTATTCACACCTCTAGATCTGAGATTTTATTGGTGGGTCTTAGTATCAGCATCTTGCTGGTTAAGTGTCACAGTGTTATCATTATAGATTGGGATGGTGTATTTTAGTTTTCTTCATTGTTGTCAGGTGTAACGGTTTTAGGTTTCTTTGTACGTGCTTAAGATGGTTGGTGTGGGATCGAATTTCCTTATCTTTAATTAGTTGTTTTATTCTGGCCAAACTATTGTGTAATTACTAGTAATACGATAGGGTCCTTCGAAGAGAAGATCAAGCTTAGTGGCTGTCGTGTATCCTAGCAAACACAATATCTCCGGGTTTTAGTTTCTGTGTTTTATTAGGTTGTTTGTTGTACTTAGCCATTTTCTCTTCATTAAGTGTTAGTTTGTCTTTAACCTGCCTGTGTATTCTCTTAAAAACATTGTTATAATGGGTAACATACCTATAGTTGTAAACTGGTTTTGTTTGTTGTTGGTCAATCATACAGGGGAAAGTTTTATCTTCGCCAAAGACAATAAAGTGAGGTAATGCACCCAAAGAAGTGTTTGGCATTCCATTCAGGGACATGTCTCACGAAAAATTGGTCAAATTTGTCAAGTTCGTTTTTTTGCATATCTTCCTTATTTAACTCTTCTAGATATAGTTACCATTTATATTATAGCCATATTTTGCTTAGAAATAGGTATTTTGGATTTTATAGTGGACATGGGTAGCGCGCTAAATGACGACGGACGCCGATACGCGAGAAAAAGTTGGGGAAATACCTGGGAACTTTGATTTTTTACTGTTGTTACCCATCAACTAATATTGGTTTTCTTTGATCATGAGAAAGAGAAAACGAAGCCGAGTGTCAATTTCGGCTAGACTATTTTTTTTGGTAAAATTCATATCATATTTTTTGCTGAAGAAGAATATTCGCTCATTATACGTATATGTAGTACTATTTTAGTACTAGGCTATTTTAGGCCGAATTTTGATAAGCTGAATTATCATTTTGCAGAATCAGCTGTTCAGTCCAGCATTTTCTCGTGTTGTGGTGGTTTTGTTGGCTGCATTATCATGTGTATCGTGTGTTATTGGCCAAATTAATCATGCCAAAGAGGTCAAAGGCGAGCAGATTAGCCCTTGAGAGGGCAGAGGGAAGAAGAAAAGGGAGAGGTTAGGAGACAATCCAGGAACTGAGGTAGATATTCGTGACGAGCGGGAGAATTCAAAGGCGCGGGAAAAATTCAAAGGCGCGTACTGAATAAACATAATAATCTGCATAAACATCTTATAACTCCTTTATTTATTGACCGATTTTCATCATTCAAAAACCATTCTGCTCACCATTCAATAGGGAACAGGACTGGTGCTAGTACATGTTCATATATGCTAATATGTACGTTATATGATATATAATGTTTGTATACAATATGAATTAATAATAATAATAATAATAATAATAATATTTATTCAGTTAGCAATTTACAGAGTTGGTACCACATAGTTTGTTATAAATATGACATGTACCAGCCTTGCATAATTCCAACTAAGGATAGCCCAATAAGGCCATTAGGCGTATTTCCATTGGGGTCCTTGTGGGATTAGGTTAGCTGGGGAAAAGGGGAGGATAAAGAAATAGATACTTTAGAGAAAGTATTTCTAGGGGGTTATTTTAAGATACCTTACATCCTATAGTAAATATCAGTAATCCGTAATCAGTAATCATTTCAGTTTGGTTTGTCTACCTCTTATGTCGTATTTAGTAGTAGACATAAGCTTGGTGCTCCCTTCTCGCAGCTGTCCGGTTCAGGTGTTCCTTCAGGCTACGTCTGAAGGAATACAGTGTTCTCTTTTCACGGACTGACTGGGGTAGGTCGTTCCAGTCTTTGATGGCAGTGAAGAAGAATGTTTGCTTACCCTGTCCTTGGATTCTCGGGACCTTAAAATTAAACATCATGTTTCTTGTATTATGTCCACTCCTCTCATTTGCTTTAACAAAATCATTCTTTAGATACTCTGGAGCTCTGTCATAGAAAATTTTGAAGGCATTAGTTAGCCTGATTTGTTTGGCCCTGTCAGAGACATTGAGCATACCTAGTGACTGAAGTTGTTCCTGGCCAACATGTGATCTGGGTCCTAGGTTCAGCATGAACCTAACCATTTTATTTTGAGTGACCTGAAGTTTGTGCTGTGCTGATTTAGATGATGCAGAGTACCAGGATGACACAGAATAGTCAAAATGACATTGAACAAGCGCTTGGCAGAGGGTCTTTTTGGTCGCCGCGGGCAAGTATCCCACCTGTCTATACAGGTATTTTATACGTGCTCTACACTTACTCAGGATAGATTCCAAAATTGATTCACCTGACAAACTCGCGTCCAGTTTCAGTCCGAGATATTTAACTTGTGACACTGTTGTTATAGGAATATCATTACAGTTGACCGAGAAGCCCACAATGTCTTTCAGTTTGCGTTTTGTTCCACATAAGATGGCTTCCGTCTTGCCCAGGTGAAGAGATAGTCTATTGTCCACTAGCCATTCACTACATGATGCTAGTTCTTTGGAAAGTGAAGCGGCAATACTTATTGGGTCTTTTCCTGAAACCAGAAGCACGCTGTCGTCTGCATACAGTAATAATTTACATGAGACGCTCAGTTCCATGTCGTTCACATAACAGAGAAAGAGTAAGGGACCAAGGATGCTTCCCTGCGGGACCCCACAGTTAATTGGCATAGGATCAGATATATTATCATCAATTTTGACTCTTTGGGTTCTACCACTAAGATAAGATTTAAACCAGTTCACAGACCCTATGCCCATAGCTTGTAGTTTATTACATAGGATATCATGGTCTACTGTGTCAAACGCTTTTTGTAGATCAAGAAGAACCATACCGGTGTAGTTACCTTTAGACATTTCTTTACGAATGTGATCCGTTAAGTGGATGAGACAGGAGTCTGTCGAGTACATGCATCTGAAACCTGATTGAAACTTATAGAATAGATCATTTTGTTTGAGGTAGTGTTCAATTTGGGTGTATACCGCTCTTTCAAGGATTTTAGATACAATACATAATATGCTAACTGGTCTGTAGTTGCCAACTTCTAGTTTATTTCCTTTCTTGAATAGAGGGGTTACAATAGCTTCCTTCAGTTCAGCAGGTACTGTGTTGGTGTTAATTGACAAGTTGATGATGTGGGTTAGGGGGCCTGCTATACCAATGGCTCCATCTCGTAGAAATTTGGCAGGAATTTTGTCTGGTCCTGTGCTCTTATGTACATTTAGGTTAGACAGCTCGTCAAAAGTGTATTTTGGTGTAACATTTTGCAATCTAAATGTGTTCGGGTGTATGTCTTTATCTCTGTAGAAATTACGAAAGGTGGCCGTTGTTGTCGTGTATTTATTGAGAGGTTGAGGTAGGTTCTGTGCAAGTGTGTTTGCTATGGAAGTGAAGAAGGAGTTGAAGTAGGTTGAAATTTGTCGTTTATCGTGGCAAACCTGATCATTAATGGTGAGAGCAATATTAGTGTTAGACGAATCCCTTGTCTTGTTGCTGTAGCCTGTTGTTTTTAGGTGCCTCCATAGTTTCTTTGGGTTATTCTGATATTCCTCTGCCTTATTGTGAAAATAATTATTTTCGCTGATTTCATTTTCCTACTTAGTTTATTCCTGGCCCTGTTGAACTCATGTTTCAGACCTTGATCCTGTCTATGTTTCGCTAGCCTTTTTAACAGATTGTCTCTGTGTTCCAGATGGTGTAGTATGTCATTGTTAATCCATGGGTCTGACCTTGCTTTAATTCATATGTCTTTCAGAGGAGCTATTTCGTCTAGGATGTTTGTGATGATGGTTCTGAAGCCAACCCATGCGTCATTAACGTTTGTACTTCCAAACACTGGAGACCATTCTGTATTCCATAAAATGTCCAGAAATGTTTCCTTATTGTAGTTTCTGAGTGACCTTGTTTTGATAATCTTGTGATTCTCTAGGGTAATTTTTGTGGTTTTCCGTGTGCAATATGTGACGAAGTGATCACTTATCCCAGTCTGTATAACCCCTGATTGGGATATTTTGTCCTCTCTGTTACAGTTTATGTGGTCTAATATTGTGGCAGTGTTCTCAGAGATACATGTGGGGGTTGTGATGAGTTGTTTGTGCATTGTCAGTATATGCCTATATTCTCGTACAAGCCTATCATTTCGTTGTTTGTAACACAGGTTAAAATCCCCTAGTATGATGGATTCATTCCGAAGGTCTAGTGATGACAAAGTTCGTTCAAATTTGGTCAAGAATTGTGTGTCGGCTGGTGGCCTATAGCATACCCCAATTGTGATGGGTCTTGTCCTCGGCAGGTGTAGGTCGATCCACAGAGCTTCGTGATTTTCTACATGGAGGTCGGTCCTAGTTGTGTGTGTGAGGTTGTTTTTTACATACAGACATACTCCTCCCCCATGCCTATTGCGATCATTCCTAACCATGTTGAAACCTTGAATGTTTATTTCACCATCGTTTATACTTGAATCCAGCCAAGTTTCTGTGATTGCAATTATTGAAGTTTTGGCCTTATTAGCTAACAAGTTTATTTTTGACAATTTATGGTACATTGATCTGGCGTTAATGTGGATAAGATGGAGCCCTTTGTTGGTGAACACTCTGTATTCATCTTTGATTTTGAATGTGTCCTGGCTGGATTCTGAGTTGTTAATACTTGGATCATTTACATTAATATTCGGTAATGAATGCAAGGCACACATATTGCAAAGGAATTCCCGTTCTTCACTGTTGGTCTTCTTAGAGATGCACTTCATGTGAGCTACCTGTTTACACTTTACACAGTTTTGGATCTTCTGACGTCGTGTTATGAGTGATTCACAAATAAAACAAATGGTTTCGCGATGTTGTACAGCTGAGTTCCTACATTTAACACATTCAACTTTGTTTCTGCTGTTAACGTAAGTACATCGGTTATGAACAATTTCATTACAACTGTTGCATTGTAAAAGTGAACTCCTATTGTTGAAACCAATATTACAGACTATACATAGTTTTTTCTTACTGTTTATCATATGACTGGAGGTGTGGTTTGGTCCGCGTCGATCAGCGGTTTGTGCGGGAGAGAGTAGGGGATACTCGCGGTCGGGCTGTGGTTGTTTGCTGTTGTTGTTGTTGTTGTTTTCATTGTCCGTTGATGCTGCTTCCCTGTAGATGTATTTGCGAGTGCTACCTGTTTTTATTGTTGTTCTTGTTGCATGTTGTGCTACTTGGGTCGCCGATATCTGTGGTATTAATGGTAATGCTGTGGGTAATGTAGAGTTGGTGGAGTGGGTAATTGCTCTTTCCCTGCATTTATCGCATTCCATTTCTTTTCTGCTGTTAACATAAGAACATCGATCGTGTGCTGTTTCATTACAAATACTACATTGTGATGTTGGACTCCTTTTGTTGAATCTAATATCGCACACTGTACATAGATTCTTTGTATTGTTCGTCGTACGTCTGGCGGTGTGATGATCAGCTGTGCTGCTAGGGTGGGGACTGTCTGTGGCTATGTCTCCCCCTGTGACCCCTCCCTGGCCCTCCTGTATTTGCTGTTTGATGATGTTGTCCTTATTCCTGGCTGCTAATGCTGCTCCATTGTTGATGTTGTTGCGACTGATGCCTTTCTTCCTAGCTGCTCCAGTTACATGTTGAGCCACCGATAGTGTTGGATTGTGTTGTGGGTTGAATTGGAGCGTGACGGCGCCGAGGCTGGGGTACCTGCTGGCCCAGTTTGTTATAACGAATTTTACTGCTAGGGACTGTTGAAATGTCGGTGTCTGCCTTACTTGTTTGGTGGTGAGGTTTCTTCAACGTTGAACAAGGGCCGGGGTTGGTCTGTACATCTCCGCAGCTAATTAGAGTGTAGCACAATAGGTGTTGTAGCGAGGTTGTGCCAGAGTATTTGCCCAGTCGCGGCGTCTTCCCGATATATGAAATAGACCAGGCAGGAATGGTGACAGAAATTTCACTCGTGTGTGATTTCTGTGTGACGAGGTCCCTCAATACTTGTTTAGGGTTGACCTGATACACTACCGGACCCCTCTGCATGTGGGGCATAGCCCCTCTGGATGTTGAGAAGGATGATACATAGAGAGAGGACTACGCCCGCACCCTTCATCCCTCCCGCCATCTCTGTAGTATATATATATATATATATATATATATATATATATATATATATATATATATATATATATATATATCAATAGTACATATATTATTATATATGAACATGTAGTAGCACCAGTCCTGTTCCCTATTGAATGGTGAGCAGAATGTTTTTTGAATGATCAAAATTTGTCTATAAATAGAGAAGTTATAAGATTTTGAATTTCGGTTAAATTTCGCCGTGAGAAAAACCCCTTCAGTGTACATTCTATGTAAGGAAATAATTTATTCCATATGTCCTTGTCTTTGTCTAACAAGATATTTCTCAACTACTGTATAATCTTTTGGTTGGCCCTTTTCATGAGCCCATTGATCTGTGCGAAGTACGGGTTAACTTTGGTGTGATAGATTACATATTCACTACACATCAATTTAATTGTGTCGTTTAGGAATTCTCTACCATTTTCAGAGATGATGAGTTTCGTATACTTACAGATTACGTTACTAATGATTGTTTTAACGATTGTGTTCGCTTGCTTGTCTTTAATAGGTGATAGGATAGTAAACTGGGAGAAGTGATCACTAGCTACAAAGAGGTAACTCATGCCATTATTGGACTTTGGCAATTGCAAGAGGTCAATGGCCTTTGGAAGGGCTTACTAGGGACTGGGTAAGTGTGCAGGTTAGCTTGGGGTGTCAGCTTATGTTTTTTTCTAGCGCAGGTCGCACACACATTAATGTGATCTGCAATATCCTTCTTCATGGTTTTCCAGTATAATTGTTTTTGAACCCTGAGCATAGCTCTTTCAATCCCAGGGTGAACAACAAAGTCTGAACCATGAATGTAAGGAAGGGTTTCTTTTACTTTAGTGTTAGGTATAACGAGTTGAAATACTTGCCTTTTGAACTGATTTTTACCTTTGATCTCTCGTTTGTGTGACATTCACATAGACTGATACTTTGCCAAGATATTTTGGTTCAATGCTAGTGTGACAGTATACTATTACATCAGAGGTGACAGCATGATTTATAATCAGGTCTTGTATGCTAACTTCTGATTCGTGATAATTAGGAGGGATTTGAGTGGGCGAAGTAGAGGGGGCGATTTGGGTGGGCGGTGAAGAGGGGGGAGTGGTGGGAGTCTGGTTTTTACTGTTTTCACTGTGTGAGCTGATTGGGCGTTGTTGTGAGTTTGGTTTTACTTTAAACTCTATCCTAGTTTTGTTTTTGTCTGTGTGTTTGTGGTGTTTAAGATGGTGTATAGAGTTGTTTTCCTGGGTACACCATACGCACTCCACATTCTCTCCTTGTAAACAACCCCCAATAAGAACTTGATCCATGTGTGGTACGATAAAAAATTTCACTTTTGACATAATAATAATAATAATAATAATAATAATAATAATAATAATAATAAACGATTTATTGATAATTGCAGCCCTAGGCTGAAAATGTACAGAGGAGGCACAGGCCCGCAGTACCAAACGTTCCCTTTCCTCGAAGGTATCCTTCCTTTCAAAATTCGTAGTATAGAAACATTCTTTGGGATTTGTTTGGCTGAGCGAATGCTTTCGTAAACGGTCGCCGCGACCGTTTACGTCCAATATTATTGGAATCTGAAGAGGACCTTCGACCCTTCTCTTCGATGGTCGTCGGATCCCTTCGTTTGCTAATTGAATTTTATTATGTGTATTATTGTTTCAATTCGTAAATTAAAGGTTACAGAAGACATTCTTTAATACAAATCAATTGCATAATGTACGAAACTATTAATATATATTAATATGGGTTACAATTAGCACATTTCCAAAGACTTTAGATATATCTTCAATGACGATGTTGAACTTGACAGGAGCCGTTGTACAGGCACCTTCACCTGAGGCCTATGTCGGCCAGCCTTGACAAATTGTAGATCACTTCATCAGATTTTATTCGCCCAATTACTACCCAGGTAAGGAAATTCACGACATTCCATTATACTTGCTTGTATTTTTGGCTTGGAATCCTCATTTGGTGACTATTATTATCTATCTATTTGAGGCATATTTCCTGAAATAAGTCTTGCAATTGACGAGGATGGGTGTGAATGGGATCTGCCGTGTGTGGGCGTGTCAGCTCTGCAGACTAGTTATATATGTTCATTTATGGAAGTATTTAAAGTAGGCCTAGGCCTAGCCCAATCAGGGAGAACATGTTAGTCCCTATTTATAGCCTACTTTAGTAGGGTAGGCTAGGCCTATATTTTTTAATCCAATAGGCCTAACCTATGTTAAAATAGCCAACAATAGGGTACCTAGGTTAACAAGTCCCAGATATTGAAAGAAAAAGTGGTAAAAATTGAAGAGACCTTGGACAGCCTTTTTAACTAGGCCTAGGCTAGGCCTATAATTATGTTTTGTTATGTTAGGTAAAAAGGCCATCGTTGACTATTTTAACATAGGCTAGGCCTATTGGATTAAAAAATATAGGCCTAATCAGCCTACCCTAATAAAGTAGGCAATAAATAGGGACTAACATGTTCTCCCTGATTGGGCTAGGCCTACTTGAAATACTTCCATAAATGAACATAAGATAACGAGTCTGCAGAGCTGACTGGCCCACACACGGCATATCCCATTCACACCCATCCTCGTCAATTGCAAGACTTATTTCAGGAAATAGGCCTATGCCTCAAATAGATAGATAATAATGGTCACCAAATGAGGATTCCAAGCCAAAAATACAAGCAAGTATAATGTAATGTCGTGAATTTTCTTACCTGGGTAGTAGGCTAATTGGGCGAATACAATCTGATGAAGCGGTCTTAAGGACCTATCCATATGGAAGCATACAACAGGAGTTGTGATTAGATGATACAATATTATATAACGGGTACCTATGCTATGTATGTAAGAATTGCAATAAATTATATGAAATATATTGTTCATTCTTTATGCGGTACCTATAATTGTCCAAGCATCATATATTTAGTCATTTATAAAAGTAAACCTGCCTACTAGACTTTCTGTTTTTGGTACTGTATAGTACTGTAGACAGGGCAGGTGTTTTTGGTACTGTATAGTACTGTAGACAGGGCAGGTGTTTTTGGTACTGTATAGTACTGTAGACAGGGCAGGTGTTTTTGGTACTGTATAGTACTGTAGACAGGGCAGGTGTTTTTGGTACTGTATAGTACTGTAGACAGGGCAGGTGTTTTTGGTACTGTATAGTACTGTAGACAGGGCAGGTGTTTTTGGTACTGTATAGTACTGTAGACAGGGCAGGTGTTTTTGGTACTGTATAGTACTGTAGACAGGGCAGGTGTTTTTGGTACTGTATAGTACTGTAGACAGGGCAGGTGTCAATTTGATGCAGAATAAGTATTGAAAATAAATGGTTTTCTATATTAGCCTAGTCAAAGGGGGTGATCACATTACTATTAACTTGAAACACGAAACTTTATGATATTGCTGCACTGCCACTGAATGGTACTAGATTAAAACCTGGCACTTTTCATGTAGCAGAACTGTACAGTATAAAACTTGGGGCAAATTGGTGCAGCTGTGGTAAAATGTGGTAAGCAGTATCGTTAGGCTACACTACTTCAAGAAACCTATCATAGCCTAGGCCTCTTCCAAATTTGTAGGTTAGGTTAACTCAGAAATCGCTTTCCCCATTAGCTAACCTAACCTTGGCTATATTAATTTGCCAACAATTTTGCATTGTTTAAAGAGTAGGCTACATGTTGATTAAATATGCAAGTCCCATGGAGATTAAAAAATACTATTTAGCCATGAAATCTTGTTCTATAATTAGGCTAGGATAGGTGACTATCCCTAGATGTCTAAAGCCGATGAGAACAATTGTGTGATCCAAACACTCCCTGCTAAATTTTTGGAAAAACTCGGAGTCGGAGGTTACCTCGCTTGGATAGCTAAAATAGATTAGTTTTATTAGGTTACCATGGTTATTATAAACTAAATAATCCACTAGCCTCTCATGCCTAACCCATCGTCCAAAATCCAACCCTGGTAACCTCTTAAGGTTAGGCTAGGCCTACCCTGTTTTCAGTAGTTTTAATATATCAAGATAATTACTTTAACAATATAGGCTAGGCCTAGGCTAAATTCTCATCAAAATTGCTCATAGCCTATGTCCAATTTAAGCATTTCTTACTATGAAATGGAGGACTCGAAGCTTTACCTTTCCCATTTGGGAAGGGTCAGCCAGGGGATAGATAGCCTATGGCAATTTACAGCCCACTATCCTAGCTCTGGCCCTTTTTGAGTTAGAGATAGGCTAGGTTAGATTTCACAATTTATGGCCATAGGCCTAGATCTACTTGGAACAGGTGAACAGGGCTAGGCTTGAATATAACTGAAAAGCTTGCTTGATATTATAACCAAGCCACTTTTCCAGAGAGCCAAGCACAACCCAATTATTCAGCGAAAATCCATACCACAACCCCATGGCTATTCCTAAACTCAAAAATTGATTGGTGGTTGAAGGGAAATTAGGCTAAGAGAAATTCAATGGTCCTCTGGGGAATCACTAGGGCCTAGGCTACCTTATTTTCGTCAATTGAGAATGTCCTAAATACAGAATAATAAGATTAATGCAATAAACTGGGTAAATAATACACCAGGGACATCACTTTATTAAGATTCGATTCCGTCTGTACTCCCGTGAGGCTGCCCGAGGCAGTAATTTGTAAACAAAACGTTCCTCAGGTATACCAACCGTAAGAAATGCACTGCGGCGAGTTTGACAGGCTTACCAACCATACGTCCGACGGCATCGCACGAGAGATTCTCACAAGGAAGCAACTGGTACTACCACCTTCACGTGCGAATCCGACGTGCGAGTCCTTCGTCGAAGGGATCGCACGATTATCTAGTACTGCGGGCCACAGTGTGTAGCTTAACTCTAACTTATATTATCTTATAATAAGGACCAAAGCATGAGGTTGTATATGAGCTGTTTGACAAGGTCAATATTATGTACTAGGTTGGCAGATGATTTTCCAGATTGAGATAATAGATTGCATAGGAGCTATTTGACCAGTAAACATTATGTGCTAGGTATGCTGAAAAAGTTAATAGTTACGCATATATAAGGGTATAAGGGTTTGTTGAAGGCTATTGAGTTGATTTACTGACAACTTTACTAACTATGTTTACTTTTCGCCTAGTTACTATGCAACTGTTGACAATAAACGTAAACGGATTATTAAGAAATGCAGCAAGAGGGTGAAAATATACCTGTGTGAAATTCATATACTGTATGTACTGACCTATATTCATATACTGTATGTGCTGACCTATATTCATATACTGTATGTACTGACCTAAATTCATATACTGTATGTACTGACCTATATTCATATACTGTATGTACTGACCTATATTCATATACTGTATGTACTGACCTATATTCATATACTGTATGTACTGACCTATATTCATATACTGTATGTACTGACCTATATTCATATACTGTATGTACTGACCTATATTCATATACTGTATGTACTGACCTATATTCATATACTGTATGTACTGACCTATATTCATATACTGTATGTACTGACCTATATTCATATACTGTATGTACTGACCTATATTCATATACTGTATGTACTGACCTAAATTCATATACTGTATGTACTGACCTATATTCATATACTGTATGTACTGACCTAAATTCATATACTGTATGTACTGACCTATATTCATATACTGTATGTACTGACCTAAATTCATATACTGTATGTACTGACCTATATTCATATACTGTATGTACTGACCTATATTCATATACTGTATGTACTGACCTATATTCATATACTGTATGTACTGACCTATATTTAACCCTTATTTAGCGGCGAGCAACATAAGTCGAGTTAAATAAAGCTGGACTATGTGGCGGCGCTCGACATAAGTCGAGTGGCAATTTCAGCACGTAATGTGGCTGAGAGAGAGAGACAAGTGGTGGCAGGAGACTAGCGAGCGTATGACTGCTCCAGACCACCGCGGCGAACCTACTGACACAAATCTCAGCTCCCTCCTCCCTCTCTCACTCGCTACATACTCAATTATGTACCGAAAGTACCGAATTACCTGCTTTTTGCACTCGCGTTGCACGGTTATTGCAAGAAAACTATCCATCATACAAGGATCGTTATGGTGTCATTCGAAAGCTCTGTTTATGCCCTTTCAGGGATAGGTACTTGTTTTACGTTCTGGGTCTTATTTAGGCATGAAAATGATCACGTAAACAGCCCTATTTTGGCTAAAAACACCCCGCTGTGCGGTACACATAAATAAACCGCATAGGCCGCTCGTAAGGTGTTAATGGTATTATTGTAAGCTTAATTAAACTAATAAGATGCAACCGTGCTGTATACATGCACATTACATGTGCATGTACGTATCGCTACATACACATACACTGCATGTACATACACACACAATGCACACACTTGTTTTATTGCTTTCCCATGTTCATATGTTCATATTAAAACTAAAATAGGCGCATATGGATAAGTATTAATTATATATATGGTAAATTAACGATTTTAGTGAGGAATGAATCAGAATACCTTACCACAGGGGTGTGGTGTATACTACAGGGGCTTAGCACTTGCCGGGTTAAGCTATTCTCCTAATAAACAAACCACATTACCTTCCTTCATGTATTTAAAACTCACTAAGTACGAATTCCGTATTATATTATCGTGCGCCTCTCTCTATTCATCCTAGCATATGGCAACAAACCTCGCCAGCAATACCAACACGCACGAGCCGGGAAATACCAATCCCTCGGAATACGTGCTTGTGTAGATATACTCTTATATAGTATTGAGAACCATCTATATTACTTTGTCTACGATAATAGGATAACCAACCTATTAATATAGTTCTGTATATTCATTATAAACTCGACAGAATACTTTCTAATATTGAATACACTGATGTGCATCCAGATCTTCACTTCTTCTTTTGTTATTCTCGCTCCCAGGATCCCCCACCTAATGTTTAAAGCCCCGAAAACCTTAACCACAAACAAAAGTTCTATTATCCCGAGAATCTCATAACTCTGTTCTTTTCTAGTACGTGAGGAATAAGCCTTTACTCAAACTTTTTTCATATAAAAATATGAACCTTGTCTAATACTCACTTATCATTTAGCTATGTGTAAAATAAAGTAGAAGTGACCTCACACTAGAGCAAGAAAGACTCTCTAGCCTAACAGAGAGTGCGCGCCTGCGCCCTTGCTACCTTCAAAGGCTGAACGGGTACCCCTCAGTAATCGTCAACACTATGCCAGGAAAATATGAGAGAAGCAAGCAATATTGATGCTTTCTTAAAACTGGCATGCTGATTAGGAAATCTCAGGATTAACTTCACCCTCCTCAGATAAGATATTATTGGCATGCCGAATATCTACTTGTCTGAGGAATCAAAAATCCTATTAACCCATGGGCTGCAACCGTCCTCATATGAGTTTGTACTGGTGGGCGGCGACCATCCTCATATGAGCCGGGTTTTTAACCCTTAATTAGCGGCGAGCAACATAAGTCGAGTTAAATAAAGCTGGACTATGTGGCGGCGCTCGACATAGGTCGAGTGGCAATTTCAGCACGTAATGTGGCTGAGAGAGAGAGACAAGTGGTGGCAGGAGACTAGCGAGCGTATGACTGCTCCAGACCACCGCGGCGAACCTACTGACACAAATCTCAGCTCCCTCCTCCCTCTCTCACTCGCTACATACTCAATTATGTACTGAAAGTACCGAATTACCTGCTTTTTGCACTCGCGTTGCACGGTTATTGCAAGAAAACTATCCATCATACAAGGATCGTTATGGTGTCATTCGAAAGCTCTGTTTATGCCCTTTCAGGGATAGGTACTTGTTTTACGTTCTGGGTCTTATTTAGGCATGAAAATGATCACGTAAACAGCCCTATTTTGGCTAAAAACACCCCGCTGTGCGGTACACATAAATAAACCGCATAGGCCGCTCGTAAGGTGTTAAACACATACGAAAACCGTGGGTCATGAGTCAGGCGGCAACTTGGTGGTGTGCGAGTAGTGGTGGTTGGCAACTCTCAATACCACCACCCGGCACACCCCAGCCGCGCACGGGCAAGCAGTACACAAGCACTTGTAATGGAGCCTACACGTCGCTCTCCCACGCCGCCTGATGACACAGCCAGCCCTGCTTCGGGCGGTGTCAGCGCCCGTGCAAGCCAGAGAGTTACCAGGAGGCCACAATACCTGTATACCTATACTCCTTTGGATAGTTCTGACGAAGAGGAACCACCAAAAAAGCCACGTAAGGCACGTGCGACTGCCACTACACGTGCACAAAGGTCATTGAGCTTTGTCGATACCGCCGCCCGGGATACCACCACCACCACCACCACTTCTGCTGCTGCCTCTACTACAGCAGGGCCCTCTGCTGCAACAAAAGGCCGCCCTAGGGATGCAGGAGGTGCGGGGGCCACTGGGGGGAGAGGGAAGGGCATGGCTTCTCAACAGGCATGAAGGAAAAAACTACCATCTGTCTCTACCACCACCGCGCCACCACCACCACCACCACCGCCATCCGCCCCTGCCATCCCCGCCACTGCCACCCCTGCCGCCGCCCCTGCCAGTGCAAGTGGGAGGAAAGTGGGCGCAGGGAATGCGAAAACTAAGAGAAAAGTGCCTGCCGTTGATGACAGTACCCCTTCCACTGCCACCCCTGCCGCCAGTGCCCACAAGACACCCAAGAATGTCAGGAAGGCTAAACCCTTGACTCCATCAAAGTGTGGTGCCCTGCTCTTCCCGTCTGATGAGGAAAGTCAGACCTTTGACGACGACGATGCAAGGGAGATGGGGTGGGGCGTTGGCAGCGACAGTGAGTCTGAGCACGACGCGGGTGAGGAAGGGGTTTCGTGTGAGGAGGAGAACGACGACGACCTGATGTACAGGGACCATGACAGTGACATATCTAACGGTGTCGCTGATGGGGAAGACGACCCACCTATCCCTGATGCCCACATCCACAGATTTGCATGGTCTGACGGGGCCGATTTCCAGCCTGATTTGCACCACTTTGATACAAGTCAATCTGGGTCACCTGGAACTTGGCCCTGTGGTGATGATGCAAAGGAAAGTGATTTTTTCCTTGCATTTTTTGACGTGCAGCTCATCACGTTCATTGTGGCCAAAACAAACGCCTACTATAGGTGGGTGAAAGACCGCATTGATGTGATTTCTCCCCGGGCAAGAATTCGAGCCTGGGTTGATACAACAGTGAAAGAGTTCACAACTTTTTTGGCACTGTTGATGTTGATGCCTCTGATCAGGAAACATGTACTGCAACACTATTGGAAACACGACGCCCTCATCGCCATCCCAGTTTTCAATAAATATATGAGCCGTGATAGGTTTTTATTGCTGCTAAGATTTATCCACTTCGCAGACAATGATAACCCTAACAGGGCTGATAGAATATGGATCATTCGGGATGTTTTCACCATGTTGATGGAGAGGTACAAGAGACACTTTACCCCTTTCAACAATATGGTGATTGATGAGTCACTCGTACTGTTCAAGGGTCGTCTAGTGTTCAAGCAGTACATCCCCCTGAAGAGGCATAGGTTTGGCATCAAGTTGTTTGTGTTGTGCGATTGTGAGACCGGCATAGTGCTTGACATGATCGTCTATACAGACACTGATATAGACGTGCCAAGAGTCGCTGCCAATGACCCCTTGGGCATGTCTGGAGCCATTGTAAAGAAAATGATGGAACCTTACATGTGCAAAGGGCACACATTGTACACCGATAATTGGTATACTTCTCCTGCTCTCTGCCAGTATCTACATGACAACAAAACGGGGTCATGTGGTACTGACAGATGTACCAGGAAGTTCATGCCCAAGTTTGTCGGTCCACTTGACAACCCCTCGTCCAGTGACACCACATCAGATGACGAAGAAGCCCAAGAACACCGCGAACGACGAGAACGGAGACGGCGAAGAAGAGGACCAGGAAAATTTAAGAAATTGGAGAAGTTGGGGAAAGTCCTGGCAATCAAGTGGAAGGACAAGCGAGAAGTTCACCTGCTGTCAACTGTCCACTCAGGCGCACAGGTTGACTCAGGTAAAGTCCTCTACCGAACGAAAAAACCCATCCAGAAACCTGACATGGTAGTCGACTATACCAAGTATATGCACCTGGTTGACAAGTCCGACTGCCAACTTGCTGGCGTTGAGTGTCTGAGGAAGACTGTGAGATGGTACCACAAGTTGTTCCTCCACCTCATTGACATCACGGTGCTCAACGCCTTCAACATCTTAGGGGGAGGTGTGGTGGAGTGGTCTTGCCACTGGATTGGTAATCCAATGGACCCGGGTTCAAATCCCGATATATCAATGGGAAGATATTATTGGCATTGAATTTGTGCTGTACCTAGTATCAGTGCATTACCACAAAGCCCACCGAAATGCCAAAAAAATACCCTCATTGTTCCCTGATTAAATAGCACTGTATGAATATTCCCATATTCAAAATATGCTACAGGGGGTCAATGCCTAGTGAGTTCACTGCTCAATAGGTGGCATTCTGAGAGTGAGGGTCTGAGTCTAGAGGATGGGACAGTGAAGCACTTGAACGAAGCAACCAGCGGCTTCAGAGATGGAGCTGCTTCGATCCATGAATGGATGCTTCACATGTCTCACTCCCCAGACTGGAACGAGACCTCACGGGCTTCACCGTGTTGAGCGGTGGATTGTAAGGGCTCTCAGCCTATGCCCGAGAGGGAGTAGTTGGAATATAGCCTAGAAAAAAAAAAAAAAAAATACATGTGGCTGGTGAAAAAGGAAATGGCCCCGAACCAAAAAATCAAGTTTCGGGAGTTTGTATATAACGTGTCCTTTCAGCTTCTGGAGTCTTATGGCGAACCAACAACAGCACATGTGGTCTGGCGAGCTCCTCATCAACCTGACCGCATGCAGCCAGGTATCCAGAGGCATTTCCCAGACCACACAGACATTGTTGGCGGTCGGCGAAGGCAGGTGAAATGTCACGTCTGCGCTAACACCACGAGACGCCCCAGGAAGCAAAACAAGGTCAACACTATTTGCAATGAATGCAAACTTGGCCTATGCTTGGGTGATTGCTTCCGTGACTATCACACCATCAAAAACTTCTGAGTGTCGCCGCCCCTCCCTGACTCATGCCCTACCTCACCTGACCTGACCTACCTGAACCACGCCTACCTCAATGCATCCTAATGTATATATATATATATATATGTAAATCTTCTTAGCATAATATTATTTGTATTTGTATGCAATAATAATGTAATATATAATTTGTTTATATCAATCAAATATATTGTATGTAGTAGTAACAATAATTGTATATCAAACTATTACTTTATCACCAAAATATATTGTATTTTGTAATAACAAAATTGCATACCTAAATATTATCCAATGTACTGTATGTCTTCTTTATATATATATATATATATAAAAAATAACAAAATAAAATAAACAGAATAAAAAAACAAAAATACAAACTCATGTCCTTGTATCCATGCAAAATGAATTATTCTATGAATATTGCATATTGCTTGAATTATTATGTTCCTTCCAACAACCAACAATACTCCTAAAATCGATTAATGAAATTTACAAACACATGTGGCAGTCCGTGGACTCGAACCCAGGATGCTCACACCGAAAATCAACACCTTATACATTGCACCACGAAGACAGTTAAAGGATGGTGGACACTGCCTACGATTTATTATGCAACTTCGAATCCTGCATAGCAATCTAAGCATGTACACACATCCCAACTGCAACTCACGTAGGCTATGCATATGTGAATGGAAAGAGCAATTAATGGGGCCTTAACCACTTAGGGAAGTCCTCTCGATAAATTACTCAAGGACATGAGTTTAAAACAAAATAAAAAATTATCAAAATTGTTCTAAGCTTCAAAAATCCTTCTCCATATGTGCCTCCTGGATTCGAACCCACTCCTCTGGCATAATTTCAGTTTCCCTTTCCATCACCTTACTGACTAAGCCACGGCTGGTCATACTATATGTCAGCGAAAAGTTGGTCTGTAGACTCGTCCTGACACTTGCGACAAAAAAAAAAGTTGACATCGATTTACATGCGTAATACGATGTTATAGTCATTTATTTGATAGCAAGTTAGTAAAAACATGTACAAAATATATATATATATTGTTCAATACTTGTAAACGAAACAGTATACAACTGTGTTCATATCAAAAATTGCCGCGCCACAGTCCTCACTGGTGTGACACAAGTTCATCGCGCGGTCATCCTGATAACCCTTCCTCCCTCCCTCCCTTCCTCTCTCTCTCTCGCCTTCGTTCTCACTGCTTTGTTTGCTTGCTTGCTTGCTTGTAGATGTTTATATATTGACGGTTATCTTATTGTGCATACATAATTGATACAATAAAAATCAAAGAAATTATTTGTATTGTATATTACTTGTAAAAGCATACAACACTGTTCATATGGCAATTTGCCAGCCAATATCAAGTGGCATCTGACACCAGTCTATTTTTAGACATCGTTTATTTACTTAGGCCAAGTCACAAACCATCCTCAACCATACCTCTCTCTCTCTCTCTCTCTCTCTCCTCCAGCATTCGGCCTCATTCTAAGATATTGAATTTATTGTTCATACAAACTGCATAAGATCACATCCCTGCCCTCGGGTGACTCTACCTCCCTCCCCTATATTGTCATTCATTCACCGTTTCTCACTCTACAATTTCGTCTCTATATATCGTATATTGCTTATAATTTATGCGCCTTATTTCTTTTTGTGTAATATTCAGATGGGTCACCTACATATGTACATGTACACTAGAAGGCTTGAAAGGGCTAAACTTACGATATATATGCGATATTATCATCAACCCACCCTCACCTCCCCTTGGTTCTACCCCGAGACGGCAGAATATACGCGCGGGTAAATCTTGCCGCTTGATGTTTTTCTCGTCGCGTGATGCCATTCGCACTAAATTTTTCAACTACGGACGATCCCCCACCCCCCTAAAACATTTTTTTGGTACACATATATATATGGCTGGATGCGCGCTTGCATTCCCTACACGATGAGGTGGTTTTCATCGAAATCGGTAAGGGTTGCCAAAATGGTCAACCTCTAGCAAGAGGCAATGGTGTTCAATATCCTAGGCTAGCGCTTGTTGGGTTAAGGGATCGATGTTGACTGTGTGGCATACCAAAAGTGAACATCGAGGCCTCTAATAGGCTGTACCTTCAGTGGTTAAAGTTGAAGTAGCCAGGCCTGCCAATGCTTCAATCTTTTTCTCACTCTAGATACGGCAACTGTATCCTAGTAACAGGATCTATGTTATTGTGTGGCATGCCGACAATAGACATAGAAACTTTTGCTAGAGTATGTGTCCTATTGAAAGGATCTTTGTTATTACTGGCATGCCAGTAACTAACATAGAAACCTTTAATAGGTGTGACTCTTATTAGTAAAGAGTTGGAGGAATCAGGACTGCCTTACTTCCAAATCTTATATTATTAAAAGTTAACACACCTAAGTATCGTAGTCCCAGGATCTGTGTGGTTGTATGGCCTGCCGACAATCAACATAGAAACCTTGTCCTAGGTACTGACTGTGTCCTACTGAAAGGATCTTTGTTGGTACTGGCATGCCAGTAGTTAACATAGATGCCTTTTTATAGGTTCTACTCTTAGTAGAAGAGAGTTGAAGGACTCAGGCATGCCTTACCTTCAATGATCTACTATTAAGAGTTAACACACTGACTCCTCGCAAGAGATCTGGGTAACCACGATCTACTGTGCGGGTATGGGCTTGCGAGACACCCTCACGGGCACTCTGCATAAAAGTCCTAGGTATACTCAGACTGTTGGCATGCCACAGAACTAGTACAACTAAAAGGTTTAAAAGCCGCCCCCCACCTTCTTCCAAGAGTCGTGGCCTGCCAGTCACTTGGAGAAATAAGGGGTTGCGAGATACCCTCACGGGCATTCTGCACAAAGTCCTAGGTGTACTCAGACTGTTGGCCTGCCACAGAACTAGTACAAGTAAAAGGTTCAAACACCGCACTCCACCTTTTTCTAAGAGATGTGGCCTGCCAGTCCCTTAGAGAAGTAAGGGCTTGTGAGATACCTTCACGGGCACTCTGCATAAAGGTCCTAGGTGTACTCAAACTGTTGGCCTGCCACAGAACTAGTACAACAAAAAGGTTTCAACACCACACTCCCACTTCTTCTAAGCGATCTGGCCTGCCAGTCAGTTAGAAAAGTAAGGGCTTGGCGAGATATCTTCACAGGCACTCTGCATATACAAGTCTTAGGTGCATTTTGTTTTATGGCATGCCTGAAACTTTGCATCTGAAAGGTGTAAACACCGTCCCAGATTCCTTGAACCTCTTATAAGAGTCAGAGGCAGACGAGAAATACACTTCCCTGTCTTTTCGAGTTAGCCCGATATAGTGCTGTTCAGTCATGACTGATGCACTATATTAAAGACTTCACTCCAAGAGTACCTTAACGGAATTCCATCATCGGTTAATACAACGATCAGCAAAATAAAGCAAAATAAATTAGAGTCCCTCAAAATGCTTATTTGAGATAAATCATTAAAAGTGTTTAATAAATACGAGACCATAGAAATAGGCTCGATTTGGGAATGAACAAGTGTTAAACTACCAATTACTACACGACTCTCAAAGATAACAGAAATATATAATTAAATCCAAATAGGCCAAAAATCCCTCACCATCGACTCTGTCATAATTCTCATTAAAGCAAAATAAGTTAGAGTCCACAAACACCTTATTTTGGGATAAACCCGTACCAGTGTTAATAACTCGAGTCTCTCCATACCGACTCCATTATATATGTGTACCAGTGTTAACCTCAGTGAAGATACTATGAAAAAACTCTGAGTGTATTAGAGATTAAAATCCAAATAAGCCAAAAATCCCTCACCATCGACTTCTGCCATAATTCTCATCAAGACAAAATTCCGATTTTTAGATTTGAACTCTCTACACCAGTGCGCAAGGTGATTTATAGTGTATACTATCTAATTGTGTTTAACCATACTTAACTTCGTCCCGGAATTTAAATACTTAAGGTATAAAGGAACACTTAGTAACCAACAGAGATTCACCATACTTTCCAGGATATCTTTTCACTTTATGGATATGAGTCTTTAAGCTACTGTTAACCGAATAGCAACTGAATGTACTAACGCCTTACGAGCGGGCCCGTAAGGAATTTCTACTACCCGCCAAGCGGGTGGTTTTACCCTAAATGGCTTTGTTTCCGTGCTCTTTTTCATGCATAAACAAGAGCCAGAGCGTAATACAATTATGTATCCCTGAAAGGGCGTTAATTCAGCTTTCCAATGACACCAGAACCATCCTCCTACGACCACGCGTTCTCTTGCAACGATCGTGCAAGACGAAGGAAAAATCCCTAAAATACGGTAATTTCTTGACATAATACCCTGTGTAGTGAGGGAGGGAGGGTGGATGTGTGTGGAGTAATCGTCAGTAGGCCCGCTGGACCCGTGGCGAACGGCTAGAGCCCGACCTACGCTCCGCCCACCGCTTGTCTCTCTCTCAGAGGCAATATTGCTCCAAAATTGCACACAGACTAAAGTCGGGCCCCGCTCTTTGGGCAGGTGTTCTCTATACGGACTTAAGTCGGGCCCCGCTAATAAGGGGTTAAAGATAACTGAGCTCCATCTAGATCCGCGATCGTAAATAGAAGACTATTATTTGGTCGCATACCTATAGTTCTCATGTTAAGCACATTCGTATTTCTATATATATATGTATGTAGAGCATAGGATACATAAACTGTCACATAACCTATATTTTGTTGTTGCACATATCCTCTATTGTATTCTTTGCATGTAACTGTATGAGATCTGATATTCCAGTATTGAAAGAACTCACCTTATTCCATTGTTATTCCTGGATTAAATCAGGGCATAACAGGTATCAATATTGGGCCTGATTCATTTTGTATTTTGGAGATAACTTTGTGTGTACGTTTAGCCTGACGTGGTGTGAGTTTAGACCGGGGAATGAGTATATTAAGCATACGGTAGCTATATTAGCACGTGAAAAGGGAGAAAATTTTCTTTAGTTTTACTTGGTGTGAAACATGTTTTATTTGCTTGTGATTGTGATTGTTTGCTACATTACTTATTGTTGATCAAGTTGACGATGCTATGGATGGGGCTGTTCTTATACCTTTCGGTTCTTGCTCGAATTGGGACGAGCGTGTTGTTGTGCCTAGTTGCGTGTCTGTGTGGGGGGGCTGGTGGGGGTAATAGGTGTCGGTGTCTGGGGTTGGTCAGAAGCTGTTCCCCAAATTTCTGGGTGAAGTTCTTGTGCCTGCTGGTTAATGGTTTTAGACCCAAAGTGACTAGTCTATCTATCTATCTATTGCCTGACGCCGTGATCCCCGAAGGGGTGGCCACGAACGAACCGCCCCCATGCACCTCTGTCCCCAGTCAGTCGACGCCCCTCCCCCCAACCAGCACCGCCTTCGTTCATGTACTTCCTCACTCCATCCTTCCACCTCTCATTCGGTCTAACTCTCCCTCTCTGTCCCTCCACCTCGCTCTCGTACACCCTCTTAGTCATTCTCTCGCTTTCCATACGTTCCATATGGCCGAACCATCTCAAGTTGCTCCTTTTCACACTCTCCAGCACATCTACCTCCACACCACACCTCCTTCTTACTTCCTCAATAGTCTGTCTATCCCTCCATGTAACTCTGCACGCACTCCTTAAGTAATTAATTTCCACTGCTCTCACTCTTGGTCTGAGTCTCTCAACCAACGTCCATGCTTCGCTTCCGTAAGTCAGTGTCGGGATTAACACACTGTCATGCAAGGACTTCTTCACTTCCATACTGACCACCCTATTTCTTGTTACTGCTTTTAGCATTCCTACAACCCTCTTCCCCTGTTGTACCCTCTCCCGCACTTCTTCATCCATAGTCCCATTTTACTCAACACACTGCCCAGATACTTAAAAGAGTTGACGATCTCTATAGCCTGACCGTTCAGCTTCACCTCACACTCTGTGACTTCACCCCTTTCGAAGACCATAACCTTGCTCTTCCCCGCATTTACCTTCAAATTCCGTTTTTCGAACACTGTTCCAAACTCATTTACCAGACCCTGCAACTCCCATTCATTATCACTCATCAGAACTGTATCATCCGCAAATAGCAGTATAGGTAGCTTCCACTCAATTCCCTCCCTTTTCAGCGATACACCAACATCCACTGCTCTTGATAGTATTTCTTTCATAACTCCATCCATATATACAGTAAACAACTACGGGGACATCACACACCCCTGTTTCAAACCAACATTCAGGTCAAAGAACTCGCTCTGCTCACTCTCCACACGTACTGCCGCCTTTGCACCCTCATACATGCTCTTCACTGCTTTCAGCAACTTGCCCTCTACTCTGTATATTCTAAGTACTTTCCACAAACCTTCTCTATCCACTCTGTCATAGGCCTTCTCCAAGTCCATAAAGGCAACATACACCTTTTGTTTCTTCTCCAAATACTTCTCCACAACACAATTCAGGGTAAAAATCTGATCTACACATCCTCTTCCCTTCCTAAAACCTCCCTGCTCGTCGCCTATCCATTTCTCCGTTCTCACTCTCACTCTCTCAATCACTACCCTACTGTATACCTTCCCTACTACGCTTAGAAGACATATTCCTCGGTGGTTACCACACACTCCTCTTTCCCCTTTGCCCTTATATAGGTGGACTATTATGCCAGTCTTCCAGTCATCGGGTGCACTCCCCTTCTCCCATGTTAGTTTGCACATTTTCCATACCCATTCTATCACTATCTCACCACCATACCTCAACATTTCCCCACACACTCCATCTGTTCCTGGTGCTTTCCCCAACTTCACTCTTTTCATGGCTTCCCACACTTCTGACCTCCTGATCCCCACCTCCTCCTCCTCTACTTCTCTTCTTCTCCCTCCCATACCATATCCAGCTATGTTTGCTGGCTCTTCATGCCTTACATTTAGCAACTCACTGAAGTACTCCCTCCATCTTTCGACTCTCTCTTGCTTCTCGGCTAGCATTCTCCCATTCTTATCTTTCACACCCTTACTGTTTCCCTTGCTACCTTCCCTAACTTTCTTGACTTCTTTCCAGAACAGTTTCTTACTCTCCCTCCATTTTACACTCAGATTCCTTCCAAATTCCTCATCTACACTTCTCTTACTTTCCTTCACTACTCTCTTCACCACCCTCTTACTGTCCACGTACCTCGCTCGTTTCTGTCTCTCGGAATCTTCATTCCCTCTACTACCCAACCACTCTCTATATGCTTTCTTCTTTTCTTCCACAGCTATTCTTACCTCTTCTGTCCACCATGCTGTACCTTTCACTCCCCTCCCTCTTCTCCTCACTCCACACACCTCCTCACATGCTGCACAGATCTCATCCTTAAACACCTTGCTCATCTCCTCCACTTCCTCCATAACTTCCAGGTCGAACCCACCTAGTCGTCTTTCCACTGCTCTCCTGTACTCCTCCCTGACTTCCTCCTCCTGCAACCTCTCCACCGTCCTCACCATTCCACCCTCCTCTCGCCACCCTCCAGCTCTCCTCACCCACTTCTTTTGTATCCTAACCTTAGCTACCACTACATAATGATCAGACAGACCCCCTCCAATACCCCTATACACCCTAGCATCCATCACAGATTTCATCATTCGTTCATCCACACATACATAATCAATCAATGACTTTCGTTCCACCACTGTCTTATCCTTCATCGTCAACATCCGTTTCCACGTGTACCTGTGGATCATTCTGTGTCGGAAGAAGGTGTTGGCTATCCACAGCCTCCTCCCCACACATACGTCCACAAGTGCACTACCATTCCCATTCACCTCTGATGGTACCCCCCACCCTCCCACTACTCCCTCAACTTTCCTATCACCCACCTTACCATTCGTATCCCTAATCAGAAATATTCTTTCGTTCTTGTCAAACTTCTCCAGGCACGCCTCCACATTCATCCAGAACTCCTCTTTCTTTCTTTCAAGTATATCCTCTGTCGGGGCATACACGCATACAATCACCCACGTTTGTATTCCTACTTTCATTCTCACCCACACAATCCTTGACCCCACAGACCCATACTCTCTTACACATTCCTTCCATTTGCTACTTACAAACAAACATGCACCTTCTCTCGCTGTTCCTTCACTCACTCCAGCACACACACCCATTCCACACTCCCACTCTCTCACATCTGAACCTTTCCATTTTGTCTCTGTCATTCCACATACATCTAGTGTATGTGACTAGTAACTAGTGTTTCGTGATAATGTGTGTAAGCGGAACCAAGGATGATCTTACATGCTCTCTTCTGTACTTTTTCTAATTGATCTTTTTGTGTTGCAGTTAGTGAAGAGGCCCACGCTGGGCAAGCATAGGTGAGTTTTGGCAGAATGAATAGAGAGCATACATATGTGAGATTAGGTGAGGGGGCGCCAAGTGATTTAAGGCGATGGAGGAGGTATAGTTTGAAACCTGAGATCTTGATTACTTCACTGACATGGGGTTTCCAGTTTAGCTTATTGTCTATGAAAACCCCTAATAGTTTGAATGTGTTCACTACTTTTAGGACCTTTGATTCGAGTGTGATGGGAGGTGGTTCTATGTTCTCTGATCCTACACTGATGTACATCACTACCGTTTTATCACTATTGATGGTCATGTCGTTTGCTGAAGTCCATTCATGTTGTCCTGAAGGGTACTGAAGTCGGGGGCGGTGTTATCAATACTGATTGCGATGGTAGAGTCATCCACATTTTTCCACCGTAGGTTTGTGTCCCTCAGAGCGTTGTTTATGAGCAATTTCCTTTCCCGACGTTCCATAGCTGCGGTTGTGGACGGCCATCGCTCATTTCCTCATCCTATCAACTCCAGTGTTCCTCATGGTTCTGCCCTATCTCCTATTATCTTTCTAATTTTCATAATAATGACCTTCTCAACTGTACATCCAGTCCCATCTATTCTACCTTACACAACTCAATTAGTTTTCCAGAACGCCCCTGCCAGCAGTCCCTCAAAAACAAACGTAGTGAAGCCATGAAACGCTTATCTTCTGATCAAGCTATTATTTCCAATTGGGGTAGAGAAAATCTTGTTGTATTTAATGCTTCCAAAACTCAATTTATCCATCTTACTACCCGTCAGAAACCTCCAGAGGACTATCCCTTATTCTTCAACAATACAAAAATCAACCCTTCATCTTCTCTCAATGTTCTCGGTGTCTCTTTTTCTTCTGCTCTCACTTGGAAAGACCATATTACCAGTCTTGCTAAGGCAGCCTCCCAGAAGCTGAGTGTGCTCAACCGCCTCAAGGGGTTCTTTACCCCTACACAGCTTCTTGCTCTGAAATGCGTGTTACAAATTACTTTTGACAGTCACTGTAACTAACTTGTAAAGATTAGGACATTTTGAGTTACGATCCTATGTTTATTATAAGGGTTACCTATTAACTCTTAGTAAGGATGACTAAAGGTGTCGATGTCCTTATGAGCTATATGTTAGGTTGTAGTTATAGGTTGATTGTAGGTTGAAGTGTAGGTTGATCTCAGCTCTCCTCTCTGCTCGTTGATTGATAGATATACTGTATGATAGATTGTAGTACTATCTTTATGTAAGTTAACCCTTAACCCTTAAAGATCGGGGGCGGACTTAAGTCCGCCTCCAATTTGCAGCAAGTTAGGAGTATTATTAATGCTTTTAACCCTTTATTGGCGGCGCGCAACTTATGTCGTGTGAAAGAAATTTGGACTAAGTGGCGGTTCACAACATATGTCGTGTGCCATTTTCAGCACGTAATGTTGCAGAGAGAGAGAGCTGAGCGGTGTGAGGAGCGTAGTAAGGCTATGACCGTCGCACACCACCGCGGTGGGCCAACTGAAGTGAAAACCACCCTTCCTTCCCCCCTCACACTCGCTACACCGGGAATTATGTAGGGAAAGTACCTAATTACATGGTTTTTGCACTCGTGTTGCATGATCGTTGCAAGAAAACTATCGGTCGTACAAGGATGGTTGGGGTTTCATTGGAAAGCTCTGTTTATGCCCTTTCAGGGATAGATACTTGTTTTACGCTCTGGGTCTTATTTAGGCATGAAAATGATCACGTAAACAACCCTATTTAGGGTAAAAACACCCCGCTGGTCGGTACATATAAATTACCGCCTAGGCCGCTCGTTAGGTGTTAAAGGGTTAAAATCGAGTGCAATTGGCCGGGAGCGCCAGCGGATCAGACAGCCGACTCCCAGGGCTTACCGCCGCCCATTAACTCATGTTCCCTGTGTTCTCGAGAGGCCGGCAGTGTAGCCAGTAGTGAGCATAGCTGGGAAAAATATGCCACTATACGCTAAACTCCCATGTTACTGGTACCACTGTATGAGAACCACGAGCGCTACGTAGCTCATTCTGGTCTCATTTTGAAGCTTTTAGCGCCTAGTTTTTTGCTGAATACATTTATTTTCATGCAGATACTTGATTTATCATTCAGGAGGGCCTGAATATGCCTAAATAAGCCCAAAACCCCCCGCTAGACAAGGGTTAAAGATCGGGGGCGGACTTAAGTCCGCCTCCAATTTGCAGCAAGTTTGGAGCATTATTAAGGCTTTTAAAGGGTTTAATCGAGTGCAAATGGCCGGGAGCGCAGTGGGCCAGACAGCCGACTCCCAGGGCTTACTGCCGCCCATTAACTCATGTTACCTGTGTTCTCGACAGGCCGGCAGTGTAGCCAGTAGGTGAGCATAGCTGGGAAAAATATGCCGTTATACGCTAAACTCCCATGTTACTGGTACCACTGTATGAGAACCACGAGTGCTACATAGCTCGTTCTGGTCTCATTTTGAAGCTTTGAGCGCCTAGTTTTTTGCTGAATACATTTATTTTCTTGCAGATACTTGATTTATCATTCAGGAGGGCCTGAATATGCCCAAATAAGCCCAAAACCCCCCGCTAGACAATGGTTAAAGTAATGCTGCCACCGTTACGTCTTTAAACCTCATAAGTAAAATATTTATCTATCTATCTATCTATTGCCTGACGCCGTGATCCCCGAAGGGGTGGCCACGAACGAACCGCCCCCATGCACCTCTGTCCCCAGTCAGTCGACGCCCCTCCCCCCAACCAGCACCGCCTTCGTTCATGTACTTCCTCACTCCATCCTTCCACCTCATATTCGGTCTACCTATCCCCCTCTGTCCCTCCACCTCGCTCTCGTACACCCTCTTAGTCATTCTCTCGCTTTCCATACGTTCCATATGGCCGAACCATCTCAAGTTGTTCCTTTTCACACTTTCCAGCACATCTACCTCCACACCACACCTCCTTCTTACTTCCTCATTAGTCTGTCTATCCCTCCATGTAACTCCGCACGCCCTCCTTAAGTAATTCATTTCCACTGCTCTCACTCTTGGTCTGAGTCTCTCAACCAACGTCCATGCTTCGCTTCCGTAAGTCAGTGTCGGGATTACCACACTGTCATGCAAGGACTTCTTCACTTCCATACTGACCACCCTATTTCTTGTTACTGCTTTTAGCGTTCCTACAACCCTCTTCCCCTGTTGTACCCTCTCCCGCACCTCTTCATCCATAGTCCCATCTTTACTCAACACACTGCCCAGATACTTAAAAGAGTTGACGATCTCCATAGCCTGACCGTTCAGCTTCACCTCACACTCTGTGACTTCACCCCTTTCGAAGACCATAACCTTGCTCTTCCCCGTATTTACCTTCAAATTCCGTTTTTCGCACACTGTTCCAAACTCATTTACCAGACCCTGCAACTCCCATTCATTATCACTCATCAGAACTGTATCATCCGCAAACAGCAGTATAGGTAGCTTCCACTCAATTCCCTCCCTTTTCAGCGATACACCAACATCCACTGCTCTTGATAGTATTTCTTTCATAACTCCATCCATATATACAGTAAACAACCACGGGGACATCACACACCCCTGTTTCAAACCAACATTCAGGTCAAAGAACTCGCTCTGCTCACTCTCCACACGTACTGCCGCCTTTGCACCCTCATACATGCTCTTCACTGCTTTCAGCAACTTGCCCTCTACTCCGTATATTCTAAGTACTTTCCACAAACCTTCTCTATCCACTCTGTCATAGGCCTTCTCCAAGTCCATATATATAATATTTATACTTATAGGTATTAGGTAAAAATGAAAGGAATGTTTGGTATCCATAAACCACTTAAATTTTTAAGTAACAACTGAATGATGTATACAGCTGTACAAAAATATAAGTAAAAGAGAATTCCCTAATGGAGAGGGAAACTGTAAGGGCTTGTTGTCTTGCCCGATGCTAATGTCTATCTAACCTCTCAATACCTCTCCACATCTCTCACCTACCTCTCACCACCTCTCACACGTGATCCATGTATGGAGAGAGGATCAGAAGTGCAAGAGTAAGCTTTCATTGTGCGTGAATCATGACTGACATGACAGAAAGAAGTACAGAAGTTACAATGAATTCAAAGGAGTGAATTACCTCCTTGTACAGTCCCCCACATAAATATAAGGACACTGTAACTAAAACACCTTAAAATTATATGAGAGTTGGATATAGTGAATCCTTAATAAATGTTTGAATAGTTAGATGTAATATGCACGCATAAATTGAGGCAAATTATTTCGTGATTACTCTTCGCATGGCGGGGATGAAAATTTGCGATACAATCAAATACTCATGGTACATAAACCGATGGAAAAAGCAAAACACATACTAATTAGTGCAAACCTAAAACACCTATGTTATCACTGGAAATGTCTCTGAACTTTCAATTACGCACGGATGGAAACAAAATTGTTTGCATCCATTTTCACCATTATAATCAGAGGTTTTGATTTGTTTATAACTAAAATTAATAGAAGACCCTTTCCTCGTTTTATGTATGCACAATATAGTGTATTAAAAGTCATTCTTATGGTCTTAAACCGTCTGAGAATTAATATATTCGGGCCCGACGGCCATATTTTATAAGCTGAAAACGAACATTTTAGAATATTTATATAAAATTCAATATTGATGAGAGAATATATCTGAATGAACCATCGAAAAGAACGGGAAATATCACGAGTATAAGATTAGTGCGGAAAATCACCATTTTATTTATAAAACATTCCTAAAATTCATTATGCACGATCATTATTAGAGGTTTCATGGTTTCATGCCAGAGGTCGATCTATTGAGATAAGTGGCTAGCGTAATTGATCTATTGAGATAAGTGGCTAGCGTAATTGATCTATTGAGATAAGTGGCTAGCGTAATTGATCTATTGAGATAAGTGGCTAGCGTAATTGATCTATTGAGATAAGTGGCTAGCGTAATTGATCTATTGAGATAAGTGGCTAGCGTAATTGATCTATTGAGATAAGTGGCTAGCGTAATTGATCTATTGAGATAAGTGGCTAGCGTAATTGATTTCGAGCTCCTAGACTCCGTGTAATAACCCTCTCCATATCCGCGCATTACTTACGTAAGTTGTGATCAGGAACTTTTTCTTTCTCTTTATGAAATATTATAGTATTGCCTTCCCTCTATCTTTTGATGCATAGTAAAGTGAAGTTGAGGCGATAATTATGGGTGAAAAACGTGCGATTATAAACATTTTTGGTGGCGCAATTTGGGAATCAGTTAGGACAGAAGATTTTATTAATGAGAAAGAAAAGGTTCCTGGTCATAACTTACGTAAGTAATGCCCGGATACTGAGAGGGTTATTACTCGGAGTCTAGGAGCTCGAAATCAATTACACTAGCCACTTATCTCAATAGACCTCTGGCAAGATTCAGAAATGTATCGTTAATCTTCCGACATTAATATAACTAGCTTTCCTTGGATTAATTTTGAGACGAGTTTGGCCGTTTTCCAATTTGACTCACTCACATTTACATGAAAATCTTCAGACCTAACGCCCAAGGTTTAATTGTCTGTGACATAAACTATATAGTCCTATCTCCTAAATATCTATTAGCTTATCGCTTCCCTAGCAATTGAAAACTATTCCTTTAACTCAGGTTTGTCTTTATTCCATCAATTGTTGTATGTATTATTTCATCTTTTTTATTTCGCCTAAGGTAGGTGACATAAATTTAATTTGGCATGGCCAGGTCTATAATCTTTTTCTTGTTGTCAATCTTCTGCAGGGCCAATAGGTCCCATAATATAAATATTGATGTGCTGTCTTCTTACAACCTTGGCCAGTACACTCTGCTGAGTTCGCTCTCTTCTCCAACCACAGCTTCACTTCCATGCAGTTTTCTGTGATGCCTGGTGTAGATAGGCAAAATGGGAGCAGGCTCTTGGGTATTTCAGGTAAATCAGGGCAAATGGGGACTGCTCTATACATGTTTGGAATGCTTGGTACTGTTGCTGCAGATTGCTCGCAATTCCCTTGCTCACTTCTATTACCCGGGATATCTGTGGGATTATGTGTCATCTGTCGCTCTGCTTTTTTTTTTTTTCTTTTTTTTTTTTTTTAATCCCCTAGCGGGGGAAGGGGGGGGGGTAGAGGTTTTGGTCAGGAAGATAAAGTAGGAAATTTTGAAATAAAGTAGTAGATTAAAAGTTAGTGGGCATACCACCTTGCTTTGTTGAGGGTAGGGCCAATTTTATTATTTTTGTTTTTTTCTTTATCCATTTGTTTGTTTTTTGTCAAATCATTTTAGTTCATGTGTTCCTGGCGATGTTTGGTCAGGAACTTGTTGATGTTGATAGATGATGATGGTGGTATTCGGGGATTCTGGCGGTGTTCAGGGGGGTCCATGGTGTGTGTGAGGATCCCCCAGGTGTTCTGCCGTGTCCCAGGTACTTGTTGTTGTTGTTCTGCCGTGTCCCAGGTTATGGTGTGTGGTGGTGACAGTTAGCGGTGTTTTGCTTGGCTGGTTGATGTTTTGATGTTTTCTGGAGGCGGTGTTCTGCTCGACTGGCGATGGACTGCCACTGAGGTGAAGGAAGAGGTACTCTGTTGAAGGTGAGGTCCGCTGATGGTGTTCCGGGGGCTCAGGCAAAAGGAGGGCACACGAAATTCTGTGTGGGACCCCGGTGGAAATGCCCAAGTCCTCAATTTCAGCATCACCCAGCCATCTTCAAAGCTCCTCCACCAGCCTCAGCCTCTCCATACTCCTATGGAAGAGACCCCACGATCTTCTAGAGGGTCTCAGCTGGTGTTGCAGGAGCGCTCTGCTTCCCCCACTCCCCTCTCCTTATATACCCTTAAGTTATGCCAGCTCGCACGCTGATTGGCTGATCCGGCCATCCTGGGCTACAAGTGCCCGGGCGGCATATTTGATATTTGATTTCTTCTTCTTTACTGTCCCGGCAATGAGTTTCCTCCATTTTTGGCTGGCTTATGGGAGTATGTGGCTTGCACCAGAGGAATAATGTTCTTTTTGCCGGGATTAAAGGTGTGAGGGGAAGATGGGAGTGAGTGATGTGCTGCCAACCACTCAGCGCATGGAAGTGTGTTTGATCTAGCCAATTCATCACCTGCTCCTTGGCTCGAAATGCTGGCTGCTGATTTATTACTTGGCAACATTTCTCTGCCTACTTTTGTCGGGAACCTTTGATGTTATGATAGTTTTGAATCCCGGTCGCTGCTTGTTTGGCGCTTTTTGTACCACACCACCCTCTTCTTTAATTATGCAAGCTCCTTATCGCAGCACTTCTCTGAAATGTCTATCTAAGGAGATTTCAATGTTCACCACCACCAATGGCTCTCCTCTCATTTCACTGACCAACCTGGTGAACAAGCCTACATCTGTTCTATCCTAAATTATATAAATTAGTCAGTTCCGCACCCCACTCATATCCCGGACCGCCCTGCAGATCGGCCCAACATTTTGTATGTATTTCTAACCTCTAATCCTTCTGTATACACTGTAAACCTTCTTGCTCCATTGGGCTCCTCCGATCATAACCTTATCTTTGTTACCTGTCCTATCTCTCCAGTACCGCCTTCTGACCCCCCCAGCTGGCGGCGCTTGTGGCATTTTGGGGCTGCTGACTGGGAGGCTCTACGGCAGTAGAATCTGCATAGCGGCTTGCTGAGGTAATCGTTTCAAGCATGGAATCATATGTCCCATTCTCTTTCTCTCAAACTAACTCACAACAAATCTTTGTTTAATCACGTTTATTCTACTGCTCCTTGGATTCTTCACCCCCGCTCCCCCCCCTTGTTGCTCTTTATCGGGGCACAGTGCGCCCCTGTATTGAGTATTGTTCGCATATGTGGGGAGGCTCCACATATACCGCACATCTTGAATGAGCAAAATCAAGAGCATTTCTCCTCATCAAATCATCTCCTCTTACTAGTTCACTACAATATCAATGCAATGTTGCATCTTTATCACTCTTCTGTCACTATTACAACAATCAGTGTTCTTTAGAACTCTGTCAGTGCATGCCCCCTCCCTTGCGGTGAGTGCGAGGCACCCGCCTTGCAACACCGTCCCACTCCTATTCTGTCCAGCTCTCCAACCCATGAATTGTCTTTCTTCTACTCAACAAGTGAACTCTGGAACTCTCTCCCTCAATCAATCTTTCCTTCATCCTATGACTTAAACTGCTTAAAACTTCGTGTGTCCAGGCATTTTGACACCAACGTCCCTTAAATTTGATTCTCTGTCACTCTTTTGGCTCTGGGGGAGACATGTACCCCTCATGCTTGCCTGAAAGAAAATTATATTAAATCAACTCACCTGAGTTGCGTTGACCTTGTTGTAAAAATCCCTTGTATGTGTACTCTGAATAATGGACTTGATATAGAATGGGATATTTCCTCTAAGTAGGTTTTCCCATCTCCTGAATATTAATAGGAGCACGTTAACCAAGTTTGATCATGCCATGGTGTATAGGGTTAAAGCATGGACTCTCGTCCTGATAATCCATTTAGGGTGTAGGTAAAAACATACTTTATAGATATAATATAGTTAGTTTGGATTTGTATTATACATATGTGTTTATATATTCGAAATTATTCTTTTTCCGCCCAAGTTCCAACTATTGCTTCCCTCCTTGTACTTGGCCACAGTAAATCAGATGACTCAGGCCGAAACACCTGTGTCGTATAGCAGGTGTGTCATGAAGGGAGAGGGCCAGTATAAATTACTGCCCATGACGGTTCTTACATGAGTCTATTTGCACACACACACACACATACTATTTCTCTCTCTCTCTCTCTTTCTCTCTCTCTCTCTCTCTCTCTCTCTCTCTCTCTCTCTCTCTCTCTCTCTCTCTCTCTCTCTCTCTCTCTCTCTCTCTCTCTCTTTCTTTCTCTCTCTCTCCAACACACACACACACACACACACATTCATATGTAACTATATGATTAACTTTATTCCTATGATTCTTGTTGTGTTTATGTTGTAATGAACAAGAAGACAGCTGCGTAAAGTAATATCGTTAAATGTTAATGTTTTATCAACTCTGCGAAGCAGAGTGGCATCGCGCACACAGATCCCGCCCGTATACTGTGCACCACCAATCAGCTTGTCTGTCGTCGTCCGTCGTTCGTCGTCGTCCGTCCGGTAACTCCTCCTAGACCGTTCGATGGATTTTCACCAAATTTCACAGGTATATACATTTGAACAATGCAAAGGTCAGTCAAAAAGAAATTTTAATTTTAACTAAAAGTTTAAGGTCAAAGGTCAAGGGTAAAAATAAGGTCAATATTTCATGTATTTTAGTTTTCACTCAAATTTCTTAATTTTCTCTATACAAGTTAGGGGTTGTCTTGATATCTTATTGACCAAAATTTGGATAAATATTCTTAAGGGTAAGGTCAAAGGTCAAAATAAGTTTTGTACTACTATTTCTTATACTAACTGCTAGATTCTCACTAGGCTTACCATGAATATTCGGAATACATAGGCCAAGGTCATACAAGAAACTATTAAATTCCATATGAAAGGTGATGGTCACAGGTCAAGGTCAATTATAAGGTCAATATGCTAATTTCTCTACTTTTAATGCCAACTTCACAAAATTTGGTGATATAGTTGCACTTTAAATGAAAAGGAAAATACAAAACATTGAGACACATATCATGAAGGCCAAGGTGAAGGTCAAAGGTTAGGGTCTACTATTCTATAAATATAATAGAAACTAATTGGTGGGTTTTAATGAAATTAGTCATGCTTATTTGATTTTCCTGGGCAATGCCAATGAACAATACAAAACTACTCTTACATAAAGGTCAAGGTCACAGGTCACAGGTCAAGGTCAAAGGTCAACTTATACTATATATTTTTAGTTTTTATTCAAATGTCTTCATTTTTACTATACAAGTTACTGGTAACCTTGGTATCGTATTGTCAAAATTATAGATAAATATACTAAAGGGTAAGGTCAAAGTTCAAGGTCAAAGGTCATAATAGTTTTTTTACTAGTATTTCTTATACTAACTCTTAGATTCTCACTAGGCTTACCATGTACTGTATATTCGGAATACCTAGGCCAAGGTCATACAAGAAACTATTCAATTCCATATGAAAGGTCAAGGTCACAGGTCAAGGTCAAATAAAAGGTCAATATGCTATTGTCTTTTCTTTTCAGGCAAACTTGACAAAACTTGGTGAGATATTTGCACTTTAAATGAAAAGGAATATAATTAATGTTGAAACATATGAAGGTCAAGATAAAGGTCAAAGGTCAAGGTCAACTATTCTATTAATATATATGAAACTAATTGATGGGTTTTAATTAAAGTTGGCATGCTTATTTGATTTTCATGGGCAATGTCAATGCAAACAAAAATGTACTCTTACATAAAGATCAAGGTCACAGGTCAAGGTCAAAGGTCAATTTTTATTATTTATAAAAAAAGATTACTCAAATTTTGGAAAACTGGCTGTGTTATGGCTTGTTACTTAAATATCATATATATAAAATTTCTCATAAATATTGTAATAGTTAAGGTCAGAGGTCAAGGTCAAAACAAGAGTATGTGTGATTTTCCCTAAACTCCTCCTAGACTGTTTAATGTATTGTCACCAAATTATACAGCCAAATTCAGTTGGTCAATGCGACGACCATCCAAATATATGTATTTTATTTTAAGTCTAAGGTCAGAGGTCAAGGTCACAGTATATGATCACTATTTGTAATTAATAAGTTTGTATACGAATTACACCATATGCATAATGCTACGTCATAGGAACCTTGCTGTTAAGATAACTAAATCCTCGATAAGAAATTCTAAGGTCAAAGGTCAAGATAAAAAGGTCAAGGTTAAAGGTCGAAATATGATTTTTACTAGTATTTCCTATTTAGTGTAAGATTCTCATTAGGCATATCATGCATATTCGGAATGCCTAGACAAAAGTCATACAAGAATAAACATAATTCCATTTGATAGGTCAAGGTCACAGGTCAACATCAAATATAAGATCAATATGCTAATTTCTTTACTATTCATGTAAACTTCACAAAATTAGTTGAAACAGTTGCGCTCTAAGAGAAAATTAAAATGTTAAATTTTCAGACATTATAAAGTCAAGATGAAGGTCAAAGGTCAAGGTCAACTATTCCTTTAATACCTCTGAAACTAACTCATGATCTTTAATGAAATTTGACATACTTATTTGATTTTCTAGGGTTACATCAAAGAAAACAAAAATATAATCCTACATAAAGGTCAAGATCACAGGCCAAGGTCAAAAGTTAACTTTCATCATAAAAAAATGCTCAATTCTCGATAAGCTGACTACTGTTAGTTGCATTTTACTTTATATATATATATATATATATATATATATATATATATATATATATATATATACAGTATATATATATATATATATATATATATATATATATACCGGTATATATATATATATATATATATATATTTTTTTTTTTTTTTTTTTTTTTCTCTGGCTATAGTAATTATAGCTCGTGATATAGTCTTTACTAAAATCCAGATATGGACTTATAGACCGTAAATTAACTCAACAGGAACTCCCCGAACACGTTCTTAATATCACAAATAAGTATTCAACTAGGTACTACAGAACTCAATAACAACACACAGGAGAATTATACACACAAGTTTATTTCAAGGCATAGGAATATTATCTTCACTTATGGGCTTGATTTATATGGGTAATTCAGGCTATAGTATTACCTTAATAATTATGGGAATTATAAGGTAATAGGCGAATATATGCTAGCAGAATAAACCAAGGTGAGATCAATGTTAATTCAGTGTTGGTAATAAACAAAACAGGAAATATGCAATTAAATTAACACGTGACCTATAGCATCAACCCTTAATAATAATAATGATGCGGGTCGAGTGTCTTTCGTGAATTAAACACAATAAAGAGAAATTGTACAATCTCGAAACAAGAGAGGATGAATGAATTGAGGGGGTAAAATTTCTACACAGGCAGGGAGCGAGATGTACGAGTGGGGCGCGCACGCTTAAGCTGGGTAAACGCTCTCAGGTAAACGCGACCTTTAATCAGCTAGCGTGTCAGGTCAAGAACTCTACTGCGGGGTTAGAAAATACAATTCTGGTTTGTGTAAATATGAACTTAATCTCAGAGATATTACAATGAAACTGGGGGCAAGGTATTACTTATTAATTTTCACAATTTACTATGTATATAGCTCAAATTAGTTAATTTATTGTTTGAACTGTATATTCACTTCAATCGAACGTATGTAATAATTACAAACTCGGTCGAGGAATTCAAATGTAAATTTATTAATTTAATTATAACAGAATTAAAGAAAAATAATTACTAACTGGATATAAAGACAACATCTAATTAATCAAAGGCGATTAATTAGTGGATGTCATGGAAATGCTTATAATGGTAATAGCGTAAGGAAATAATTAACAACATATTAATTATGTTAAAAGTGACGCACAAGAGGAAGTTGTACTATGAAAATACTCAGAAGGGTATTAACAAGATATCTGACCGAGTTAACAGAGTCTTACTAAGAATTCACCTTAATAAGTGGTGTATTCGAGATGATGGAAAATTTAGATAAAAAACTCTATGCAATGCTAGAATTTCTAGACAGTAAGAATCAAAATTATCTACATCAATACTCGCATGAACGATAATACTAGTTCATACAATAATCACAACAACGATTAAGTAATCGTATGAGAAATTGGGGGACTTGGAAAGTATATGACTTGGGTTGGGAATGATAAACTTCATAACGGGGAAAACTGAGATAAATTAAATATGAAATTGGGCGTAGGTTCTAGGTAATCAGTTATGAATTAAGAAGGGGAATCAAGACACGAAATACACTTCGACCTCAACTTGTAACATACATAACAGAATACATATATTAAGAAAATCTGTGAGTGCGTGGCGTGATAAATTAAGGAACACAAGTATATAACGTATGCGTAGGACGTTCTAGAGGATATTTAAACAGGATGAATATAGGATCTTGAACACAGATCTTAGAGAAGAATTACTATCAGTTTCAGAAGGATTAACATGTACGCAAATACAAGATCTTGGGCACAGATCTACTTATAATCACACGCGTACACGATTCACATATTTTAACCTATACCTCGACAACAATAATCACAACTCAAGATATACAGAGACACTTAGGGTAAGATTGGAGGGTAGTGAGAGAGCAGGGCTGGTCGACGTAGAGCGTAGGTTCGTAGAGCAGCACTTCAGGAGGGTAGGGTGTCACTCGAGCAGGACTTCAGGTTCCAGATGTCAGAGGGCACCACAGGTCTAGCCTTTCACTGGCAGGGGGCAGGGCTGGGGCAAGCTTCTGCTGTGGTTAGCTGTCCGGTCCTTTTCAGGCTGAGTACAGTACCGCAGTGGAGGTTTGCATCCTTTCCTCCTAAATCTTTGAAGTAATATCTCGTTTACATAATCTCGTGGCAATAGGGGTATTGTGAATTCGTTGTGATGAAGTTGTGAGGTTTACTACTAATAGTAGACATGGCTGGTTAATATTTATAGGTGTACTTATATACTAGGTAACATATTTATATCATACAAAGCATTTATTTATCCTATTCTGGGAGAAATCTTACTTATAAGGATTACATCGTTCTCCAGACTCTTAGACATACTGGTGTATTGCTGGCCTATTTGTGCTTCTTGTCTGGAGGTTATTGGATCTACAGGACCGGCATAACTGATACTCCTGCTCAGGTCCATTTATATCTGTAAGCTTCTGGTCGCTGGTGTTCAACTTGCATAAACAATGCTTCATCATATTGCATATCTGGGGATGGAGGGGATGCTGTCCTGTGATTGGTTGGTGTGGTTTGAAAGCAGGGCTGTGGTTGGTTGGAACAGTTTCCCATGCTCATAACTGCTGCTTGGTGCCATAGAAAATGAGGGGCTCTGGGCGGTAGGGGTGGCTCCTGCATTTTCGTGTCCCTTCGTTGTTTCTGGGTTATGGGTTTGGCTGGTGGACCCAGCTGCAGGCTGGCAATTCTGCAACTGGCTGTTGCATTTGGCTATAGCAACCCCGTCATTTCACCACTATCGGCGAGGAAAAAGTAGCGATCTCGCGCTTGAAGAATGTAGGATCGGGTGGTGGTTGTGTTCCTGATGGGTGTCAGGTTTTGCAGGGTGAGTAGCCATAATGTGGTAGGGACGTCCATAGGTTTGGTGACGTCCATGACCAGGTTTAAATGTTAAGGTTCTTCGGCGTGAGCAGCTAGTTGTAGGAGTTGGTTAGGAGTTTTCACAGGCGTTGGTTTGATGCCATAAAACATGGACACACTGATAATTTTCATGGTTGGTGGTGTCATTGAAGGGGTAGCTGCAGTAGTGGTTGGTGGTGTTGTTGAAGGGGTAGCTGCAGTAGGAGGTGTCCTTGGAGTAGGTCTGGTCACTGTGGGTTGGCGAGGAGTAGTGACTGGGACAGGAATGGCTGGTGATGAGTGTTTGGAGGCAGGCGTGGCTGGACCAGGTAGGGGTGACCTCGCATTAGGTGGTGTGGTTATCAGTGGAGCTGGCAAGGTAGGTCTTGGGTGATCTCGCCGGATGTATGTTGGTTTGAAGGAAGGCACCCATCATTGAGGGTGCACCACACGTCGACCAGATCTGGTGCATGAAGTGTTAGATCGAATAGGAATTAGTGAAGGATGAGAAACATGAGATTGAGGGGAAGGTGTAGAAGCAGAGCTTGAATAATGTGATGGTTTATTTGTTATATTATGTCGGGATGGATAACTGGGGAAGGTCGTGAGGTAGAAGATGATTGAGGAATGGCCCTGGGAAGTAATGGAAGAGGCCGTGTATCTGGTTTCATTTTGGATTGAGATCCGGAAGGAACAGGAGACTTTAGTTTAGACGCATAAGAGTGGGGACCGGAAGGATTAGGAACAAGGGGGGTAGGTAAAGAAGGAGGTACAGTAGTGGGAGGGTGAGGGGCGGAAGTGACAGGTGGAGTAATGAGATTAGGGATGTTGGCAATTATAGGAGTTGTAGGTAGAGTACCCGAGGATTCTGAAACATTAGGAATACTGATAGATGGTGAGGGTTGCACAGGTAAAGGGCATGGTTGATGACCAACTTGAGAAGGCAGGATTGAAGGAGCAGATACAGTGTGTGTAGGTAGAACAGGTATGGGTGTGTACACAGGAGGAGGTGGGCGTGTCTGTACTAGGGGAGAGGGCGTGTGAGCTAAAGCGTTCAAATCTGGAAGGGTTCTTTGTTTGTGGGTGGGTGTCACAGGTAGGGTGAGGTCAGGTAAGGCAGGTTCTGTGGATCCTAAATTCTGGTTATTAGTTGCAGGCAATAAGTCATTCTGAATGGGGTCAGCAAGCATAACTAAATTCTCATAAATAAGCTGAAATCTACGGACATGTCTGTTACGATATGTGCGCGACTCACCAAAATAATTAATGATAACCTGGTAGCAGTTTGGAACAGATAAGATTTCAAAAGGTCTTTTAACCCTTATTTAATGGGTGGTAAGGTATTTTACACCGTGCTGCCCAGCGGGCATAATCACGAAATATTCGCTCACTTTCACTCGCCCTAGCGCCGTTACTATGGCTCCAATGCGAACAAAACGGTCATTTTTGGAAAGAGCAACTCTTCGTCTCCCCATATAAGTCTATTATGGATGTTATGAGCGAGTGTGGAGGGTGGGAAGAGGTGAGGAGGAGGAGGTACTTTTTGGTCTGTCTATTTCCCAGGCTCGTTCCAAGGTGTTCGCTTTGCCCAGACTTTGGCCTCCCGCGCGTCTACTATTCCTTAGGTAATCGGTCTTATTTTTCTCTTATTTCTCCTTATTTCTGTATTCTCTGTATTCTCTCTCTCTCTCTCTCTCTTTCATTCTCTCTCTCTCACTCCTCCTGTCTGTCTGTCTCTCTCTCTCTCTCTGGCTCGCTCGCTTTCCCTCTCTCGCGCGCTGTCTCTCTCTCTCTCCATCGTGCGAAATGTACCGTACACCCTGGTTATCGTGAGAAATTTACCGAACGCCTGAAAATAATACGCTATAAAATGCTTGCAATCAAACTCTCAAGCAATTTCAAGGTCACAAGCAATTATAAATGTATAGGTAGACCCAGAGAGGAAGAGACAGAGAGAGAGAGAGAGAGTGTCGTGATAATATAACTATTTTACATAATAGTATCATATATATGATAAAATAATATATACGGTACATATGTTCCCCACAATCATATAATGCCAAGCACGAATATTCAATCTTTCGTTGTTTGTATTACCGTAAGAAATTTACCGAACGCCTGAAAATAATACGCTATAAAATGCTTGCAATCAAACTTTCAAGCAATTACAAGGTCACATGCAATTATAAAAAGGTATATTGTAGACCACAATCTTCGCCAAGCTTCGTTGTTGCTTGTATTGTCGTGAGAAATGTACCGTACACCCTGGTTATCGTGAGAAATTTACCGAACGCCTGAAAATAATACGCTATAAAATGCTTTCAATTAAAACTCTCAAGCAATTTCAAGGTCACATGCAATTATAAATGTAGGCTATAGGTAGACCCAGAGAGGAAGAGAAAGAGAGAGAGAGAGAGTGTCGTGATAATATAACTATTTTACATATGTATCATATATATGATAAAATAATATATACGGTACATATGTTCCCCACAATCATATAATGCCAAGCACAAATATTCAATCTTTCGTTGTTTGTATTACCGTAAGAAATTTACCGAACGCCTGAAAATAATACGCTATAAAATTATTGCAATCAAACTTTCAAGCAATTACAAGGTCACATGCAATTATAAAAAGGAATATTGTAGACCACAATCTTCGCCAAGCTTCGTTGTTGCTTGTATTATCGTGAGAAATGTACCGTACACCCTGGTTATCGTGAGAAATTTACCGATCGCCTGAAAATAATACGCTATAAAATGCTTGCAATCAAACTTTCAAGCAATTATAAAATGTAAATTGTACTTACCAACACCCACACCAGTATGTTCTTCGTCAGGAACATCTCCATTTTGCTCAACGGTCTGTGCAACATCAACCACAACATTTGCGACACGCAAATTATGCTTGGGGTTGTTGTTGTTGTTGTTGTTCCCCAAGCTGCCTGGCCGAACAGCCCCAAGGCCCCGAGCAAGGCCAAGGCCATAACTGAGCGCCCCCACAGAACCCTCTCTGCCTACCACAATAAAGCCTGGGTGACCGAAGCCACTCCATGGCGGGGAGCTGAGGAGGGTGCGGAAACGCCCGGGAAACCAAAGTCCCACCCAGGGCCCTGTGCCCCTCAGCAATTATGAAGAGAAAGTTGAGGGGCAAAGGAAAAATGTGACGCTTTGGCTTCCAATCTTGGTAGATTGGGAGGTCAATCCACGGAAAAGACTTGAGATCTAGGAAATACATAAGTAAAAGGAACAGTCGGAGTAAGCTATGGGTATGGCAGAGATCGCTCAGTTCTCACTCTGATAGACCAGCCCATCACCATATGCTAGGGGTGAAAGCCTATGATCGGCATATTTTCGTCTTCCGAGTCATCCACACTATCAAAACTCTCACCCAGACCTTCCATGGTTTCATTCAACAGCCTATTAGAAAGTTCTGAAGAGTTCAGCATGATATCTAGTTCCTGGGCGGTGAGCCGGGCATGATGAGTAGGGTGGCGCGACGCACTAGGGGTGGTGGCCACCGAATCGGACACGGGCAAATCTTGACCTTCCATTACGGCTGCTTGAGGGTTACTGAGTCATGGTCACGCAGTGGGGATGTGTGGGTGGGACCTTGTAGTACACCGCCTGACTACCAGGTTTCGCTTTCCACCTAAATTAGGGCGGGAATACGCCCACAGACTTAAGTTGGGCCCCGCCATTTAGTCCAATTTTCTCGATTCGGACTTAAGTCGGGCCCTGATCTTTAAGGGTTAAACCTGGGTTTGAGCTTGGATGGTACTGGTAGGTGGGCAACCATAACTACTGTAGATCACCAATGCAGTGAGGATTGGCTTTGGGAGTTTCATCAGGTGCAGTTCTTGCACATACTGGATGTGTCGTAGTCAATTTTTGAGATGAACTAGAGACTGGTCAAAGTTGGAGAAGGGCTCATACGGGGTAGCTAGATGACGAAGGGGAAGGAGCAATGGTGCCACTCCAAATACTCGCTCATGAGGTGATATTCCGTCTTCTCGAGGGCAGGTGTTGATTCCCCATTGTACAATACGAACTTGGCTGGACCAATCTTTTGAATCCATTTGTTGTAAACGGGTTCGGATTTGATTGGCTATCGTTCTGTGGCTTCTCTCGCACGTGGAATTCCCTTGAGGCCAATAGGGAGAGGAATGACTGATCTTAATATCACACATCATCGATAACTGTGTCCATATGTGGCTGGTAAATTCTGGTGCATTATCAGAATGGATTGCTTCTGGTAGTCCAAAATAAGGGAAGACATGCTGAATCAGTGCTTCAGCTACTGCAATTGCTGAATGCTCTTTTGCTGGACACGCAATGAAATACTTGGAGTATGTGTCCACAAAACTGATGATATACTTGAATCCGTGACTATTTTCTAAAGGGCCCATCACATCTACTGCAAGCAATTGCCAAGGTTTGGAAGCAGTTAATTTTTCGAATGGCCCAGCTGTGCGGGTTCTGTCTTTTCCTAACGCACATGCGTTTGGCGGTGATTTAACGCCTTACGAGTGGGCCCGTCAGTAACTTCTACTACCCGCTAAGCGGGTGGTTTTACCCTAAACGACCTTGTTTCCGTGCTCTTTTTCATGCATAAACAAGAGCCAGAGCATAATACAATTATGTATCCCTGAAAGGGCGTTAATTGAGCTTTCGAATAACATCAGAACCATCCTTCTACGACCACGCGTTCTCTTGCAACGATCGTGCAAGACGAGTGCAAAATCCCTAAAATAAGGTAATTTCCTTACATAATTCCCTGTGTAGCGAGGCAGTGAGTGTGGATGTGTGTGGAGTAAACGTCAGTAGTCGAGCGGGACCCGTGCCGAGCGGTCATGAGCCGAGCTACGCTCCTCCCATAGCTGTCTCTCTCTCGAGCCATTATTTTCAAAAATTGCACACGGACTTAACCCGTTGAGCCCCGGCTAGTTATAATATTTTGTTCACCCCAGTCCCAAGCCATTTTCACTTATTTTTTTTTGTTTGCTAAAATGGAAGACAAGGAAGAGAAATGAAAAAAAAATAAAATAAATCACCTCTGACATTTTTTTTTGGGGGGGGGGCCCGGGGGGGGGGGGAGCCTCAAAAAAATGTGTTGACCCAAAATGGAAGAGAATGGTGAGAAATGAAGAAAAAAAAAAAAAAAAATCATTTCGGTCATTTGGGGGGCGGGGGGGGGGGGTTTCAATAGTTCGTCTCCCCCGCATGACCACCCGCCCGGGAGCACTAGGGTAAAAACTGAGTATGGCATTGTACGGCATACATCCTAAGGAGTATCTCACATAAATCTCAAGCCTCTAGCTCCCATACGACCGGAGTAATGAAGGTTCAAAGTGGCGGTGAACTAGGGGTGTAAACTATCCCCACTAAGCCCACCACCACCAGCCGCGCGGCTGTCTCGGCCCGCTCACACCTACTGGCCCGGCTCCCACACACACTACGGTACCTCCCCCTCCTATTCTCCCGCCATTTCCTACCTTACGAGCCACGTAAGTGTTTTTTATATGTCGGACGCATGTGATGCGTCGCTGGGAGTTGGTGATCAAAGACTGCCGACGCAACACGTGCGACGCTGGGTCTCACCGGGTTAAGTCGGGCCCCGCCACATAGTCCTTGGTTCTCTAGCCCGACTTAAGTCTACCCCTGCTAGACAAGGGTTAAGGTGATGGGGTCCAGTAAACTTGTTGGAAGGTGGAGATGAGCTTTCTTTGTGCAAGATGGATCCCATTATCCATATGGATGGACTGCATCGTGGCTAAGGCAGCTTGAGGGGTTATAACTATTTTACCCTCTAAGGTGAAAAGATTATCAACTCGCCTGGTTAGTTGGCTGAAAAAATTTCTTGGCATCCAGTATGGCTTGTGTTGGTGTTGGTAAGCTTGTTCTTCCCTTCCTCTTGCTCTTCCCCACATTTACCTTCAGATTCCGTTTTTCGCACACTGTTCCAAACTCAATTACCAGACCCTGCAACTCCCATTCATTATCGCTCATCAGAACTGTATCATCCGCAAACAGCAGCATAGACAGCTTCCACTCATTTCCCTCTCTTTTCAGCGATACACCAACATCCATTGCTCTTCCTAGTATTTCTTTCATGACTCCATCCATATATACAGTAAACAACCACGGGGACATCACACACCCCTGTTTCAACCCAACATTCAGGTCAAAGAACTCGCTCTGCTCATTTTCCACACATACTGCTGCCTTTGCACCCTCATACATGCTCTTCACTGCTTTCAGCAACTTGTCATCTACTCTCTAACTATATTCTAAGTACTTTCCACATACCTTCTCTATCCACTCTGTCATAGGCCTTCTCCAAGTCCATAAACGCAACATACACCTTTTGTTGCTTCTCCAGAACACAATTCAGGGTAAAAATCTGAACTACACATCCTCTTCCCTTCCTAAAACCTCCCTGCTGGTCAACTATCCATTTCTCCTTTCTCACTCTCATTCTCTCAATCACTACCCTACTGTACACCTTCCCTACTACGCTTAGAAGACATATTCCTTGGTGGTTACCACACACTCCTCTTTATCCTTTGCCCTTATATGGGGGGACTATTATGCCAGTCCTACAGTCATCGGGTGCCCTCCCCTTCTCCCACGCTAGTTTGCACATTTTCCATACCCATTCGATCACTACCTCACCACCATACCTCAACAATTCCCCACACACTCCATCTGTTCCTGGTGCTTTCCTCAACTTCAATCTTTTCATGGCTTCCCACACTTCTGACCACAAGGCTATAATATTCACGGTCAAATTCTATTTCTCATTTATATTTACAATATTGATGACTAGTTGCAGGGTCTGGTAAATGTGTTTGGAACAGTGTGCGAAAAACGGAATTTGAAGGTAAATGCGGGGAAGAGCAAGGTTATGGTCTTCGAAAGGGGTGAAGTCACAGAGTGTGAGGTGAAGTTGAACGGTCAGGCTATGGAGATCGTCAACTCTTTTAAGTATCTGGGCAGTGTGTTGAGTAAAGATGGGACTATGGATGAAGAATTGCGGGAGAGGGTACAACATAGTAGTCATTTTCAGAGCTTCCGTGACCGTGTTTAGGATACCAAAGTTTCTCAGTAAATTTAACAAGGGCAACTGATGCTAAAAAAAATAAGCCCCCATAAACCTCACCAAAATGACGGGAAAGTTGTTATTTTAGACGTTTTTCAAAATGGCCGCCGCCGTCATCTTAAAAAATTGATAAAGTTCTATTTCTTGAAGTGAATGGCCAAAAATGACAATTTTGGTGTCTATTCCCACTAATTTTGGTGTCAGAAAACCAATGGGATGGCATAATTAAAAAATAATTAATATCTAATTACCAAATAATTAAGAAAATAAGAAAATAATTAAGAAAATCAATGGGATGGCATAATTCATGATTTAGAGTCCCATTAACCTCAACATCTAAGACAAATATGATGTTGTTAAATCCACTGAGAAACTTTGGTATCCTAAACACGGTCACGGATCCTCTGAAACTTACTCAAATAATATAATATATAATTTAAAATGTAAACCAAGAATGTTGACTGATCAATTCCTTCTTTTTCAGGTTTGTTGCATCGAATTTGGCGTGAAGAATCATAAGCATGGAACATAGAGGAGTTAGTGATGTGCCTGACCCAGGACCTGGATTAAAATGCATATTATATCAACATCCCTGTATAGCTGATGATAGTACGGACAAGACATCTGATACAAAGTGGGAGAATCTAAGGAGCAAGTGTTTTCGGTGGAAGGAACTTGATAAACTTCAGCATGCCTATGCAGCAGTGGAGTGGGACAAGGGGCCTAAAGGCCTGTACATGCATAGTAAATGTTACACCCAGATCAGTAGTAATCGCTATATTCAGCAAGCACAGAATCGTAAACGGAAATCTGAACAGGAAGAAGTTCAAGCATCAACTTCAAGTCAACAACTCCCAGGAAATGTGCCTAAAAAGCTTCGTTCTAGTACTGGAGTGGTTCATGATAAGAATCTCTGTGTGTGGTGTATGAAAGGACCACAAAAAAAGAGTAATCCTGGCAAGTCCAAACTTTTGCTTCTGTCAACAGTAGACGCATGGAACCGGTTCAAGTTGCATACAGTTTGTCTGTCAGATGAGCCTATGAGAGAAAGATTGAATACCCTACTTGCATCTATCCCAGAGAGTCGAAGGGCGTTTGGATTGGAAATTCGTTATCATCGTGAATGTTGGCGCAATTATGTCAGCAACCCTCTGAAGGAGTCTTTTCCTGATGAAAAAACAGAGCATCTGCAACATGTTAATCTTCGAGAGGCCAAAAATATCTTTTTGCATCATGTCCGTCAAGTTATCTTTGAAGATCATGAAATCCGTACACTGCAAGGTCTTGTAAAGGATTACAAAGGCATTACTTCAAATTATGGTTACTATTCCACAGCAAAGTCCAGTTTTGTGAAGGAAATTCTGATCAAGGAATTTGGAGATGACATAGCATTTCATGAACGAGGTCAGAAGAATGTGAGTGAACTGGTATATGATGCAAGAGCTGCAGGTTCATATCTTGAGGCTGCAATATCCTCTCTAGGTGTAAGTGACGATCAGCTGGTGAAGAATGTAGCTGGGCGACTCAGAGATCAGATCATCAAAACAAAAACTGTTCCTTGGCCTCCATACATACATGAGCTAGAAGAATATGAAGACCTGAATGATCTCCTCTTGAAGCTCATCACTTGGTTAAAGCACCCCACAAAGTTTGAAGTCGATGACAAGCCCCAAGTCAGATCAATTGCATCTATTTTGACCAGCTACATCACTGGAAGACGTACTGCATTTGAGACAAACCTCGGTGTACTGCTACATGGTATGACAAAGAGCAAAGAAATGGTAGACATATTACATAAGGATGGCCTGGGAATCAGTTACAATGATGTGGTTTTGCTTAGAGATTTCTGGGTAGTTACTGACCTGAAGCATTCAACTGAGTGTCCTTTTGAACTTTCTGAAGGAACACCGGCAATATGTATAGTCGACAACGATGACTTCAAAAGTGACACTTTGACTGGAAGTGGCCAATCACATCGTACAAATGTCATGTTTGTTCAGCCAGACCTACCTAAGCTAAATCTACCTACCCTAGATGATGATAGACCAGTTCCAAATAGCACCTTGCCTTCGTACCTCTCTGATAGCCTCAAAGAACTTGGGAGCCAGATGCAAAGAATTGAACCATACAAAACAGTCAAGCGTGGTGAACCACCCATCAGACCAAGGATAACGAATGAACAACATCTGGATACAGTTCCTGAATAGACATTCGAATGCAGAATGTGTTATCTTGGTTAATGACTCGTACGAGCAAGACTTCTCCATCAGAGATAGTGAACGACAACACCGTCAAAAAAATCAGTCCATTTGCAATGTGTTTATGAAGTCAGAGGACAAATTTCCTTCTAATAGAGACTTTCATGCTCTTCTTGGTAAGCCAGAGAATAAAGTTCGCCTTCAAGCATTTATCAAGGCTGCTTTCAAAAGAAAGGCATCTACAACCACTATTCAGCTCATATACTGTGTTGTTGGCAAACCAGCAAGGAATCTCACCACAGATGAAGTTTTGCAGAATCTCACATACGCCCATGCAGAAGCAGACACAGCTCTGTTCACTCTTTATGGTAAGCTGCGGTCAGAAGGGTATACAGAAGCAGTTGTCATAGACACTGAAGATACTGATAACTACGTTCAGGCAGCCTATGTGGCTCAGCAAATATCAGGACTCTTGTGCTTGAAACGCAAATCTCAGCTGATAAATGCTCGGTGTTTGTGTAGTGAGGCAATGGCGGAGTCTTTGATCCCACTTTATGTTCTTACCGGATACGACCATAACTCCGGCTTTTATGGAATAGGCAAGAAAACTATTGTTGACCGTGTAGAAAATCATCAGAAGCTCGCAACCTCCTTAAAAGTTGTGGCACAATCATCCCAGTCACACAGGAAATCATCAATGACTTACAGAAATTTGTTATCTGGTACATCTATTGTGACACCAAACAGAAGACCCTAGCAGAGGTGAGAGCAGCAAAGTGGTCAGTACTCAAGAAAAAGAAGATCATCAGACTGGTACCTAATTCTGACAGTCTACGACGACACTTAGAGCTCACCAATTACCTCACATATCTGCAGAAGAATTTCCAGCTTCAGAATCATCCATCACCAATTGTCCATGGATGGCACCTTGTAAATGGCTTATGCCTCCCAGTACGCTATACCCAACCTGCACTTCCATCATTCCTGCATCTTCTAAAAACTCCAAGTTATCCACAAATGGAGAGCAGCGATGATGACAGCGGAAGTGATTCTGACAGTTGTGCATCATATTTGTCCTGCAGTGATAGTGCATCTTAATGCAGTAGGTCTCATGTTTTATTAATTTAGGATACCAAAGTTTCTCAGTGGATTTAACAACATCATATTTGTCTTAGATATTGAGGTTAATGGGACTCTAAATCATGAATTATGCCATCCCATTGATTTTCTTAATTATTTTCTTATTTACTTAATTATTTGGTAATTATTTATTAATTATTTTTTAATTGTGCCATGCCATTGATTTTCTGACACCAAAATTAGTGGGAATAGACACCAAAATTTAAATTTTTGGCCATTCACTTCAAGAAATAGAACTATAAATTTTTTAAGATGACGGCGGCGGCCATTTTGAAAAACGTCTAAAATAACAACTTTCCCGTCATTTTGGTGAGGTGTATGGGGGCTTATTTTGTTTAGTATCAGTAGCCCTTGTTAAATTCACTGAGAAACTTTGGTATCCTAAACACGGTCACGGAAGCTCTGAAAATGACTCTACTAACAGGGGAAGAGGGTTGTAGGAACGCTAAATGCAGTAACAAGAAATAGGGTGGTCAGTATGGAAGTGAAGAAGTCCTTGCATGACAGTGTGGTAATCCCGACACTGACTTACGGAAGCGAAGCATGGACGTTGGTTGAGAGACTCAGACCAAGAGTGAGAGCAGTGGAAATTAATTACTTAAGGAGTACGTGCGGAGTTACATGGAGGGATAGACAGACTAATGAGGAAGTAAGAAGGAGGTGTGGTGTGGAGGTAGATGTGCTGGAAAGTGTGAAAAGGAACAACTTGAGATGGTTCGGCCATATGGAACGTATGGAAAACGAGAGAATGACTAAGAGGGTGTACGAGAGCGAGGTTGAGGGACAGAGAGGGAGAGGTAGACCGAATGAGAGGTGGAAGGATGGAGTGAGGAAGTACATGAACGAAGGCGGTGCTGGTTGGGGGGAGGGGTGTCGACTGACTGGGGACAGAGGTGCATGGGGGCGGTTCGTTCGTGGCCACCCCTTCGGGGATCACGGCATCAGGCAATAGATAGATAGATAGATAGATAGATGACTATCATGAAGAACCTCCAAATTTGGTGGCAACACAATAATTGTAAATAATGTAAATTCTCCAATGCACATACAAGATATTCAGAATTATTCAAACACACTGTCAAACTGGGCTCAGTCATGACAAATGAATGTCAATATAGATAAATGCAAAGTGCTCCACATTGGTAGTAAGAATGTAAAAGCAAACTATTTGATTAATGGAATTCAATTCGTAAGTGTAAATATAGAAACTGTTCTTGGAGTAACTATAACGAACGATTTAAAACCTGCCCAATAATGCGCTGGGCAATTAAAACTATTGGCTTCGTTGGGATATCTTTTGAATATAAATCCGAAAACGTTATACGTACTTTACAGAATTAATTAGTTTTTCCTCATTTGGAATATTGTTTTCAGTTTTGGTCGCCATACTATATGTAAAATTAAAACATTGGAGTGAGTACAATAGGGTGTAACTAAAGTGAATCCCAGACTAAGAAACAAGCCATTTGAGGAACGACTGAATGAGTTAAACATATTAACCTTGACAAACCGCTGAATAAGTTGGGGACTTAAATTATTAAAGGCAAAGTATCAAATAATACCATGGACGAGAATAAGTATTATTAACTATGCGAAGTAGAGTGGAATCGCTCACACAGATGCCGTTCGTATACTGTGCACAACCAGCCAGTTTGTCCGTCGTCGTCGTCCATCCAGAAACTCCCCCTAAATTGTTCGATGGATTTTCACCAACCTTTACAGGTATATCCATTTGGTCAATGCAAAGGTCAGTCAAAAAGATATTCAATTTAACATAAAGGTCAAAGTCAAAGGTCAAGGTTAAATATAAGGTCAATAGTTCATATATTTTAGTTTTACTTTTTGTTTTCATTGTCACTTTACAAGTTACTGGTAACCTTGATATTTTATTGACCAAATATTAGATAAATATTCAAAAGGGTAAAGTCAAAGGTCAAGGTCAAAATAAGTGTTTTACTATTATTTCTTTTACTAACTGTTTGATTCTAACTAGGCTTACTATGTATGTATGTATGCTTACTTGGAATACCTAGGCCAAAGCCATACTAGAAACTATGCATTATAATTTAAAAGATCAAGGTCAAATGTAAGGTCATTATGCAAATTTCTTTTCTTTTGGTGCAAACTTCACACAATTTGGTGAAATAGTTTCACTTTAAATGAAAATTAAAATATTTATTTTTGAAACATCATAAAGGTCAAGATAAAGGTCAAAAGTCAACTGTTATTATAAATTTAAGAGATTACTCAAATTTCGGAAAATTAGCTGTGTTAGCTGCTTAATACTTAAATAACATATATATCACATTTCGTATATATATTGTAATAGTTAAGGTCAAAGGTCAAGGTCAAAGGTCAAAACATGAGTGTTTGTAATTTTCCCTAAACTCTTCCTAGACTGTTTAATGTATTGTCACCAAATTGTGCTGGCAAATTCATTTGGTCAATGCGACGATCATCCAAATATATATTTTTGTATACTGAAAAGTCAAAGGTCAAGATCACAGTAAATTGTCAATATTTCATATCTATAAGTTTTTTATACAAATTTCCCCATATTAATAATGCTAATATATAACTAACACTGGTGATAAGCTGACCAAATTATCAATAAGAATTCCAATTTCTAAAGTCAAAGGTCAAACACATATTTGTTCTACTATTTAAACTAACTAAGATTCTCACTAGGCATATTTTGTATATTGTATATTTGTATATTGCAGGACAAGGGCAACCAAGAAATATATATATACTTTTCATTTGATAGATCAAGGTCACAGGTACTGGTCAATTATATGGTCAATATGCTAATATCTTTACAATTCTTACAAGATTCACAAAGCTTACTGAGACAGTTGTACACTAAATGCAAATTAGAATATTAAATGTTCAGACATCATGAAGGTCAAGATAAAGGTCAAGGTCAACTATTTCTGTAATACCTGTGAAAGTAACAGATGAGCTTTAATGAAATTAGGCACACTTATATTATTTTCCAGGGCTACATCAATGCAAGTCAAAATGTAATTCTACATAAAGGTCAGGGTCACAGGTCAAGGTCACAGGACAAGGTTAAACTTTGTCCTGTCAACTTTTATAATTAAAAAAGATTACTCAAATTTTGGCAAGTTGTATTAGCTTCACCTTACATAAATAACAGATTTATCAATTGAATTTAAATATTCTATTAGTTAAGGGCAAAGTTCAAGGTCAGAGATCGCGACAAGAATGTAAATGTTTTCCCTAAACTCTTCTTAAACTGTTTAACCCCTTCTGTACCGGTGACATCTTTTTCATATTATTTTAGCTACATTTAGACGATTTTGTGCAGATTAATAAGAATCTGTGCTAGTAAAAAGGGTTAATTAAGATTGTTAGAAGCCTGTAGATTTGCAGGAGGTTCTTCTTAATATAAATACAATCTATTTTTAGGCAATATAAAATGAAAAGGACAGAACTGGTACTGGTTGATGTATTGTCAACAAATATTGTAGGCAAATTCGGTTGGTCAATGCGACGTCTCGTCTCGTGTAATATGATAGTTACGACGAATGTAGTTTGGCAATATGCTAATGGTCGTTTCTATGATTAAGGGATAGAAAGTAAGATCGTGATTGTTGTAAAAGACCTTTTATGATGCTGTGTAATATAAATATGGTCTTTCGCATTATATTTGAATGCTATCATAAGTATTATTGCATTAAATCATCGTATCAGCAAATCTGGTGCGGTACGAAAATTTTCCTAGCTCGCGGCAGCAAGCTATAGCAGGCTGGCGTACCTAGAGATGGCAGCCAGAGTGTTCATAGACTTCACCCAGTAAACATCTTTCCGTTAGTTGTGCTATAGTGCCTACAAATACAGCAAATGGCCCAAATTTACCAAACATCATCATCATAGACGCTCTCACCGACACTGGACTGACAGATAAGCCTAATTTTCTCATCCTCATTATCATTTAGCATCAATATTCCTGTTTATTTTCCTCTTGGTGAGATTTTGTGACGCCATCCTTCATATTCGTCCCTCCAATCACCATCTTTACCGGCTCCATTCCCAATCATAATTGCTGTATGGATGTATTGGTAAGTTAATTCCCGGCATTAACTAACCTGATATTTATTATAAATTATATCTTTATGTGTTTGACCTTTAGATCTGATTTAGTTTAGTTTAACCCACTGGACCCGTGCGATGCATGTGTTGCAGCAGCAATGTATATAACGCTAAACCCCAGCGCCGCAGCACCTGCGTCCGCAATTTCGACCTTATTTACTCTTGTCCTATGGTACCTAGAGGCATGAGGATGATATGGGATAATACCTTATGATGTTACCGAACAGTGGCGGTACTCGGCAACCCCCTAGTCCATTTGCGCGGGTGGGTACGGGCGGATGGGGAAAGATAGTTTCCCACTTTTCTCACCGCCACTTTCGAGCTTATTTATTCTTGTCTTATGGTTTCTAAAGGGTTCAAATTTATATGGAATATACCTTATGATGTTGCCGAACAGTGGTAATACTTGGCAATACCCAAGTCCAGCCGCGGTGGGGAGTGGGGAGAGAGAGCGCGGGAGGAGGAAGGAGTGGAAAAGCAACTAGCAACTAGCGGGCAGCGGCCCGCTAGTTGTCCTGTTTCGTTCACGAGTGTCGGACCTACTTCGTCGCCTCGCGATGTGTATCGCTCTCCTACTGCTCCCCATGACATAGTTGACTCCCCACCAAGTGGGAAAGAGGAGGAGCAGGATGACCCAGACCCCATGGCATTCCTCAAAATTCCGCAAGGTCATCGTAGGGGTAAGAAGAGACGGGAGACAAGAGAAAGTTTCAGGTTGCTACGTACACAACAAGCGAGGCGTATGTGCTCCACTGGTCCTCCCCCACTCCCCCAGTACCCCCACGCCTGCCTTCATGATTACCTCCCCTGTCTCCCCACTAAAAATACAATGTGAAAACCCAAATTTCTAAGTCAAAAGTGCCTAAAACAATGTGTAAAACTCATATTCTAACTATGAAACATACGATAAAGTATAAAATCAATAGACAGTGCATGAGAGAGGCATTGAATGAAAGGGAATGTGTATGGGGGAGTGGGGTGTCTGTCAGCTGGCCTTGTGTGTATGTGCGTGTGTCCATGACCAAGATGGCCAACAGTCACCATGGTAACCAGGATGCGCGCGGGGCTTTGCCATTCGTCGGTACTTATAAAATTTGAATATATGTACTTATCACACTGTAACTTTACTTACAATGACATTATGTGATACATGTTGCTAATATATGAACTATGAAGGCACACATGATGCTTGGGTGGTGTAAATAACCGTCACTCGAAAACTGGACGCATCGTACATCTGCCATGCTGCCACGCTCATCTGTGGTGTGCCGGGCTGCAGGTTAGAATGGCGCCCGGAACCAGCTGATGGCTGAGCCCCTCCCCCCTTAGGACCCCCAAATGACCGAGGTGAGTGTTTTTTTTTGTGTTATTCTTCCTTTCTCACCTATTTAAGCTATTTAATAAAAAAACAAAAAATACGAAAATCGGCTGGTCTCACAGCGTGTTTTTATTATTAATTAGCTGGTGCTCAGTGGGTAAAATATATTGACTTTACTATTCATTCCATCACATTGGAGCCCAGACCCGGGAATTACTTGCTAATCAGGTAAACTACAGCAGAACTTAGTTTATAAAAAACATTGAGCAAGGGTTTGCAACCAGGATGCAGGAGCCAGGACCCAGGGTGAGTAGGGCTTGGATTTTGGCCTAAAACTGCAGCGCTGGTGCACGACAAGATTGCCGTTTTCGGCTATTCTTACGTATCTAGGCTCAAGGCAGCTGAGCGAGGACCTGTAGAGTACCACTCGTCAGAGGGGGATCGTAAATTCGAGGTCACTTTCTTTGGGATCCCAGGGGCCAAGGTTGATCAGCTGAGAACCTCTGAAGAGTGGGGACGATTGATCTTGTTCCAGCCCCAGATTATATACTTGTTCATCAGTGACAATGATCTAAATCCCGGTTGTGAACCCCGTGAGTTGGCCGAAAAAATCAAGCAAGTGGCGCTAGATCTCGAGAGAGAGACCGGGGGTAGCTGCAAGATCGTGGCTATCGAGAACCGGACTAAGGTCCACGGATTCCAGCCTGAGGTGCCGTTTACATGACACACGTCACCGATTCCTCTCTGTCACCCTCAACATCCATCTCGATCAAGATGGCATCCATCTTGACCTTGATGCCAACCAGCAACTATATGAAAAGTTGGTAGGTCAAACCAAGCGTTGGCATGAGAGGGACGCCGGGGTTGTATCGTTGCAACTGCCGAAATCTTGCATTCCACCTATCATCTTCCCCCAGTAATATTATCTTTCATTTTCAGACATCCCATGACACCTGATTGACATACATTTCTTTGTCCATACTGTGGCCATTTAATGCATTGCCGGAAAATGTTGTTGTACTGTTTATTTCTCCATGATTTAGTAAGTCTGCCATCGCCTGCATGTCTTAAACTGGGCTATTAATTTGCTATATAAACAATTTAACAATTTTAATATCGTTGAGCACAGATAGCCTATAGGTTTATATAATGCAAATAAACCAGAGGATGTACAGTCTGGTGGTTTGACAATTAAGGCTCCTAATAATCAGAGAGCTGGACTTAAGGGAGTTATGAACAGGTTGGTAGCTAATATAGAGGCGTTTATCACTACTGCTGCCTTCGAGGATTTGGAGTTTTGGTTAGACAATATACAAAGCACATATGATCGTATGGCTGCTCTGAGTGAGGTGATAATAGCGAGTATGCTAGAGTAGGAAAAAATAGTGGCGGAGTGTGATAATCGTGCTTTGTATGACGAGACGGTCTTTAAAGCGAAACACATTGCAACACGACATCACGTGTAAACGGGGAGGCGAACACGACGCTGCCAGAAGTGCGGAACCACATCACGCAGTACACCTTCCGAAACTCAATCTACCTACATTCGGGAGCAACTTGACAGAATGGCTAGCCCTTTGGGATGTGTTCAGGTCCACGGTGCACGAATTCAACTTGAATAATGTACGGACATTTCATTTTTTTTTTTTTTTTTTTTTTTTTTTTCCAACTACTCCCTCTCGGGCATAGGCTGAGAGCCTGTACATTCCACCGCTCAACACGGTGAAGCCCGTGAGGTCTTGTTCCAGTCTGGGGAGTGAGACATGCGAAGCATCCATCATGGCTCGAAGCAGCTCCATCTCTGAAGCGGCTGGTTGCTTCGCCCAAGTGCTTCACCGTCTCATCCTCCAGACTCAGACCCTCACTCTCAGAACGCCACCTATTGAGCAGTGAACTCACTAGGCATTATCCCCCTGTAACATATTTTGAATATGGGAATATTCATACAGTGTTATTTAATCAGGGAACAATGAGGGTATTTTTTTAGCATTTCGGTGGGCTTTGTGGTAATGCACTGATACTAGATACAGCACAAATTCAATCCCAATAATATCTTCCCATTGACATATCGGGATTTGAACCCGGGTCCATTGGATTACCAATCCAGTGGCATGACCACTCCACCACACCTCCCCTAATGAAAAGCCTAATGGAAATAGAGGCCTTGCACTTAACCCTTCCACCTCGGTTGGCCTCTATTACGCCACACAGAACTTCCACCGTGGGCCTCGGTAGGCCTCATATACTCCCACGCATGAAATATGAGATTTTGAAGATCGTGGGCTATTTATTTTGTTACGAGGGAGCTTGCAGCGTACCCACACTCGCACTATGATGCAACGTTAGTTGGTATCGATCCACCATCATGGATACATTGGAAAACAATGAAAAGCATGTGTTCGATTCTGCGCCTAACTCTGCCGCGGCCCAACCAACATGTACGCCTAAGAATAATGAGAAGAAAGTGAAAACGAATTACATTTTAAGTCCTGGTGGTGTTTTGAGAGTGCTAAGTGAATTAGATCATAAAAATGTGTCCGATTTTGAAGAGCTTGAAAGTGATGTTGAAGAACATTTTTGGGGTGAAAATGATGGCGAGGAAGAAGTTCATGAAGAAGCACATGAATTTCCTAGGTTTGAGAGTGATAGTGACGATGACAAAGACGACGAAGATGAGTGTTGTGCCAGGGAAAGTGAAAATAATGACGATGAGAGTGAAAAACGTCCTGTGAGTGAGCTGGGAAGTGCGCTACCCTTGTCGCTAGATACGACGCTAGATCTCGCACCCCTGGTACTCCCATAACCCCTTCGATGCCAAGGTAGCTAGTTATAATGATAGAAAGGCTATCCTGGAAAGAGCACTGAAGAGAGCAAGAGAGGAGGCAGCATAGAGATAGAATGAAGAAGATGGGGGCGATGAATCACCGTAGTGAAAGTGACATCTAATAAACCGGTGAAAGAGCAAGTGACAAATAAAAACAGTGAGCGAAAGTGACACTCACATAATTTATATATCATAATAATGCCAAAAATTACATAATAATTATAAGTGGAAGTGACACCTAAAATTGTGTATTGTACACCCATAAATGCCACACATAAAGAGTGCTACTGTAATAAATAATAACCTATTAGTAAGTGAAAATGGCACATAAGAATGAATAACAAGCAATTTTTGTTTTCTATATTCTAACTACTCCCTGATACTACTACTATGATAATAGTAAATAATACCATACTAGTAAGTGCAAGTGACACCTAAAATTGTGTACCGTACACCCATAAATGCCACAGATACAAACTGATATGCAATAATGCATACCAAGCAATAATATTATAGTAATAGATAATAACTATAAAACCATCAAATCGCCTCTCTGTCAAATTTCCACTGGTGCGACAAGTGACTTAGTGCGTACTAGCCGGGGCCGCGGCGACACGTCCGAACATGGCCTGAATGTTACGCATCAACTTGCCATCTTCACAACACCATAACAACATTGCCAGGCAACGTAGCATGTTGGGTCCACGCCTGGATAACGACAACAGTAAGTTCTCCATTTTCCCATTGAGTTTGACACTTCTGCATACTTTTATTGCTTATCTATGAAGGTGTAAAGATCGGGTGATATTGGCAAAATGCCCGAGTCAGGGGTATTGGAGTGCACAATGACAGCCGATGGCGGAGGTTAATTGAGGGTTTTGCAGTAGTGGGAGATAGCTATAATGAGGAAGTACAAGTGTTGCAGTCAACCTACAGGGATCGGGAACAGCTTAAGGTGGCTCATGCCATCGCCCTGTTAAATTTAACAGAACCAAGGCACAGGGTTGATGAGTTAGCTAAATTTAGAGCAGAAATGGCATGCCACACTCGATCACTGGACACACTAGGGCTGAACTCACAAAAAATGATAGTTATCATACTGAGACAAAAGCTTCCTCTGGCAATACTGGATAAGGTAAGGTCATTTGATCTGGGTGAGTTGCAAACCTTGTTCAGTAAAGAAATTAGTAACATGCAGTTGAACAATGGAAGATCTTCTAGTGTGTCAGAAGGGAGTGGGAATGTTGATCTGAGGGGGAATGTGAGTATGACGGTGGGAACCAAAGGGAAAAAAGGGAACACACAAGTAACCACAGGCTGTATGTAATTTGCAATAATAAATTACATAAATGGAGATTTTGTGTGAAATACCAGACAAATGAATTAAACATCGCACAACCAAATAAGTGAAAGGTATGATTGTGTAGGTTGTCCGAGTCAAGATCATGGTAAACAAGGGCAATGTACTGCCACAAATTTAAGGCCCTGTCGTCACTGTAACAGACATCAATTTGATAAGTTGTGTCCTGCAGCTGACAAAGGTAAAAACGATAAACCAGAGGGTACTACAACTTTAACATTAGGTAGTACAAAGGACACTACCCACCATCAAGATGCCCATGGAAGGTAGTGACAGAAACACACTTTGTCGGGTGCTTCTCGATCAGGGGTCTCAACAGTCTTTTATAAAGAGGTCCATTCTAGTGGGGCTTAAGCACCGAATCATAGGGGCTGAGACTCTTCGATTGCAGGGTTTTACGGAAGTTACTGACGCACAAGACTACGAATTAGCGGAGGTTTCCTATTTCTACCTTAAACAAAGGTACTTTATGACATGTATTGTAGTAGACACTCTACCAGAATATCAATCTGTGGGAGTGAAGAAGGCAGAACACGCATTACGTAGTAAAGGAGTTCATCTGACAGATCCCGTGGGAGATCTACCTGAGGTGCATATTCTAATTAATGTTGACCATTATTATGATGTTGTTGTTGTTGTTGTTGTTCCCTAAGCTGCCTGGCCGAACAGCCCCGAAGGAAGCCCATGGCCACAGTCGGGCTTTCCCACAGAGCTCTCAAGGAGTGTAGATTGTGTTGTTGGCGTAAGTGGCTGTGTGAAATGCAGTCTTCTATAATGTGTTTAATAGTATGAGGTGCTGTGTTATAACCTGGGCAGGAGTAGACGACGGAGTCATGCAGTCTCTTCTGATAGCTCAGAAGGGCTGAGTGGTGTTCGCATCTCAGCCTGGCCAGATGGAGTCTGTCCTCGCGAGGAAGGGAGGATTCAGAAGGATGGATTTCGGGAGGTCGTGCCTGCAGCTGTGTGTTGTTTATGAGAGAGTTGATGGAGCGGCGAGAGATATGAGTATGGATGTGCTTCTGGAAGCTGGTTTGGGGTGAGCTGGGAGGGAGAGAAGATGGTATTTGTGTGTGATAGCGTGTGCTGGGTGTTGTTTTAATATTTCTTGGTGTCTGTGAATGTGTTGTCGTGTAGTGTAGTGGGTGGTGTTGGTTCGTGGAGGCTGCTGCCAGGAATTGAGTGCCTCTCATGTCCAGATGGTCTTTGACTTTGAGGACTTTGGTTTCTTGATGTAGGTGAAGTAGCTGTGCAGCCTGTGATGATTTTTAGGGCTTTGGTCTTATGATGTGTTTCAGCTAGGTTAGAAGCCCCGGCCGGGCTTGCATATTCCATCACTGATCTTATGTATTGTTTGTAAACTGTGGTGGTGGTTTCTTTGTTGTGTCCAAATTTTGTGTGGGCAAGTGACCTGAGGGCGTTAAGTCTGGGTGTCTGTTTTTTTTTAATGTTTGTAGTGTGCTGTTTGAATGTCATTTGAGCATCATATGTTACTCCTAGGATTTTGGGTGAGTGTGTGTGTGTTAGGGGTATGTTGTTTATGGTGAGTTGCGGGGAGTATGCGTGATCTCCTGTCCAGCTTGTAAGGAGGGTTGCAGTTGATTTGGCAGGGGCTAAATTAAGTCTGTTTGTAGTGCACCAGTCATGTAATGTGTTGAGATAGGGTTGAAGGAGACTTGTTGCTCTGGCTGGGTCTTGGTGTGTGCATGTGAGTGTTATGTCATCTGCATAGGAGGCTATGTTTATTTGGGGTGTATTGGGTGTATTTATATCATGCATGTACAGATTAAAGAGTGCGGGCGACGGGACGGATCCTTGCGGGACTCTGTTTGGGAAATTTCTGATGATAGATGACTGACCGGCAAAAGATACGTATTATGATGTTCTATCCCATAGATTTAAGCCGCTAGGCACCAGAGCCGCAGTGTATGCGTCGGCAATGTATGTAACGCTAGACCCCAGAACCGCATAGGGTGCGTCGGCACTGTCGACCTTATTTGCTCTTGTCCTATGGTAGCTAAAGGATTCCAATTTGTATGGGATATACCTCATGATGTTGCCGAACAGTGGCGGTACTCGGCAACCCTCAAGTCCAGCTGCGCGGGTGGGTACAGGCAGATGGAGAAATCCAGTTTACCCACTTATCTCACCGCCAATTTCGAGCTTAATTACTCTTGTTCTATGGTAGCTAGAGGGTTCAAATTTGTATGGGATATACCTTATGATGTTGCCGAACAGTGGCAATACTTGAAAATCCCCACGTCTAGCCGCGGTGGGGAGTGGGGAGAGGGACGCGCGGGAGAAGGGGGGAAGACAGCTGTTCCATTGACTTCGCGAGTGTATGACCTACCTCGTCGCCTCTCGATGTTGGAACAAAGGGAATAGAGTGTGTATCGCTCCCCCACTGCTCCCCATGACATAGTTGACTCCCACCAAGTGGGGAAGAGGAGGAAGAGGATGACCCAGACCCCATGGCATTCCTCAAAATTCCGCCAGGCCATCGTAGGGATCAGCAGAGATGAGCTGAAGATGAGAGTGTGTCATGTTGCTACGTACACAACAAGTGTGGCGTACATGGTCCTCCCTCAGTACCCCCATGCCTGCCTTCACCACCACCACCACCACCACCACCACCACCACCACCACCACCACTTTCTTGACCAATCGGGATCAACGCGTTGTTCTCGAGGGTTCTCATTCTTCCACTGTGTCTGTAACTTCTGGGGTCCCACAAGGCACTGTCCTGGGTCCCCTACTTTTTCTTTCATACATAAATGACCTCCCACTATTGCTTACTTCTACTACTAGACTTTTCGCAAATGATAGCTTAGTTTATAGACCAATTACTAATAGGGACGATTGCCTTCGACTAAAGGACGACTTAACTGCGCTTGAAGAGTGGGAAGCCAAATGGCAGATGACATTTAGACTGGACAAATGTCACCATATCCATTTCACCCGTTCAAACAATAATCATCCCATTTTCCTACAAACTCGATAGCACTTTTCTGGATACTGTTCCCTCCCCAAAATATTTGGGGGTCCACATCTCAGCGGACATGAGGTGGATCACTCACGTTAGCAGCGTCAGAGCAAAGACTAATAAGGCCCTGGGCTTCCTGCTCAGGAATCTCACCAAGTGCAACGTAAACATTAAAATTCTAGCATTTAAAACACTTGTTCGGCGACACTTAGAATACTGCGACACCGTCTGGGATCCACACACTCACAACAATATAAATAAACTAGAGGCCATACAAAAAAAAGCAGCAAGATTGATCAGACGTGATTACAGACACACTATGTCTGTCACTTTGCTCAAACAAGACATTAAACTCGACCCACTTTCAACAAGAAGACATATGCACAGACAACAGATGTTATATAAAATCACTAACAACTTAGTAGACATAGACAAAGATATATATTTACACCCTACAAGTATACGATTTACGAGACGCAGCAACAACCTAAAATACCACACGTATGAGGCAAGCACGGACATATTTAGACAACCATTTTTTCCCCGCAGCATCCAAGAGTGGAATCACCTCCCACCTCATGTAGTTAATAGCCCCACCCTTGATTCATTTAGAACTAGGATCACCAATCATTACATCCCTAATCCTGATCCTGTCCCCAACCATTAGTCCTAAAAGCACAACCCCCACATATCATGCCGCCCGAGAGCGGCCTTCTGCGGGTCCCTCAACGTAAACGTAAACGTAAACTCTCTCAACTTATAAATATACAATGTCAAAACCCATATTTCTAAGTCAAATATGCCTAAAACGATGTGTAAAACTCATATTCTAACTATAAAACATACGATAAAGTATAAAATCAATAAACAGAGTGCGTGAGAGAGGCATAGAATGAAAGGGAGAGTGAAGGGGGTGGTGGTTGTCAGTCAGCTGGCCGTGTGTACGTGCGTGAGTCGTGGGCCAAGATGGCCGCCGGTCGCCATGGTATCCAATACGCGCGCGGGGCTTGCCACTCGTCGGCATTTATAAAACTTAAATCTTTGCACTTATCACACTGTAACTTCACTTACAATGACAATATGTGACACATGTTGCTAATATACGAACTATGAATGCACACATGATGCTCGGGCGGTGTAAATAACCGTCACTCGAAAACTGGAGGCATCGTACATCTGCCATGCTGCCTTGCCCAGCTGTGGTGTGCCGGCGCGGGAGATTTGAAGATGCGCCCAGCACCAGCTGATAGTTTAGGCCCCCCCCCCCTCCCCTCCCCCTTAGGACCCCCAAATGACCGAGGCGAGTGATTTTTGTTTTCATTTCTCACCTATTTAAGCTGTTTTAGGGAAGACAAAAATACGAAAATCCGCTGGTCCTACAGTGTGTTTTCATTATTTATTAGTTGGTGCTCAGTGGGTTAAGAGAATGTGTGGTGTAACTTTTATCCCCCCTAAATTTGGCTTTTGTATGAGCGGAAAAGTACAAACCTCACAATCAAACATCCTGGTTGACACGGTTTCTATATTAAACCGGGAACTGCGGGGAGACTCTTAAGAGTCAGAGACAAAAAAATCAACTTTTGACATCGAAAAAAAAATATATATATTTTTATTTTTGTATTTTTTATTTTTTGTTGGCCCCTGGGCCATGCAAAATCTCAGTCCTCTACCTCCCCTCCTTCCCCACTTTCCTCCTCTCCTTCAGTTATCACCTATTTTCCCTGTTATTCCCTTATTCTGAAGTATATTTTCGTGCTAACATTAGAAATCCGGTTGCAGGGTGTGGTCATCACTGGTAGCAAGCGAATGCAAGAGAGAGAGAGAGAGAGTATCGATCGACTGTGTCTCAGTGGCCTTGGGGGAAATTGGCGGGAAAGCAGCTTGCCTCACCCATACATTATACAACTCGCGGGCTATATCTCCGATTTTGACCATCCAAACGCTGTTTTCACTCGTTTTATTGTTGTTTCAGGTTAATACCTTTATAATCAACCCATAATAGGCGCATATGGATAAGTATTAATGCTATTAATGGTACAATGAATATTTTAATGACGGAAACACCTCAAATACATGCGCACAGGGAGAGGTGTCTAATTACCCCCATGCGCACTTGTTAGGTTAAGGGTGAATGTAACCACAGCAGAAGAGTTGGTAAGTAAAGAATCCCAACCTAGTGACCCTAAGATGACTGCTGATTTTGACCTGGAAAGACTGTGGAAATTAGATCACATTGGCATTAACCCTGTGGAGACTGATTATACTTCAGAAATTGCGATAACAAAAGTTTGAAGTCTCTGTGAGCTATTGTGCCATATAGAAACAGTACAAGGTTTGTCTACCCTGAAAAAATAATGAGATAAGCCTGCCCACTAATTATGGTTTGGCGTTGGGCCACCTGAACGCATTACAGCATAAATTGAATAATGAACCGAGCACACACAAGGCGTATAATGACGTATTTCCGAATTATTTAAACCGGGGTTTCATAGAACAAGTTGATGTGGAAGAACCAACTAGGAGGGGAAGGGTTCACTACTTAGCCCATCATGGGGTGAGAAACGACAATGCCACCACTCCAATACGAGTGGTATACGACTGCTCGGCCTGCCAAGGCCACCAGCCCAGTCTAAATGACTGCCTCCTGACGGGTCCGTCTTAGTGTCGGACCTGTCTCAACATTTATTGTGGTTTAAGCTAGGGAAATACGCTTTCGACAGTGATATTGAGAATGCTATTCTGACGGTGAAATTGCATGAGTGGGATCGAGATGTCACTCGCTTCCTTTGGTTCAAGGACATTGACGACTCTGAGAGTCCGGTCGTGATTTACCAATTTAAGGTCGTACTCTTTGGTGTTACATGTTCACAATTTCTGTTAAATGCCACCATTAAAAGACATCTATCGGTTACTGTTGAAGACACGGATAGACTATCTCGTGGTTTGTACATAGACAATTCACAAGGGTCTAGCAATAGTCAGGATGATTTGCTACAAACCTAATGGCAAGCCCGTAGGTTATCTACAGAAACCCATCTATTCCTCCATGAGTAGGTTACAAATAGTGAATCTTGTCAGTCTTATTCAGATGGACGGTACGGCATCTCGTAACCAGGAACAGACCAGAGATTTGGGGATGATCTGGCAACCAAAACAGGATACTCTAATCTTTCAAAGTTTTTTGTTCAGCAGATAAAGAGAGACACGAAAAGGAGCCTATTGAGCAAAGTTTCGAAACAAAAATTATCCTTTGGGTTTAGTAATACCTGTTACAATAAGAGCTCGGATTCTGATGCAGGAAATTTGGAGACACAACATAGGATGAGATGACAGTTTGCCCGAGGACTTAAATAGTCAGGGGTTATCACTGTTGAAGGAGTTTGACATCCTGTATACCATGCAGCTACCTCGTAAAGTGGCAGTATTCGGAGATGTCATATTACATGCATTTTGCGATGCTAGTGCCACGGCATACGGGGTAGTCATCTATGTCATTACTTCATTTGAGGCTCATTTTGTTATAACCCGGGCAAAGGTAGCACCAGTTAAAAATAGAATTGACTGCCATGCTGCTATTGGGACATCTGGTGATTCATGTACACACAGCATATGAGAAGGAATTGGATATAAATGTCATTTGCATATGGTGCGATAGTCAAGTAGCACTGAACTGGGTTCATAGCAAGAAGTTTCTGCCCGTTTATGTGCGAAATAGGGTCAATGAAATTCGGGCCCTACCACCAGATGTCGCTTATCACTGTATAACTAATCACTAATCACTATATCACTAAGGACAACCTTAGTGATCTTATAACCAGGGGGATATGGTGGCAAGGTCCGACATGGCTGCTGCATGAAAATGAATGGACAGTATGGGAAGCTGTTAACCCACTGGACCCCAGTGACGCACGTGTTGCATCAGCAATATATGTAACGCTAAACCCCAGCGCCGCAGCACCTGCGTCCGCAATTTCGACCTTATTTACTCGTCCTAGGGTAGCTAGAGGCTTGAGGATGGTATGGGGTAATACCTTATAATGTTGCTGAACAGTGGCGGTACTCGGCAACCCCCTAGTCCATCCGTGCGGGTGGGTACGGGCGGATGGGGAAAGCCAGTTTACCCACTTATCTCACCGCCACTTTCGAGCATATTTATTCTTCTCCTATGGTAGCTAGAGGGTTTAAATTTACATGGAATATACCTTATGATGTTTCCCAACAGTGGCAATACTTGGCAATGCCCAAGTCCAGTCACGGTGGGGAGTGGGGAGAGAGTGCGCGGGAGGAGGGAGGAGTGGAAAAGCAGGGCCGCTGCCCGTTAGTTGTCCTGTTTCGTTCACGAGTGTCGGACCTACTTCGTCGCCTCGCGATGTGTATTGCTCTCCTACTGCTCCCCATGACATAGTTGACTCCCCACCAAGTGGGGAAGAGGAGGAGCAGGATGACCCAGACCCCATGGCATTCCTCAAAATACCGCTAGGTCATCGTAGGAATTAGAAGAGACGAGAGACGAGAGAGTGTTACATACACAACAAGCGAGGCATAGGTGGTACACTGGTCCTCTCCCACTCCCTCAGTACCCCCAGGCCTGCCTTCACCACCACCTCCCCTGTCTCCCCACTAAAATTACAATGTAAAAACCCAAATTTCTAAGTCAAAAGTGCCTAAAACAATGTGTAAAACTTATATTCTAACTATAAAACATACAGTAACGTATAAAATCAATAAACAGTGCGTGAGAGAGGCATTGAATGAAAGGGAAAGTGAATGGGTGAATCGGCTGTCAGTTAGCTGGCCTTGTGTGTACGTGCGTGAGTCCAGGACCAAGATGGTCACCAGTCGCCATGGTAACCAGGACGTGCGCGAGGCTTGTCACTCGTCGGTACTTATAAAACTTGAATCTATGTACTTATCACACTGTAGCTTCACTTACAATGACATTATGTGATACATGTTGCTAATATATGAACTATGAAGGCACACATGATGCTCGGGGGGTGTAAATAACCGTCACTCGAAATCTGGACGCATCGTACATCTGCCATGCTGCCGCGCTCAGCTGTGGTATGGCGGGCGGGAGGTTTGAAGACCTCCCAGCACTAGCTGATGGCTGAGGCTGCCCCCCTCCCATTAGAACCCCCAAATTACCGAGGCGATTTTTTTGTTAATTCTTCATTTCTCACCTATTTAAGCTATTAAAAAAAAAAAAAAAAAAAAAAATGCTGCTCTTACAGCGTGTTTTTATTATTAATTAGCTGGTGCTCAGTGGGTTAAGGAGGGATTCTACCATTGGAAACAGTGACAGTTGCTACCCAACCAAGAGAGCCACCGAATCCAATAACAGGAGTGGGCAAGGTTCGGCAACTACAATAAATTAGTCATAGTTGTAGCCTGGGTGTTCAGGTTTATATTCAACGTCAAAGGTAAAGTAACGGGCCATCTCTGCAAGAAGGGTCGCACCATTAACGCTCATGAATATTAAGCAGGTTAAGTAACAGTGATTAAATGGTTTCAAACAGAAACCTTTTCACATGAAATAGAATCCTTAAGAAGCTCTGATAAATCATCAATGCCGAACTTGGTGTGTCAACTGTGGTTACACCTGGATAATGACCTCATCAGGTGTGAGGGACGCCTGAAGTGGTCGGGTGTAACGGACGGCACAAATCGTCCTATACTTATGCCAGCTAAACATCATGTCACTGACCTATTGATTAAACACACGCATGAAGAAGTGAAACACTATGGAATTCATCATATCATATCGAAATTGCGTCTCACATGGTGGATACCTAGGGTTTGACAAGTAGCTCGAGGCGTAGTGAAAAAATTTGTGATTTGTCTAAGAGTGAAAGCTAAACCTTATGTGACTGGACCAGCTCTGCCTTTACCTGAATGCTGTGTAAAGCATATAGAACTCTTCCAGGCAGTAGGGTTAGATTACACTGGTGCATTGAAGACGAGAGAACAAGATAAGGCCTATATTTTATTGTTTACCTGTGCAACGTCTCGTGCGATGCACTTGGAATTATGTGACAATATGTCTTATGAGGAATTCATGTTGGCATTTATGAGGTTTTGTACACGTCAATCATTCCCTCAACTAGTGCTTAGTGATAACACTCTCACCTATATTCAAGCATCTGGATACCTCAAGGATATGAGCAATGATCCAACAGTCATTGCTTTTAGGGGAGAAAAGAAGTGTGAGTGGAAGTTCATCCCAGTTTAGGTACCTTGGTTTGGTGGAATGTGAGAATCGTGTGTAGGTATAGTTAAATCAGGACTAAGGGCGGTAGTAGGACGTGCTTTATTGAAGAAGAGTGAGTTGATGACAGTCCTCACTGAAATAGAAGCAGTCGTGAATGACCGTCCGCTCACTTATGTATACACCGACCTGCAAGAACTACTGCCATTGACACCAGCTCACTTACCAAGAAGAATCTGATAAGGAGAAGTGACTCTCTGATTTTGGTTGTAGGCCCCTGATACTTACCCCATCTAAAGACAAGCACCCACCAATAGAGAATGGTTAATTTTGAACAGTAACTATACAGTTTATACCCCTCACTAGAGAATGTACCGTTCTTTAGAAAACGATTTTTTTTTTTTTAACACCTTAAGAGCGGCCTATGCGGTTTATTTATATGTACCGCCCAGCGGGGTGTTTTTAGCCAAAATAGGGCTGTTTACGTGATCATTTTCATGCCTAAATAAGACCCAGAACGTAAAACAAGTATCTATCCCTGAAAGGGCATAAACAGAGCTTTCGAATGACACCATAACGATCCTTTTATGATGGCTAGTTTTCTTGCAATAACCGTGCAACGCGAGTGCAAAAAGCATGTAATTAGCCACTTTCCCGATACAATTCCTTATATAGCGAGTGAGAGAGGGAGGAGGGAGCTGGGATTCGTGTCAGTATGTTCGCCGCGGTGGTCTGGAGCAGTCATACGCTCGCTACTCTCCTGCCACCACTTGTCTCTCTCTCTCAGCAACATTACGTGCTGAAATTGCCACTCGACCTATGTCGAGCGCCGCCACATAGTCCAGCTTTATTAAATACGACTTATGTGGTGAGCCGCTAATTAAGGGTTAAGAGACAATGAACGGAGGAAGGAAAAACACAGATAAAACAAAAAGGTCCATGTGCCTAAAGGCATCCTCCATTCATAAAATGTTTGTAACAACTGGATTTAAACATTTGTAGATTGTAAGTTTGTGGAAAGCATTTCGAGGGAAGTGAATTCCAAAGAGTAGTAGCTCTGGGGATAAATGAATTATGATAAGCAGAAGTTCTGCATTGTGGAGGAGAAAGTGTAAATTCATGGGCGCTCTCAGCTGCCCTAGTTCTACGGTGAAAGATGTGGAGAGGCGGCACAATTGAAGCAAGTTCCTCGGAACAATTGCTGTGAAAATATCTGTAGAATAATGCAAGGGATGCAACGTTTCTTCGTATGGATAATGTAGAAAGGTCCTGTGTGATTGCAGGGTTATTGATTACTCTAATAGCTTTATTTTGAATTTTGTCCAACTGCCTCAATGCAACCACTCCACTTCCACCCCACAGAGGTGAACAGTAATCCATCTGAGAACGCACATAACTTTTATATATTACGGCCAACTGCTCGTCAGTGAAGAATTCTCGAACTCTGTACAGGAGTCCCAGTTTTTTAGAGGCATTCTTAGCAATGCTTCTAACATAATGTGTCCAGCTCAAGTTAGTAGTTAATGTTACACCGAGAATGTCAATACTAGGGGAAGTGGGAATATTTACATCATTAAAAAATATATGGGAGTCAGTGAGATTCTGTCGGTTAGAAAATTGAATGTACTTGGTTTTCTTTGCATTAAAGGAAACTAGATTCGTTTGTCCCCATTCATTAATTCTAGAAAGATCCTGGTTCAGAGAAATTGCAGTGTTTATTTTTGAATTTATAAGATCGGGTTGGGTGAAAGAATTGGTAAATGTGAAGGAACTATGGAGTGTTGAGTCATCTGCGTAGGAATGTATTGGATTATGAGTGGTAGATATGAGATCATTGATATGAATGAGGAACAGAGTTGGGGCCAAAACTGATCCCTGGGGAACACCAGCATTTATTGAGTGAAATTGAGAATAAAGGCCATCTACCATTACACATATTTTTCTGTTATGAAGATAAGAAGAAATTAGTGGAACTAATGATGCAAGGCAATGATGCAAGGTGACATCTTCGACAATAAGGATTGATGCCAGACTCTATCAAATGCCTTTGATATATCCAGTGCTATTGTATGTGTTTCACCATGTTGGTCTGTAGCTTGGTTGATTTGATGCGTAAGAAGGCAAAGAATGTCTGCAGTTGATCGACATCGTCTGATGACCTATAACTACAGTATATAGTTTCTAATAGTTTCTATAGATGTGTGTACATGCTTAGATTGATATGCAGGATTCGAAGTTGCATAATAAATCGTAGGCAGTGTCCACCATTCTTTAACTGTCTACGTGGTGCGATGCATAAGGTGTTGATTTTCGGTGTGAGCATCCTGGATTCGAATCCACGGACTGCCACATGTGTTTGTAAATTTCATTAATCGATTTTAGGAGTATAGTTGGTTGTTGGAAGGAACATAATAATTGATATTGGTTCAGGGGTAATTTATCGAGAGGACTTCCCTAGTGGTTAAGGCCCCATTAATTGCTCTTTCCATTCACATATGCATAGCCTACGTGAGTTGCAGTTGGGATGTGTGTACATGCTTAGATTGATATGCAGGATTCGAAGTTGCATAATAAATCGTAGGCAGTGTCCACCATTCTTTAACTGTCTACGTGGTGCGATGCATAAGGTGTTGATTTTCGGTGTGAGCATCCTGGATTCGAATCCACGGACTGCCACATGTGTTTGTAAATTTCATTAATCGATTTTAGGAGTATAGTTGGTTGTTGGAAGGAACATAATAATTGATATTGGTTCAGGGGTAATTTATCGAGAGGACTTCCCTAGTGGTTAAGGCCCCATTAATTGCTCTTTCCATTCACATATGCATAGCCTACGTGAGTTGCAGTTGGGATGTGTGTACATGCTTAGATTGATATGCAGGATTCGAAGTTGCATAATAAATCGTAGGCAGTGTCCACCATTCTTTAACTGTCTACGTGGTGCGATGCATAAGGTGTTGATTTTCGGTGTGAGCATCCTGGATTCGAATCCACGGACTGCCACATGTGTTTGTAAATTTCATTAATCGATTTTAGGAGTATAGTTGGTTGTTGGAAGGAACATAATAATTGATATTGGTTCAGGGGTAATTTATCGAGAGGACTTCCCTAGTGGTTAAGGCCCATTAATTGCTCTTTCCATTCACATATGCATAGCCTACGTGAGTTGCAGTTGGGATGTGTGTACATGCTTAGATTGATATGCAGGATTCGAAGTTGCATAATAAATCGTAGGCAGTGTCCACCATTCTTTAACTGTCGACGTGGTGCGATGCATAAGGTGTTGATTTTCGGTGTGAGCATCCTGGATTCGAATCCACGGACTGCCACATGTGTTTGTAAATTTCATTAATCGATTTTAGGAGTATAGTTGGTTGTTGGAAGGAACATAATAATTGATATTGGTTCAGGGGTAATTTATCGAGAGGACTTCCCTAGTGGTTAAGGCCCCATTAATTGCTCTTTCCATTCACATATGCATAGCCTACGTGAGTTGCAGTTGGGATGTGTGTACATGCTTAGATTGATATGCAGGATTCGAAGTTGCATAATAAATCGTAGGCAGTGTCCACCATTCTTTAACTGTCTACGTGGTGCGATGCATAAGGTGTTGATTTTCGGTGTGAGCATCCTGGATTCGAATCCACGGACTGCCACATGTGTTTGTAAATTTCATTAATCGATTTTAGGAGTATAGTTGGTTGTTGGAAGGAACATAATAATCTATAGGCTACCGCTTGCAGTGCTCAATATCTTAATTTTTCACAATTCATAATAGCTCTTATAGGCCTATATCTAAATAGTAGGCTATTTTTGTCACTCATGATGTTTTAATTGTGATACCCATTTTTTGTCATTAGCATTACTGTCCTGCCTATATTATAGTCCATATGCTACTACAACTAAATATATTGTGCTACATTCCTTGTATACAATCTAGTATTTTTGCAGCAAATTTACTTTTTTCTGTATAAAATACTTTATCTAATATAATATAATTTGTAACTTTGTTATACTGTATGTGTAGGTTACTCAACGTCTATATCTTGTATTGATTTTGTTCCTTACATATAAATTTGTTTCAGTACCTGTATGGATTTCGGCCATATGTTCCCCATAGTGTTCGTATGTTTACTGAAAGGTAAATAAACAAAGACACAAACACTGTGAATCATACAGTTTCTCATATTACTTGCAGTACTTAATTGGTGAGGAGTAAATAAAGACATACCAGTACGCAATTATCTCTCACGAAGGAATATGCAAGACAACCACAGCAATCATCCCAGTGACTGTCTCTCGAGTAATTTATGTTTCTGCAGCTCTACCTCTACCCATATACACGTCATACACTAATAAATACACATCCTTTCAGCAACAACATTACCAAAAGTGTGGAACACATCTTTTGTCTCATGTTGTACTTGGTTATAAATATATTTTCTCTCGATGTTACGTGTTTACTATTCAGGTCAACCACTGCAGCACAATACAATGCTAGGGGAATTTCTCCACTACCGTTTATTGCTTTGCTGTGTATTCATGAATAATATTCTATAAACAAATAATTCCAACCTCAAACTCCAAAAAAACTAAGAACATAAAATTGAGGGTATGTCTTACATTAAAGATAACCGATCATGTGAATGGCATATATTACACCGTGAGTAGATTCCGCAAAATGTATATTATTTAAAATATCTGTACATTGTGGAGCATCAGACGTAAGACGGTCAACCCCGCTATACTGGTCATCTTAAAAGTGGCTGCTTCACACAACACGGGACTTGTTCAGCTGATCAGGTGTTTTCGTCTTCATATTGATGTCAAGATTCTTGAGCCATAACAAACATCTGCAATTATACAAATGCCAGCATTCATGGGTCAGCTATTTGCCGAGATGATGTCTCTGGAATCTTTATTCAGTCAGCCATGATATACTGTATAGTGTATACTCGTATGTGAGCATACTATACAGTATACTGTATACTCGTAGATCCGTTCTACTTGTACTTATGACTAAGCACTTCACCTTACCTTTGGGAAAGAAGTGATATATGAATTTATTTTGCTTCCGCTTGTGTTTTACACAAACAACACAGCTGTGACCGTGTTGTTTTGGTGCCATGTTTGTATCTGCCGCCACGCCATCTGGCAGCTCCCAGTGACATTTGTAATAAGTGCAGACAATGCACCACCGATGGCAGAGCCATCTTCAGGGATTCTTGGTCAAGACTAGGGATCAATTGGGAGCTCATTTAAGACCTTTCTCCTTATTAGATTATTCTTGACACTTACTCTACGGTAAACCATTGACTGCATTTCCTTCTGATTTTCAGTCATTGATGGAACTAGAGGATCCTTCACTGAAGCAGCGGTACCAAGGCGTACCAGTACATCTCGAAGATTATTGAGGATTTTAGGAACAGGTGGATTCATGATTATCTGCTAGCTTTGAGGGACTAGAATGCCCGCGACTATAATACTATACAAATTATATTTAGCAAGAATACAATGATAGGGGATGTGTATTTTATTTTCTCAGAAGAGGAGAATTACTAGGAGGCATAAAAGTCTCTCATGTAGAGACGGACTAATTGGTTATTTTATTGTAATGATTTCCCTGGCGTCGGAGGGAGAGTTAAGGAGTTGTCTTATGGTTTTTCTTTTCGACTTTTCTTTCTTTCTGTTTTCTCTAGTTTCCAATTGGATCTCACATGAAGGTATTGAGGGATAAGCCTTTACAACGGCACCTTGTAGCTACTTTTTACTTTCTGAAGAATGTAGAGTACAAAGGAGTACAAAGGAAATCAAGCAACAACAGGTCTAGTGACTCCTCTAGGCTGTGCTTGTCCTCCAAAACACTGAGGATCAAGTGTCCAAACAGTGGTTTAGAGTGGATAAGGGAAAATTGGAAAGGGAATTACTGCCCTGGAACTAATGTCCGTCACAGGATTAGGAAGTTAGTAGGGGACAGATGGGTTAGTAACACAATACAGTTATAAGTGATCTTTCGTATATCTGGGAAAAAGAGAATAATGTCTTAGTAATATATATACGCAATAATCCTTGATGAATCTGAGGGGGGAAATAAAATAAAGTTATTCATTTACAAACGCAGTCAGTCGCGGGTTTGATGCAAGATATTTGTCTAGGCAAAGTTTAAAAGAATCAACGGTGCTGCAGTCAATAACGTCTCGGGGAAGCCCATTCCACAAGTTGACAACTTGATTGAAGAAGAAAATCTTAGATTCGTGTAAGTTAAAAGATTTACCAATAATTTTGCAACCGTTTCCCTGCGTGTAATTAGATTGATCGATAGTGAAGTACTTACTAAAGTTTATATTGACGATGCCTTTGATGATTTTGAACACTTGAATTAAGTCGACTCTTCATCTGCGCTGGGTTAAAGGAAATATATTTAATTCTCTACGACGCTCCTCATATGGTTTGTTCCTTAGGCTAGGTATCATTTTGGTAATTCTACGTTGAACTCGTTCTAGCTTGTCTATATCTTTTTGGTAATAAGGGCACCAGGATTGAACGCAGTATTCCAGAAGTGGTCGGTCTAAGGAATTGTAAAGAGTTAGGATAACGTCTTTGGATTTATGCTCAAATGACCTGCCTATAAAGCCAATTATTTTGATTGCCTTTTTAACAACTTCTGAACATTGTTGACTCAGTTTTAGGTTACTCGATATTGTTACTCCCAGATCGGTTTCTCTTAAGCTGAGTGCCATTCATTGAATAGTTTGCTTTCTCATTTTGGTATCCGATATGTAGTACTTTACATTTATCCGCATTGAAATTTATATGGCAAATTTGGGCCCAATATGACAACTTATCTAGATTGTTTTGCATATCGTCAACTTGTTCTTTTGAGAGTACGCTATTTGCAATTTTTGTATCGTCAGCAAACTTTGAGATTGTACAGGTGAGACCCTCATCTATGTCGTTGGTGTAAATTAGAAATATAATTGGTCCTAGTACCGATCCCTGGGGTACCCCGCTGCTTACATTGGTTTATTTAGATGCCTTGCCGTTTATGACTACCCATTGCTTTCTGTTGCTGAGCCAATTTTCTATCCATTTCAACACACCGTCTTGTATTCCATGCGCTTTTAGTTTTAGCAGTAAACGTTTTTAGGGAACTTTGTCAAAGGCCTTTTGAACATCAAGATCTATAATATCTACAGCTTTACTCTCATCATAGAGGTTGAGGGTATCGTGGAAGAAGTCTAAGAGGTTTGTTAAGCAGGAACATTTGTTACGAGTCTGTCTCTTATGAGTGCTTCTAGCATTTTACATACAACTTAGGTTAAGCTAATTGGACGATAGTTACTGGGTAGGGATTTTCTTTTCTTTTTTTTTATATCGGTGTTACGTTGGCTAGCTTCCACTGATCAGGCATAGCTCCATACTGTAAGGATTTATTTAATAGCAATGTCAGTGGTTTGCAGAGCTTATCCTTAGCTGCCTTTAGAACTCTAGGTGAGATTGTATCAGGTCCAAGCGATTTATTTACCTTGAGTTTATCTAAACATTTCAATACTTCTCTCTTTGTAATGGTGATATTGCTTAGAAGATCAAAATTATCAATCTGAATCGGCGGTGCTGTAGGGATATCACCGAGGTCTTCTGTTGTAAAAACTGATGCAAAGAAGGTATTGAGGCCATTACTCATTTGAACTTCATCATTGGTGTATACTCCATTTTCATCAACTAACGGTCCAACAGGACCAACAGTTGAAGTAACTACTTTCTTCTTTCTGATCTAACTGTAGAATTCTTTCGGGTTTGTTTTACTTTGATTCACAACATGTAACTCCAGGGTCGTTTTACTTTGCTTAATTAACTTTTTGGCTTAGTGTCGTAGTTCTACAAATTTCACCCGTTCTTCGTCATTTTGTAAGGATTTTAATCTATCACTAGCAATCTTTTTTTAGCAAGCAAACAGTCTGAAATCTCTTTATTCCACCATTTAGGCTTATTATTATGGCCAGTATGCTGCATTTTCGATGGTACAGTCTTGCACTGCTTTTAGGTATAAGTGTTTGCGAATAATTCCCAAGATGTATTTATGTTGTTATTGTTAATTAGAAAGCTCCAGTCAGTTTCTTTAAAAACAAATCTAAGTTTACGAAAGTTTGCTTACTTGAATTTAGGGACTTTCTCGATGCTGCTATTTGGTTCGTTACTGGTAAAATTAAAACTGAAAGATATCGTACGATGGTTGCTGTTACTGAATTCATCACCAACATCACCGAGAGGGGAGAAGGGGTGTTTGAGAAAGAAGAAGTTGTTGGAGTGGCTTTGTTAAGTGTGTTATTAGTCTGTATACGTCGTCGAGGTGTTCCCAGACTGAGTGCAAGCTTGTGTAACATACTAGAGCGTACTACCTCTACCACTAAATGTCCGCCTTGGTGAGGATCGAACCCAGGTCAAGCAGATTCACATGTGAGCGTGCTCTCCTCTCGACCGCCGCGTTGTGTTTGCGGGGGCTCCCTTCTTCTTGCTGTGTTATACTGTTTGGAGGCGAGCAATTTGTTCTTTCTGGTGGTGGTGTTCAGCATGGAGGCTAGGTATCGTACCACTAGCAACGCCAGGTAACGCCTTACACGCAAGTTGATGTTGACCAGAGGGATGAGCGGCGAGCCTCAATTTCCTTCTGTCGTATCCACTTGCATGTGTCGTACTGTCTTAGGACCAGAATGGCTAGTTTCGGACATAGCGGGTTGGCCAAAACACTTATCTCTTTTTTGTCTTTGGACCAAGGGAAGCCTGCCTTGTCTTTCAACAAAAGACCAAGTTTCGAACTTTGGTACAATCCTGTCTTTAGATCAAGATTTTCTAGTCTTGTACCTACCTGGCTTATCCTGATCAATTTGGCTGGAATAGTCTCTCCTTGTTGTATAGAGTCCTGGTCCCCCCCCCCCCCCCTTCAATTATCACCTATGTTTCCTTTTATCGCGCCAATATCTCCAACCCGGTTCCAAGGTCGTCTACTGCACATATAGAGAGCGTGGGAAGTGAAAGAAAGCAAGACTGAGGGCTCAGTCTGCCTTCAGGCCTCTGAGAGGGAGGATATACGTCGCGTTCGCCTCTCACCTCATGACTGGAGGGTCGGCAATAATTTGTCTTTTTCATCCCCTAAATACTATTCCACTTGTTTTATTGCTGTTACATGTTAATATCTTCATCTTGAAAGTAAAATAGGCGCACACGAATAAGTAATAACGATATTTATGGTAAAATTACATTTTAAGGCGGGAATAAAGCCAAATATCGTCGCTTGGCGGAGGGTTTGGAGTACCAATAGCGCACGCTACACGGGTTAAGGTCACCAGGAAAACATACGTTAGGAAAGTTGTACTGGTGGTGTGTGTGAGGCATAGAGACAAAATGCGTGGGTATTCGGTGCCTTGTCTCGTAATAGGTTGGTCTGTCGTAGCGAAATATGTTTTATCGTTGGTATAGGACGTTGAGGTAATACATATCTGTTTGGGAGGCGTGAGGTGCGCCTGGAACGTCTAAGTATAGGTTTGATTGATTCTGGTGGAAGAACGTTTTGTTTGGTCAGTGAAAGTGGTATGGTGAGTCTGAGGGTGTTTGGTTGGCGAATAAACGTTATCACTATCACTGGTGTTGGTCGTTTGCGTGCTTTGGTCAATGGTCTCTTGGTTTTCTAGTGACGTATATCTTCTCACATGGCGGTTTCTGTATACACGACTCTCGCCGTGATTATCAATAAACACTTGGTAAAGGTTGGGAACACGTGTGATTAAGAAAGGTCCCGAGTAACAGGTTTTCAGTTTGTTGACCACTGGTTGTTGGATAACAATCACTTGATCGACTGGTGTGTATGGGATATCAGGTGATGGTGCATCTTGCTTTAGATCTTGACAATATTTTAGTTGCTGGATTCGGTTGGTCAGGTGTTGCAGTGAGTCGCTCTTGTTGTTTTTGGCGAGAGTTGTGGCGAGGTGGCGGTGAGGTATTAGGGAGGGCGGGGGGGGGGTCGTCAAGCACGCGTTCATGGGGGGTAATCCCGCTCTAACGTGGCCAGGTATTCATCGACCATTGGACTATTTTCACCTGTGCAGGATAATCGTCAGTGTTGAATGCAACACATTTTTTGTTTGTTCTATATTCCAACTACTCCCTTTCAGGCATAGGCTGAGAACCTGTACATTCAACCGCTAATCATTGAACGGTGAAGCCCGTGAGGTCTTGTTCCAGTCTAGAGAGCGAGACATGTGAAGCACTTTTAGCTGTAACCAGCCCCTGCCATCTTGCCTTCCCAGGATGCATGGGGCTTAGTTGCCCACTCACAGCTCGAAGCAGCCCCATCTCTGAAGCTGCCTCGCTCCAGTGCTTCACTGTCTCATCTCCTAGATTCGGACCCTCACTATCAGAACGCCACCTATTGAACAATTAACTCATTAGGCATTGCCCACCTGTAGCATATTTTGAATATGGGAATATTCATGACATATGAGGATTCGAACCCGGGTCCATTGGATTACCAGTCCAGTGGCAAGACCACTCCACCACACCTTCCCTTGTTCATAACTGGTTGGCCAGGCTTCGGTGGCTTCGCTCACATATGCTGTTTCGATTGGGCCAGTATGGTGAGGAGTGGGAGATTTCGTAGCTAAATATTGTGTACAATTCTTAGCATAAGTGGCCCACAAATTCGGGAGCATTATCGGAGTGTTTATTTATCTATTTATTTTTCTATGTCGGTGAGGGAGGCAAAAGGAAGAACTGCCTGTAGCGAGTGCCTACCCCATAGTTGAAAGAGTGACAGGGCCAAAATCAAGGGACATTCGAGCAAAAATATCTGGACACACAGAGTTTGAAGCAATTTAAGTCATAGGAAGAGGGAAAGACTGATTCTAGGAGAGTTTCAGAGCTCAGCTGTTGAATAGAAGAAAGACTGAGAGTAATGTTTCACTCTTGGGTTGGAGAGTTGCACAGAGTAGGAGTGGGGTTGTGTTGTAAGATGGGTTCCATGTACCCAACATACTGTAGAGGAGGTGATATACACTTGGAGAGCTAGGAGGAGCACTGATCATTGTAGTAGCGATAGAATAGCGAGAGAGATGCGAGAGAGATGAGGCGAAGAGAGAGAGATTGCAAAAAATTGGTGAGTGGACGGGAATTAATGATGCAAAAAGTCTTCCTTTCTACTTTGTCTAGGAGTGCAGTTTGAAAGGATCCAGTTTCGAACATGGTGACAATCCTGTCTTTAGACCAAGATTTGCTAATCTCGTACCTAGCTGGCTTATTATGATCAATTTGGCTGGAATAGTTTCTCCTTGTTCTGTGGAGTCCCAGTCCTTTCCCGTGGTGTGGTGGCTAGAAGGGCACGGCAGATGAAATGGCGGGAAATGGTCAGGTTCATTAGGGGCACCTGCGCGGATGAAGGGTGCGCTGGTCCTTTAGTCCTGGTGTTTTTGTGTCCTTCTAGCAAGGCGTTGTTTGTGGTGCTGATAGCTGCAATTGTTATGATGCACATAACAGTAATAATAATTGGTATATGTCGAGTCGGCAGCCATTAGGCTGGAAATTCATTTTTGTTTATCCTAATTGATCAAGAGACTGATCTTGGTTGCTAACGAGCTGCTCAATGAGGGTATGAGCTCAGCTCATACCCCCAGGGGGGTAGGAAGTGGGCAGGAGACTTTGTGGTCCCCAGAGACCTGTCCAGACCTAGCTTTCATGGCCCTGCTGGTGCGTGGATTCGAACCCCTACCACCAGAACCAGTACTCCAGTACTTGGCCGCCATGATCATATACACATATTGTGTGTGTGTGTGTGTGTATATAATATAATTAATAATTCCATGGGATAGAGTGTGAAGGAATGTTCCTCGTTCCTCTCCATTTTTTTTTAATATATACAGTATATATATATAATCAGATATATATATATATATATATATATATATATATATATATATATATATATATATATATATATATATTGTCAGAGGTGCGTGACTGAGATTACATACTGATAGGTAGATAGGTATGTATCTAGCGCGGGAAGATTGGGAGGCGGGAGAACAGCTGTAGAGAAAGAAAGGGAGAGTGTGGGTGTGCGCGTGCATAGGCCTGTGTACTGCTAGGAGTTACACGTAGGTGTGTGTGTGCGTTAGCGCTTGTAGGTGTGGTCAAGGGTGTGTCCAGGCTTTTCATTGGCACCAAATTCAAAATGAGTTTGGGGGAGGGGGACCGAGGCTATAAAGGGAGCAGAGGAGCCCAGGACAGGCCTTATTCTTATTCTTCTCCTCCCCGACCCCAATGAGACAGTGTATTTTGTTGTGCCCGCGATGAATGGGTCGGCAGGGCTGCGAGGGCACCTGGTGCCCTAAATTCTACCATAATCAGGTGAGTCCAATTCAGTTAGACAAGTGTCAACGTTGATTGAGATATCCAGAGTGATGTGTGGTGGTGTGCTTGTGTGCGTCGGCCAGTCACCAAGGCTGAGCCAGACCGTACACATGGCCAAGGTTGTGACGCCGACCGAATTAGCTTAATGCTATGGCCGAGAATGGCAGGTGTAAGCATGACCCCACAGAGGGCTTGCTAAAGGCTAGGGATGCCCAGGGCGACATAGTTCCCCTGGGGCGATATCTCACTGTTTAGCTATGCACGTGGCCAGGGGTGAGTGTTGGGTATGTGTGGGTGTGTGCGGGTGTGGTGAGTGACGCCGTAGCTCTTAACCCCACAGAGGGTGAGGCTACCGTTAGAGGATGGTCGGCTTGACTCCCTATAGGACTTGTCGTACTGCCTGATTTGATACCCTTTATTTAGGCAACTCTCATTAGTCTAGCAAGTCACATGACTGAGCTGAGGAGGCGAGAGTGGAGGGAGAGAGAGTGATGAGTGTGATTGACGGGTGTGATAACATCTCGTGCTTATTCGATCATGCGGTCATTTGCCGGGCTGGACAACGTTATCAGTGTCACAGTAGACTAAAGAGTTGGTTGATGTGAGATTTCGTATGACTAGCAGTATCAGTATAATGACTTGGGGTAATCTTAGGGGTAGTTATAATACTGGGTAGTTATACTGGGTAATTATTTTTAGGTAAGTGGGTTAGATTGAGTGGCTGAGTGTGTGAATGAAATTGTCCTTTTTCTTAATGCAATTTCAGTGTCGCTATTCAATAAAACCATTTTCAGTAGGAATATTTGTTTCTTTAATTCTTGCTAACTTTAGGAATACAATTATTAGTCATCAGACAGGACTTATTACAATCTATACCTATCATAACAATAAATCAGTGTACTCTATTATCCCGCAAACTGGGAACTGCAATTCTCTTTTCATATATACTTCTGCATCGAGTCAGTATAGATATAAATGTATAGCATGTTCTGGGAGTTTAGTTGCCATAATTTCACAAGGGATATTTGTTTATTTTGATCAAAAGTAACGACTTAATTCCACACTATCAACATATAATTTATTTCCCAGATTATAGGCAAGTGTTACAGTAACCTATTAGTCATCAGACGTGTCCTATTACAAGTGGCACCGTGACATGATCTACTACAACTGGCGACCGTGACAGGACCAGTTTCTGATGTAGATGTACCGGATAATGAAGGATTTATTGTATAATTGTGTTCATACAAAATAGCCCCACGTGGGAAATTTTCTTGTTTTCTTTCCCCTCGTGGTCAAGTCACACTGTGGGAGTGTCGGGGTGTACCTCCCTGCGTAAACAAGTGAATTCCTTTTCCCATCGCTCGCGCGTCCTCATTGTTTCATAATATTTAGTTCTACGATTCGCTTTGAGAAGGAATTGGGTCCCAGAATTAATTTTATTTTGCTTGTCTATAATTGATCTCTGTTTAATTTGTTTTGTGATTGTCGCTAGTGATTTTATGCCATGTGATTTTGTTTCCTTTAATTTCGTTCGTCATACGCAAGTGCTGTGATCGATCGTTTAAGGAGAAGAGGGATATGGTGTAATCAGACCGAGTCGTTGTTTTTTTTCTTTACATTACGGTATTATAAATCTTAGGCAGTTGCTGTTATATGGGTCATTTGTGTGTCTGGCGAGAATTTTGTTTTCTTTGATTGTTCTATTCCTCTTTTAAAAATCTGTTGTTCCTTGTCAAGGATAAGAGAGAGTGGGATGGACGAGCACTGGATAGGATTAATACTAAATAAGTGAGGGATTGCGTAGCATCCAGGGTTGGGATAGAAAGGGAAGACCATAGGAAAAGTTAGAGGAGACAGAGAGAGAGCGTCAGAGGAGGCTCGATCCTGCTAAAACTTGGGAAAAGTGTCGGGGTAGTGATGAGAGGGTAGGCCTGTGCGGCTTAGGCTCGCGGAGAGTCTAGGTGCTGCCGTGAATAGCAACAAGGCATATTGCTAGCCAGCATCAGGTGAAAACTCGGGAAGGCCATCGTTGAATGACGTCTGGGGCGTAAGTCGGGTTAAATAGTGAGGAGACTGATGATAGAGGGGGTCAACAAATAAGTAGCGTGATATGGAATACGGGAGGGGAGGGGATGAAATGTTTGTTTGTTCGCTTTTATTCTGCCGCTTCCAAAATTTTAATTACAGGTACTGAGTCAGCCAGGCATGTGTCGGGAGATTGGAGAATCCAGAGCAGGAATCCTGGCCCTCAAGAAGCTACGTCCAAGGATCTCCCATCAAGTCAAGGAATCTTTTACCCAGCTGTCCCTAGAGTTAAGCCGATTTTTTTTTTTACACTGTTCAAAATACTCTCAACAAATTTTTCATTTAAACCGTGTCTCACAACATCTCTTCTTACAAAACATTAGCTTAGCTTAATTGTGTTTTCATTGTAAATGAGTGGGCAAAGCCACTAGCTTTCCCTGTAAAAATAAGTTGGTTAACCACCAGGAATATGTCGCTGACCGTGAATGAGACCTCAGGAGTTTTCCCCTTTCAGTAGAAAATTTAACGTAAATGTAGAGGTGTTTTTCTACTCAAGGATAATCATTTAATGCACCAGCGACAGGTTAGACTCACACTATACAGTATGGAAGACACTTTGAATGATACCTGAGTGATTTTAGCAGAGCAAAATCAATGTTAGTAGGGGGTAATGTCACAGGTCCATGACTGAGATTATATACTTATAGGTAGATAGGTATTTATCTAGCGCAGGAAGATTGGGAGGCGGGAGAACAGCTGTAGAGAAAGAAAGGGAGAGTGTGGGTGTGCGCGGGCATAGGCCTGTGTACCGCTAGGAGTTACGCGTACGTGTGTGTGTGCGTTAGCGCTTGTAGGCGTGGTCAAGGGTGTGCTCAGGCTTTTCATTGGCACCAAATTCAAAATGCATTTGGGGGAGGGGGACCGAGGCTATAAAGGGAGCAGAGGAGCCCAGGACAGGCCTTATTCTTATTATTCTCCTGCCCGACCCCAACGAGACTGTATTTTGTTGTGCCCGCGATGAATGGGTCGGCAGGGCTGCGAGGGCACCTGGTGCCCTAAATTCTACCATAATCAGGTGAGTCCAATTCAGTTAGACAAGTGTCAACGTTGATTGAGATATCCAGAGTGATGTGTGGTGGTGTGCTTGTGTGCGTCGGCCAGTCACCAAGTCTGAGCCAGACCGTACACATGGCCAAGGTTGTGACGCCGACCGAATTAGCTTAATGCTATGGCGAGAATGGCAGGTGTAAGGATGACCCCACAGAGGGCTTGCTAAAGGCTAGGGATGCCCAGGGCGACATAGTTCCCCTGTGGCGATACCTCACTGTTTAGCTATGCACGTGGCCAGGGGTGAGTGTTGGGTGTGTGCGGGTGTGGTGAGTGACGCCGTAGCTCTTAACCCCACAGAGGATGAGGCTACCGTTAGAGGATGGTCGGCTTGACTCCCTAGGACTTGTCGTACTGCCCGTTTTGAGACCCTTTAACCCTTGTCTAGCGGTGGGTTTTGGGCTTATTTGGGCATATTCAATCCCTCCTGAATGATAAATCAAGTATCTGCATGAAAAGAAATGTATTCAGCAAAAATCTAGGCGCTAAAAGCTTCAAAATGAGACCAGAACGAGCTACGTAGCACTCGTGGTTCTCATACTGTGGTACCAGTAACATGGGAGTTTAGCGTATAGCGGTATATTTTTCCAGCTACGCTCACTACTGGCTACACTGCCGGCCTCTCGAGAACACAGGGAGGGTGAGTCAGTGGGCGGCGGTAGGCCCTGGGAGTCGGACGTGTGGCCCGCTGCACTCCCGGCCATTTGCACTCGATTTTAACCCTTTAAAAGCCATAATAATGCTCCTAACTTGCTACAAATTGCCATTTAAGGGTTAATTAGGCAGCTCTCATTAGTCTAGCAAGTCACGTGACTGAGGTGAGGAGGTGAGAGTGGAGAGAGAGAGAGTGATGAGTGTGATTGACGGGTGCGATAACATCTCATGCTTATTCGATCATGTGGTAATTTGCCGGGCTGGACAACGTTATCAGTGTCACAGTAGACTAAATGGTTGGTTAATGTGAGATTTCGTATGACTAGTAGTATCAGTATAATGACGGGGGGTAATCTTAGGGGTAGTTGTTGTTGTTGTTGTTGTTCCCCAGGCTGTCTGGCCGAACAGCCCCAAGGTCTCGAGCAAGGCCAAGGCCATAAATGAGCGCCCCCACAAAATCCTCCCTGCTTACCACTAACAAAGCCCGAGTGACCGAAGCCACTCCAAGGCAGGGAGCTGAGGAGGGTGCGGAAACGCCCGGGAAACCAAAGCCCTACCCAAGGCCCTGTGCCTCTCAGCAATTATGAAGGGAAAGTTGAGGGGTAAGGGAAAAATGTGACACTTTGGCTCACAATCTGCCAACTGCTAGGTTGGCAGTAGGGAGGTCAATCCACGGAAAAGACGCCGCCACTTGAGATCTAGAAGATATATAAGTAAAAGGGACAGTCAGAGTAAGCTATGGGTATGGCAGAGATCGCTCAGTTCTCACTCGGATAGACCAGCCCATCACCACATGACTAGAATCCAATCCTCTCAGCATCAGCTAGGAAAGGCCCTCTTAGGGGTAGTTATAATACTGCGTAGTTATACTGGGTAATTATTTTTAGGTAAGTGGGTTAGATTGAGTGGCTGAGTGTGTGAATGAAATTGTCCTTTTTCTTAATGCAATTTCAGTGTCGCTATTCAATAAAACAATTTTTAGTAGGAATATTTGTTTCTTTAATTCTTTCTAACTTTAAGAATACAATTATTAGTCATCAGACAGGACTTATTACAATCTATACCTATCATTACAATACATCTGTGTACTCTATTATCCCGCAAACTGGGAACTGCAATTCTCTTTGCATATAGCCTACACTACTGCATCGAGTCAGTATAGATATCAATGTATAGCATGTTCTGGGACTTTAGTTGCCATAATTTCACAAGGGATATTTGTCTATTTTGATCAAAAGTAACGACTTAATTCCACACTATAAACATATAGATTTATTTCCTAGATTATGGGCAAGTGGTACAGTAACGTATTAGTCATCAGACGTGTCCTATTACAAGTGGCACCGTGACATGATCTATTACATATATATATATATATACACTGTATGTATGTGAGATCGTAAATCAAGAGCTAATTTCCGATGCTAATGTTTTTCAATTGAATAGCATGTATCGCATGTGGATGTAGAAGTGGAATATCGAAAATAATCAAGATAGAATTTCTGAACTTTCTTGTAAGTAGTTTTGACATACACTATGTGTAAAATTTAACTATTTTGAACATGCTGGCCCTTTTTAGATATTTGTTTTTTTCACATTTAGATGTGAAATACAAAATAATATCCATATTATTATCGATGTGCAGTTTTATACATACGTACATACATACTGTACATACAGTACATTTAAAGACCGAGCGCTCCACATTAAGTGCGGTTTTGGTCTCACATCCTACTGTAATGTCGGCGCTCGAGGTGTCTCGCTTGTTAGGCGTCTTATTCAAGATCAGACTATAAGGTCTGACCCCCCGTCTTTCTTTGTCTGCCCGTTGGGTCAGCTCCCTCCAAGTTCACGGACTTGCATCTTTTCACCTAACTTAGTTCATCCATCCATTTGTTTAGTGAACACAATATATGTAAATTAACAAATAACTGCACACCCAGCTTTATGACCTTGAATTCTGAAATCGGTCTTTAAATCATAATATATGACCTTTACCTGTTACCTATGCCTTTGACTGCAATTTGATCTTCTATGTTGCTGGAATATGCTTTCCGAAATATAGTAGGTAGATAACCTATGTGTCAGATTAAGAGACATACTGTATATTCTCATTCGGGGTTTGATATTTTAGTATTTTTGGAGTATTTTTTTATTAAATTTGGTTTATTGTTATTTATGTAAAAGGCAGGTGGAGCCGGTAAGATTAATGTGAAGATAATTATGTGTGATAGAAACGTTTCTGTAATTATTTCAACAATCATATATAATGGAAAGAGAAAGAGAGACAGAGAATGAATGTATAAATGGTCAAACCAACACACAAAAATGGAAGAATTGGGCAAATTAAATCATAAACCGTCTATCGAAGGAACCCACCAAGCCGATGTATGATTCTTATGGGCTGTTTACTATGCCTGAATCACTAAGCATCTTGCTATTGTCTCAAGTTTAAGTTTTCCATAGGCGTTCAATAATGTTTCCAATATCCCTACATGGTTTTTACATTGGATGCAACTCCTTCACCGTGCGTTCAGCAATATCCAAACAAGACAAATAGCTGTCAATATTCCCAATTTACTTTTTTTCACACTGGTCAAGATGTTTCAACGGAAACTCCACCAGACGCTCGGAATATGGCGAGATATCATTTTGCAGTTTAAGACAAACTGTAAGGCTGTGCAAGATTGTGCATAAGAGCAGCCAAGTACATATATCTGTAAACGTAATGGTTTTGCTTCCAAACTGTAAAGAAAGTTACAAAAAGCCAAGAAATCAGTTTAGTGGTGAATAGAGGAATGATACAGCTAAACATTCTATCATTATGACTCTATATTTGAAACGGCTAGTTATTGGACGAGCATACTATGTACTGTATTAATGATTCCATTTAGATACTGAAATGTTATTTTGTGTCTATGTCTCTATAATATGCTTACAACTACTTAATAATAAATTGACCTTGTACTGTATATGTATTCGCAGATATAACCTTTACACACAATTTAATTACAAAATTGATATCAGCCTCAAATATTATCTGTATAATTTGTGCCATGACAGTTTCAATGACAAACAAGGCTTGGGTATAACACAATAGGCCACTGCCAGGAGTAAGGGGAAGAAGGAGGGGAGTGAAGGGTACAACATGGTGAACTGAAGAGGTAAAAATAGCTGTTGAAGACAAGAAGAAAGCATAATTATAGACTCATAGAGAGTGGTTGGGTAGTGGAGGGAATGAAGATTTGGAGAGACAGAAAAGAGCGAGATACTAGGAGAAAAAGAGAGTGGTGAAGAGAGTAGTAAAGGAAAGTAAGATAAGAGCAGATAATGAATTTGGAAGGAATCTAAGTGTAAAATGGAGGGAGTGTAAGAAACTGTTCTGGAAAGAGGTCAAGAAAGTTAGGGAAGGTAGCAAGGGAACTAGGAAGGGTGTGAACGATAAGAATGGGCGAGTGATAACTGAGAAACAAGAGACAATCGATAGATGGAGGTAGTACTTCAACGAATTGCTAAATGTAATGTTGGATGTAATAGTTGGATGGGGTATGGGAGGGAGAAGAAGAGAAGTAGTGGAGGAAGAGGTGGGGATCAGGAGGTAAGAAATGTGTGAAGCCATGAATAGAGTGAAGATGGGGAAAGCATCAGGAATAGATGGCGTGTGTGGGGAAATGCTGAGGTATGGTGGTGAGATAGTGATCAAATGGGTATGGAAAATGTGTAAGATAGCATGGGAGAAAGGGAGTGCACCTGATGACTGGAAGACAGTCATAATAGTCCCCCTATATAAGGGGAAAGAGGAGTGTGTGGTAACCACCGGGGGTATATGCGTTCTAAGCGTAGTAGGGTAGTGATTGAGAGAGTGATAGCGAAAACGGATAAATGGATAGGTGGCAAGCAAGGTGGGTTTAGGAAGGGAAGAGGATGTGTAGATCAGATTTTTGCCCTGAAATATATTGTGGAGAAATATCTGGAGAAGGGACATAAGTTGTATGCTGCCTTTATGGACTTGGAGAAGGCCTATGACAGAGTTGATAAAGAAGGTTTGTGGAAAGTACTGGAAATATACGGAGTAGATGGCAAGTTGCTGAAAGCAGTGAAGAGCATGTATGAAGGTGCAAAGGCATCAGTACGTATGGAGAATGAGCAGAGCGAGTTCTTTAATCTGAATGTTGAGTTGAAGCAAGGGTGATGTCCCCATGATTGTTCAATACATATATGGATGGAGTCATGAAAGAAATACAAGGAAGAGCGGTGGTTGTTGGTGTACCTCTGATAAGGGAGGGAAACGAGTGGAAGTTGCCTTGACTGCTGTTTGCTGATGATACAGTTCTGATGAGCGATAGTGAATTGGAGTTGCAGGGGCTGGTAAATATGTTTGGAATAGTGTGTGAAAAATGGAATCTGAGGGTAAATGTGGGGAAGGGCAAAGTTATGGTCTTTGAAAGGGGTGCAGCCACAGAGTGTGAGGTAAAGTTTAACGGTCAGGCTATGGAGAATGTCAGCTCATTCAAGTATCTAGGCAGTGTGTTGAGTAAAGATGGGAGTATGGATGAAGAAGTGCGGGAGAGGGTGCAGCAAGGGAAGAGGGTTGTAGGAATGCTGAAAGCAGTAACAAGAAATAAGATCGTCAGCATGGAAGTAAAGAAGTCCTCGAATGACAGTGTGGTAATCCCGACATTGACTTACGGGAACGAAGCATGGACGATGGTGAAGAGACTCAAACCAAGAGTGAGAGGGGTGGACATGAGTTCCCTTAGAAGTGCATGCGGAGTTAAATGGAGGGATAGACAAACGAATGAGGAAGTGCAAAAGAGGTGTGGTGTGGATATACTGTAGATGTGCTGGAAAGTGTGAAAAGAAACACCTTGAGATGGTTCGGCCATGTGGAACGTATGGGAAGCGAGATAATGACTAAGAGAGTATACGAGAGTGAGGTGGAAAGACAGAGAGGGAGAGGTAAACTGAATGAGAGGTGGAAGGATGTAGTGAAGAAGTATATGAGTGAAGGCGGTGCTGGATGGGAGGAGGGGCGTCGACTGGCTGGGGACAGATGTACACAGGGCCATTTCGTTCGTGGCCACCCCTTTGGGAATCACGCCGTTCGGCAATAGATAGATAGATAGATAGCTTATCCAAAGACACAAGTTCTGCCTTTGGACGTAATTTCTGTTTTCAGCCCTGAGGAATTGTCATATATATTGATACATATTTATCATGCTTTGAAGAGACATGTCACTTACCATGTGTTCTTGATAGGTCTCCATGTATCTCCGCTAAACTTCTCTCTCTCTCTCTCTCTCTCTCTCTCTCTACGAATGAGAGAGAGAGAGAGAGAGAGAGAGAGAGAGAGAGAGAGAGAGAGAGAGATGTTTAGCGGAGATACATGGAGACCTAATACCCTACTAATCTTGAGGATGATAACTTAAGACCCTTCTGGTTTTGAGGCACAGCTCAATTAAGTGTAGCTGCAAGCCTTTGCTTTTCAGTAACAAAAAAAAACGTATTCTTAAAATGTCTGCGATTATGTAAAATTCTGTATTAATAAGATGTTATAAACAATTAGTTTGCTAAACCAGTATCGGAGAACAAAGTCCAACTGACTGCCAGCACTAGGAAGCATTACCCTAGGTGTTACTGTAGGAGTAAAGTGCAAGGTGTTGTTTTCAATCTTGTCTGTCTGTCTGCTTGCAAAATACCTAGAGAACAAATGAATGGATTTCGACGAGACTTGTTCAGTTCCTTCTTTTCGTACTCAAAATAATCCTATTAACCCGAGAAATGAGTCAGTCATGATTTTGAAAAGTCCGCCAGTGCGGGACCTTAACCCTCTCGCTATCCTGTGGACTCGGGGGTTGCTGTTTAGCATTCAGAAATAGAGTTCTCTCAATCTCATAATTGCATTTCCAAAGTTAGTTTTCTGCCCACAGCTCACTCAAAGACAAATGAAGAAGTTGAAGTAACTAAACTAAAGGTTTCTAAACACCCATGATGGTCTCAAAGGTTTTTAAGTATCCCAGAAAGGGTGCAAATTGCATACTGTGCGTGAAAGGGTTAAAGGTCAATTTGGAAAAACTTAGTTATATATACAGTATATATATTTTGTTGTCTTCTATATTCCAACTACTCTCTCTCGGGCATAGGCTGAGAGCCAGTACATTCAACCGTACATTGAACGGTGAAGCCTGTTAGGTCTCGTTTCAGTCTAGGGAGTTAGACATGTGAAGCACTTTGGGATACAACCAGCCCCCGATATCTTGCCTTCGCAAGATGCACGGTTGCCCACCCACAGCTCGAAGCAGCCACATCTCTGAACCTGCTTTGCTCCAGTGCTTCACTGTCTCACCACCTAGACTCGGACCCTCACTCTCAACGCCATCTACTGAGCAGTGAACTCACTAGGCATTGCCCCACTGTAGCATATTTTGATTATGGGAATATTCATATAATGCTATTTAACACTCGCCTCCAGCTAAGTTCTCAAGTTAGAAATGGTCAGATACTTTTGGTTTTGGGAGAAATATTCCGCCCGGGAGCGTTGTCGAAGCCTTGTGTATTTCTGTATTTCCACCCACCAGAATGCTGTTTATTGTGATGCATCATATGTCAATGGAAAGAGGACATATGATAACAAAAAAAATGTAAGTAAATCGAAATATGAAAGTGTAAACGACTCCGGAATAAAAGTATTTCCCGCCCAATTATGTTCACACCGTCCTATCTCGAAATTGTGAGTGATGACCATATATTTTTATATCCCCAAATAATAATATTTTTTCTGCTCTTTCCAAATCTGGGAACAGAAATTGTCTATCTTTGATAGTTCTCAAGCAGTGACTGCAAACAATAAAAGTATGAATTTGCATGATATGGTTTATAAAATGTTCGAATTATTTCGTTGTTACGAGGTCTATGGTTTCAATTTAGTCTGTATGAATACGGCAGATAATGCTGAAGAGAATAAAAAAACTAGAAGTTCCTACGACAAATACTTCTTGCTCTATGAATATTTGAAATCAAGAGCCAAAATGCGAATATTTACGCTTCACCCGTCTCCGTTCCGCCGACGCTGTCTGGGTTCCAAGCTGTTCCCCACCTCGGCGTTGCGTTATTTGCTCAGATACGTATATAACTGTATATATCATCGTAATTTGAAAATTATGTTCTTTCTAATGGTGAAAACCAAAATAATATAGCGCAATTGGTTCGTGAGCTATGCGCAATTGTTTTCCTGCATTGTTATTGTTATGTATATATATGATAATGTTTATACAGTTGTACATCTTTGCCACAATATACTACACTTCTATACAATTTTCCTTGCCAATAGTTGTATAATGTTCATACACATGTCAGTCATGATGGTTGTCAATTTTACTTACCTGGTAGGGCCACAACCCTTTTCAACGAGAAGGGAAATGGCTCCTGGGTTGGCACTGAAAAAACAAAAAAAGAAAGCCAGTTATTTTCAAATAATATATTTCAAAAATAATTCTATTGTACACGCAAATGAAATAATGAATATATATAAATATATATATATATATATATATACAAGGTATCAAACAAAATAAAATGAATGGTAAAATAATTTGTGTATGTGTGTGTGTGTATATATATATATATATATATATATATATATATATATATATATATATATATATATATATATATATATACAAGGTGTCAAACAAAATAAAATAAATAAAATAAAATGAATGGTAAAGTAAATGTGTGTATGTGTGTGTGTATTTATATATATAGCTGAACAAATATCGGAGAAAAAGCGCCAGCATAGAAGCCAAGTCATAACTTGGATGAGATGCCGGCTCTCTTTCTCTCTTCTCAGGTCTGCACTCCTATGTCTCAGGGGTACAAGGTCCTCCCCGCTACAGAGGACAAGAGTGAGAGACTTGGACTTTGAAATGGTCGTGGTGGAGGGACGAATTGGGGAACAACTAGGTTGATTGTAGGGAGGTACTGGTACAATAGGATAAACTACAATGTAACTAGAATAAGATAGATTGTACACCACTTTGTAACTGTCACCTTAATAAAAAAAAAAAATAAATAAATAAAAAAATAGAAGGAAACATGCTTACATTACTGAAATGTTTGTGGACATGCAGTAATGCAAGTAATGGTCACTCTTCTGTAAATCTAAAATGGCTTACTTAACACCTTAAGAGCGGCCTAGGCGGTAATATCTATGTCGTTTTTTTTTTACCATAAATGGGGTTGTTTCCGTGCTCTTTTTCATGTATAACAAGACCCAGAGCGTAATACAAGTATGTATCTCTGAAAGGGCGTAAATTGAGCTTTCTTATGACACCCGAACCATCCTTCTACGATCACTGGTTGTCTTGCAACGATCGTGCAACCGAAGGGCAAAAACGGTAAAATATTGCAATTTCTTTATATAATTAGGTATGTAGCGAGGGAGTGAGGGTGGATGTAAGTGGAGTAAATCTCAATAGGTCCACGGCGGCCGTGGCGAGCGGTCAGGAGGTAATCTACGCTCCTCCCACCGCTCCGCTCTCTCTCAGACCACATTACGTGTTCAAAATTGCATTCGATAATAGCTGGGCCCCGCCCATAGGCCCTATTTTTTTAATTCGACAATAGCCGGGCACCGCCAAAGAAGGGTTAAGAATGGGAAAGGGGTGGGACCTTCTATTTTTTTTTTTTTTTTTCTTCTTTAATTTTTATATATATATATATATATATATATATATATATATATAAGGTGTCAAACCAGAGAAAATTAGCAGATTTCCAAGCCACCCAATGAGGTACTGCACTTGAATCGTTATTTTTTTAGAGTGGTTTTCCCAAGGAGGCCTATATCCACTTTGATGATGAAGGTGGGTGAATGTCGGTGGGTGAATGTCGGTGGGTGATTGAAGATGAGTGAATGAAGGTGGGTGAATGAAGGTGAGTGAATGAAACTGGGTGAATGAAGAAGAGAAATGGAGGAGAGATATTAATGAATGAATGAATCAATCAATGAATGAATGATTGTATTGTCCTGGCTATAGGACACCTGCATCGTGGTTATGGAAAAGGTTGAAGCAGTTGTTAACATCGATACAGAGGGCAACCTTGCAAGTCTTGCAGCGGAAGCTTGTGTCCTTGCGATGGCCGTTGATAACTTTGAAGTAATAGCAACGGATTCGCTTTTTGTTCGGAATTCTCTCCCGAGTATTGTCCAAGGCCTTGTTCAACCGGACATGGTTCAGAACAACAGGACGGGGCCTTGGGACCACTCCAGGTCGAGGTCTCCGAGCTCGTACCCCTCATGCTGCTTCCAGTACTGGTGGCGGTTGGTTGGCAGCTTCATGGGCTGCTTCCCCATCATCACCAGCAGCAGCTGCATCAGGTGCTAGTACGACAGGGAGTTCAACCAGGACGTAGTTTCCCCCCGTGGCAGAAGCAGCAGCAGCAGCATCATCATCTGGTACTGGTGGTGGGGGGGAGGACATCGAGACGTGATGCCCTCCCAATGCCTCCACCAGGAGCAGCAACAACAGGAGAGGGTGGAGTGCCAGGAGCAGCAGCAGGGGCTTGGGAGTCTGGATGGTCGTCGTCGGACGACCCAGATGCCGACGATCCACTGGATTGCTGTTACCTGCGTGCATGCCTCTGTAGCTCATGCTGGTCCTGCGGCAAATCTTGTGCTCGGTGGATTGGCCTCCCCGACAAAGGCCACTCTGCAGGGTTGAAGCGCAGCAAGGATAAACAGACATGCTCCTGGAAGTCGAGCAAGCTCATTTTCGTCCTTGGGTAGAACTTCTTGATCAGGACATGGACGTTGAAGAGGGCCATTTGGATGAAGTAGAATGTGATCTTCTTCGTCCACTTGACCGTCCTTCGCTGGATGGGGTAGTACTGGACCATCTGGTCGAAGTGATCCACCCCTCCCATGTGGACGTTGTAGTCTTCAACACAAACAGGTTGAAGATCTGCTTCTGTCCACGATGCCACCTGCCCTGTCGGTCCTTCTCTTTGAAAGAGACTAGCTTTGGGATGGTGTCCTGAGGGTGGAAGGTGGACACCATGCCGACGATGCGCTTGTCTCGCCAAAGTAGGACCATGGATAAGCCGTTGTTCATTGCTACTGTCGCATCACGTTCCAGCTCGTTTGCTTTAGCAAGGTCGCACAACCGCTTAGGAGCTCCTCGTGCTAGGTGCAGGGTGCCATACACATAGATGTTGTGTGTGAGCATTTGCTGGCACAGGTCAACTGAGTTGTAGAAGTTGTCCATGTACATCTTGTACCCCTGGCCTCTGAAGGACTCCGTGAGACCCTCCACCGTCTCCTGGAGAGATTGGCCCTGACCGGTGTAGATTCGAAAGTCCCACACATAGCCAGTCAACACCTGTGCCAGGATGCACAGCTTGATACCGTACTTCGTCGGCTTCATCGGGATGTAAGCCTTGAATGAAAGGCGACCATTCCATCCAAGGTTACCTTCATCAATGGACAGCTTTTCGTCGGGGATGTACGCTAGCTTGAAGCCTTCAAGTAGGTAATCCATCACCGTCCGAACCTTCACAAGCCTGTCCGTGTTCTGCCTGTTGATGGCCTTGTTGTTTAAAGCAAGGAAATACTTCAACAAGGCTAGAAACTTCTTCCTACTCATCGCGTTCCGAAATACTGGGTAGTCGTGAAGGGGAGTTGAACGCCAGTAGTGACGCAGAGTAGGGAGCTGTGCAATGCCCATGAGGAAGTACAGGCCAAGGAATTTGGCCATGTCCTCCTCACCAAACAAGTTCCAAACAGCGGCTGCTCCGTCAAGGAACTTGGCATAGGTATTTGTCTCCTCTACCAGGTATTGCAGCATCTCTCTTGTGAAGAAGAGCTGCAAGAACTGGAGTGGAGTCACCGGCAGTAGAACCTGCATGCCAGGGGTCCATGTGAACGGACCAACCTGGGGGTGGAAAGGGTCGTCGGTCCAACCGGCATCACGGTCGGGGGCAGGACCACGTGGAGGAGCACGGACACCACCACCGCGACGACCGCCTCTGCGGCCCCTGGGCCTACCACCTATCCCCTTATGGGGCCCTGGCCTCCGGTGTGGCCGATGTAGTAGGTTGCGGGGGGGGGGGGGGGCGGGCTGAACCCCAAAGGCTTCCTCTTCATCACCATTCACTAGCTGGTGAAAGGTGTGGAGAAGCTGGTGAACCTGTTGCATCTGCACCAGCTGGTCAATGGTGATGAAGAGGAAGCCTTTGGGGAAGAAGCTCCTCGATTGCTGCTGGAGGATTCAACGCTGTGCGTGGCACCTCAGCAACAACCTCAGCACGCATTGCGGCTTCAGCAACCTCAGCACGCATTGCGGCTTCAGCAACTTCAGCACGCATTGCGGCTCGATGCTCAGGCAGAACAAATGCCGAGGGGGTCAAGGGTGTGTCGCTAAAGAGGGACACTGTGGGGGTGCAAACCTTTCCCAAGACATGTGAAGGCGGGGTATCAAAAGTGCCCACTGCATGTAGCGTAGTAAACTTGTGTGGGCTGCTGGCTGGTGATCATGCTGGAAGCAAGGATGAGGCACCGCGTTCTGAGGTGGATGGAAGAGGTAAAGTGTGGAGTTGGGGGAAGTTGGGTGATGGTAGAAGGTAATCGATGATGTTAGGGACCGGTAGAGATGTAGATGTGGATGGGATGGGATGGATGGGATGTGATGGAATGGAATGGACGGTGGTGGTAGATCCGCTGGCGCTGCTGTTGATGGCTCGGCTGGGGGATCCGCTGGCACTGTTGAAGGCTCGGATGGTGGCGGTTGATCCGCTGGCGCTGTTGCTGGGGCTGGTTCGGCTGGTGGTGAATCGGCTGAGGCGTGGGCGTGATCGCGGAGTGACCGGAGTCGCTTGGGCGGAGGTGAAGCCATCCAGTCCTCTTCGTCCTCCTCGGTCGACCACTCGTCCGGCTCACTCTCGCTCTCCGTCGACTGATCCAGCACCTCGTTGAACACTTCCTCCAGATCGACGTCCCACAAAGGGCGTTTCCTGGGGTCTCTTGACTTGGCGGCTGGCTGGCGGCAGGCTGGCGGCTGGCGACATACTGGCGACTGGCGGCTGGCGGCAGGCAGGGGTTGGCTTATGATGCTGAAACCAAGAAAAGGAAATAAAGGAAAAATTTATTTGACGTTGATAGTAGTCATGACGCAAGTTCACCATCACTGGATCCATATAACGTTGGTATAGTTCACCATGACGTACAGTAGTCATAGTTTTGCATTATCCGATCATGACAAGTATAAAGTTCGCCATCACTGGATCCATATGACGTTGGTATAGTTCACCATGACGTAGTCATAGTTTGGCTTGTCTGATTCCAGATGACATGAGTATAATGGATTCATATGACGGTATAATACCGCATTTTGTAATTCAAAAGGGGGAACACCATGACATAGTCATAGTTTGGCATTATCAGAATATATTTATACCTTGGGGCAGTTCGGCCAGACAGCCTGGGGAACAGGAACAACTAAACAGGGAAGGGGACAAGAAAAGAGAACAAAATATATATATATACAGTATATATATATATATATATATGGGTTTAAAGACCGCAACCGTCCACAGTGAATGTGGCTTCCATGGTATAATCACAGTACTGCACACAGTGCACAGCAATCATAGCACGGTGGTTACAGTCTTTACTGCAGCACAGTACAACAAAGTCTTACCACAACAACAACCCATCATGTTATCACAGTGATATGTATATATAATATATATATATATATATATATATATATATATATATATATATATATATATATATATATATATATATATATACAGTATAGATATTGAAATGACGGGTCTGAAGACAAGCCCTGCAGAGAACAGTTGCAAAATAGCCAGTCTACAACTAAAAGACCCTAAGAGGACCAGAGAACGAAAGGAGAAGAAAAGAAGAATACAAGAGCCACCCCTGTTTCCCCATTCTCTAACAACCACAAGCATGGGAAATCTTCCTCAACAAATACAGGAGCTACCCCTGATTCCCCGTGCTCTAAGACATCAGCCACCAGCCACAAGTATGGGAAATTCTCACAGCCAATCCACTCCCTGCTTTCAAACCATGCCAGCCAACCACAGGGCAGCATTTCCTCTCTGTCCAGATCTACAGTATGATGAGAGGATGTTTATTCAAGTTGCACATCAACGCCCCAAGTCCTACAGGCATAAATGGATGTAAACAAGAGATAATACGACAGCTACGAAGATGCCAGAACCTCCCTACAACTATGACTACTAAGCGAGAAATAAACAAGTTCACCTCAAAGCTCGAATAATGGTCTCCGCATATTTAGGGAGATTTCTATGTTAATAAGCTAGCTAAACCCTATGTAAGTATTAATTATAATACCTATGAGGTAAGCCATCATGTAAATATTAAACCTCGATGCCTAGACTAAGTAATTTATCTCACAACTTCATCACAACTAATTCCCCATATCCCTATTACTTTGAGCCACTGTGAACAAGAGTCAAGAATAAAGCCGCATATTACCTCTAAGAAATTGTAGAGAAGCATGCAAACCTCAACTGCGGTACTACCCTAAACCTGAACAAGGAGCAGAGTAGCTAATCACAGTAGTGGCTTTGTACCAGCCTGCCCCTATCCTGCCCGGAGAGTGTACTTGCCTGAAGTACCCCCTGAAGCCCTGCTCGAGTGACGCCCTACACTCCTGAAGTCCTGCTCAAGTGACGCCCTACACTCCTGAAGTCCTGCTCGAGTGATGCCCTACACCCCTGAAGTCTGGAACCTGAAGTCTTGCTCGAGTGACGCCCTACACTCCTGAAGTCTGGAACCTGAAGTCTTGCTCGAGTGACGCCCTACACTCCTTAAGTCTGGAACCTGAAGTCTTGCTCGAGTGACGCCCTACACCCCTAAATTATGTGAATTGTGTTGTGATAATTTATTCTGAGATCTGTGCCTAAGATCCTTGATTGCGTACTGTGTTAATCCTTCTAAACATTATACAAAGTCCTTGCCAGATCTGTGTCCAAGACCTAGCTCTCTTGATTAATTTATCTTCTCTAGAACGTCCTATGCATACGTTATATCATTGTGTTTATTAATAATATTCACCTCGCCACGCACTCACAGATTTTCCTAATATATGTATTCTGTTGTGTATGTTGCAAGTTGAGGTCGAAGTGTATTTCGTGATTTAATTCCCCTTCCTAATACATAATAACATCCTAAAACCTACGCCCTTTTCTATAACTAATTTATCTCAGTCTACTCGAATATAAGTATTATTATTTCATAAAACTTATTTCTTCCCGAGCTCCCCAATCCACGTTCAATTATATAATCGCCTTTGTAATTATTTTATGAATTCGTATTGACGTTCATTCGATTACTGATGTAAGTAATTCTGATTCTTCATGTCTAGGAATTCTAGCATTGGATAGACTGTCTTACTTAATTACCCATCGTCTACCATGCACCTCGTATTACGGTGTATGCTCATTAACACCTTACGAGCGGGTGTTGGAATATATTTCACTGTGCCGCTCACCGTTTTGTTTTTTTACCATAAATGGGGTTGTTTCCGTGCTCTTTTTCATGCATAAACAAGACTCAGAGCGTAATACAAGTATGTATCCGTGAAAGGGCATAAATTGAGCTTTCCAATGACACCCAAACCATCATTCTACGATCACTGGTTGTCTTGCAACGATCGTGCAACCGAAGGGAAAAATCGCTAAAATACGGTAATTTCTTTATATAATTACGTATGTAGCGAGGAAGTGAGGGTGGATGTAAGTGGAGTACATCTCAGTTGGTCTACGGCGGCCGTGGCGAGCGGTCATGAGGTAACCCATGCTCCTCCCGTCACTCGTCTCTCTCTCAGAGCCAATATTGCGCCAAAATTGCACTCGGACTTAAGTCGGGCCCCGCCACATAGTCCAAATTTTTCGATACGGACTTAAGTCGGGCCCCGATAGACAAGGGTTAAGACTCTGTTAATTCATTCAGACATCTTGGTTATACCGCCATAAGTATTTCCTTAGCACAACTTCGTTGTGTGCGTTAATTTTCTTTCATATAAATATTGTTTTAATTATAATTTTACGCTACTAAATCATAAGCGTCTCCAGAGCATTCGTTGACTAAGTTCGTTTAGTTGATTTTAATTTGTTCTCAAATACAATCAGTAGATATTATTCTATAGTTGATTCATAATTGTATACTAAACATTACATCTGAATTTCTCGACTCGTTTCGTTATTATTACATACGATCGTTTGAAGTGAATATAAGATTCCCATCATAAAATTACATAATTCAAGTTACGACAATAAGAATTTGTGCAAATAATTAATTAATATTCTGCCACCAATCTCATTGTAATATTATTGAAACTAAATTCATAGTTGCACAAACTTAAATCTTATTTTCCAACACCGTAGTCCAACTTCATGACCTGACCCTCCTTGTTAATGAGAAGGTCACCTTAGTATACGCGTCTACCTGGATAGCGCGCACACCCACTACCGTGTGACTCACCCACCATACCTGTGTGCTTATTTATCCTCTCAACTCACCCAGTATCTCTTGTATTGAGATTGTGTTCTAATATCTTTATTGCTGATTATTCACGGAAGACACTCGACTCGCATCATTAATATTATTAAGGGTTGATACTATAAGTCACGTGTATTAATTTAGTTGCTATTTATTACTTTATTTATAACCACATTTGTTTCCTGATTGAATCTCATTGATTATCTAGGATTTCAATGTATTCCATTCATTGCCTGATATTTCTAATAATTATAAAGGTAATACTTCATCCCGGATTACGAGTCTATATTCGTGAGCTGGAAATAGAAATGATTATGCTAAGATTGTCTAGTCCTCAAGCTAGACGGTATCTAGAATAAACCTATTTGTGAATTACATGTGTGTTGTTACTGAGTTCTGTATTACCTAATTGAATATTTTGTGCTATTAAGGACGTATTCGGTGTGACCCTGTTGGGCTTTATTACGGTATATAAGTCCATATCTGGATTTTAGTAGAGACTATTATCATGAGCTGTAAATATTATAGCCCGACATAACACTGGCGGCAGCGGTGTCTCAATACAGCATATCAACACGAGTGTTCTTATTGTAAATTTTTTGTTTCTGGTATTCAATTGGTGTATTTACATTATTCATCATGGCAGCCCTTAGGTCTCTTGATATCCCGGAATTTAAGCCCGAGGATTACGATATCTACACTTACCTGTAAATAGTCAAACCGGTCCTGGACATTATGTTCGGAAACGAAGACGCTTCCAAGATACATACAATTGTGGTTAAATTAGGAAAATATGCAACTAAAGTGTCGGGATATGTGCACGACAATATGCCTGGGTTAACCTGGGCACAGTTTGAAGTTTATGTCAGAACAGCAATTAATCCAGTTTTGGGACAAACAATTGCTGACAAAAAGTTTCACAAGGTAAAATACTCAGAAGACTTGGATGAAACTGTTGAAAAGTTGCAACAGATCGCCTTGACTGCTTTCCCGGATGAAACTACCACCCAGAGGAAGAAAATCATCTTCAAAGCCTTGGTGAGGATCTTGCCTGACTCAGTGGCCGACCACTTCTCAATAGTGGAACCAACAAATTATGACGCGGATCTGCCTGTGATCCGAAGAATCATGGCATTACGCAAGTCCAGGGAACAAGCCAACAAAATCCCGGTGATCAGTAAAGACACCACCCACCCCACTTCCAGTACAGCATCCAACAGTAGTCCTGTAGCTCCTAGGGCAGCTGGCAAACCTGAGGAGTGGGCCAGAATCTGTCCTGCAGATTGGAAACCCTGCACCGGATCATGCATGCTGTGGTCTCTGAAGAGGTCTTTCAATGAACTGACCAGGAAGAGGACCAGGACTCCAAATTGGTGGGCACAGATTCCCTGGATCAAGCCGCGTCAGATTGCAACCATTATTGACGACGGGACAGCTGGAATTGAAGAAGGAGAAGTTGAAGGAGAACTGGAATCATCATATCAGCCTGAACTCATCCAGCAAGAACCGCTGGATTTTTAGATTGCCCCCCCAAGCAAATAGTCGTAACCATGGCGGGGGTTCATGATGCGACATCGGATGGCGGACTTCCGGTGTATCACAAAATCACGCTGAATGGGGTGAAAATTCGACTCCTCATTGATACGGGAGCTTCCCGTTGTTGCTTATTCCTTCCTTTTTTCCGGAAACATAAAAATGTTTTTGGGGAAATGCAGTCTTCCTCTATCATCCCCATTAGTGCCAATGATCAGGTTATTCCCAACCTGGGTCAGTCACTCCCTTTATATGTTAATACCCCACATCCAAATCACAGAGTTCATGACTCCTTCGTGATTTATAATCCCAGTGAATCCAAGTATGATGAATACTTGGGTCTTGATCAGTTAATTTCTCTAAGTGCCTCAATAAATTGCAAGTACAGAACGCTGTCTTATGATCCACCGTCCAACCCTGAAGAAAAAAAACACCACCTTCTCTAGATAACTTGAAGCAGCTAAAATCCACAACTTTGCCAGTACTTCTCCCTATCACTGCTGCACCTCAAAGTAAGATAAATAATATTCCCTGCCACAATCACGTAATCTCTCCAGCCATAGTTTCCACATCCATTACAGTTCCCCTCATCACGAAAACTGGATACCATTGGTACCTACCATTCAAGGAAATGTCCTTGTGACCCCACATCTCCAAAGCCCTTTCAATGGGGTATGCCTAACCGCTCCTTACCTGCTACCTCATCAACTTAACTGTATCAAAATTGCTAATATTTCTGACAAACCTGTCACCTTGCCAAAAGGCCTTGCCATCGGCGAGTTAGAATTGTATTCCGAGGAACTGTCTGTTCCCTCTGATTCTTCCCCTCCTTACAAAAAAAACCTTCCTGACATACCTTCCACTCTAACTGCCAATCAACAAACTGACCTCAGAAACCTCCTAATTTCCTATCAAGATATTTTTGCTACCTCTAGCCGAGATATGGGGAAAACTGAAATGTTGCATCACCCCATTCACACCTGGGCCACCCCATCAAGCAACCAATTAGGAGGAAAAACCCGATACAACAACAGGAAGAAGAAAAACAAGTCCAAGATATGCTCGCCACAGGAGTTGTCAAAGCCTCTACCAGCCCATGGTCTTCTCCGGTGGTACTAGTCCGTAAAAAGGACGGATCCACAAGATTCTGCATAGATTATCGGAAGCTAAATGACGTCACCATCAAGGACGCCACACCTCTTCCCCGGATTGATGACTCTCTCGACTTGCTGCTTGGTGCCAAATGGTTCACCACTTTGGACTTGCAAGCTGGATACTGGCAAGTACCCGTTTTGCCTGAGCATCAACAGAAAACTGCATTTTCCACCAGCCGAGGAAGACTGTACGAATTTACAGTATTACCATTCGGACTATGCAATGGACCAGCCACATTCTCCAGATTAATGGAGTAAGTCGTACAAGGTTTAACTTGGGAAACTTGCCTTGCATATCTGGATGATATCATTGTGTTTGGCAAAACTTGGGCAGAACATCTGCAACGTCTAAAACAAGTCTTTCAGAGAATACGAGAGCTTAAATCCTCCAAGTGCACTCTAGCCAAAAATAAAGTAAATTTCCTAGGGCACATTGTTTCAGAAGAAGGAATTGCACCCGACCCTTGCAAACTTGAGGCAATCAGTAAAATCACCCCTCCCACTAACGTAAAAGGTGTACGTGCCTTCTTGGGCCTAGCTTCATACTACCGACGTTTTGTGAAGAAATTTGCCACCATTGCCAAGCCCCTTCATGACCTCACAAAAAAAAGAAGAACCCTTCCTATGGACTGATCTACGACTACAGGCTTTTAATGTTCTAAAAAACAAATTAGTTGCCTCTCCTTTGGTCTCATTCCCAGACTACACTAAACCATTCCGCTTGTACACAGATGTGTCACAATTTGGAATTGGGGCCATTTTAGGTCAAACCAGAGACGGCAAAGAACACATCATTGCATGTGCTAGCCGCACCCTCAACTCGGCTGAAATAAATTACCCAGTGACAAAGCGAGAATGTCTCGGCATGATTTGGGTGTTACAGCATTTTAAAGCCTACCTGGCGGGAGTCAAGGTCACCGTCATCACCGACCTCCACGCCCTTCAATGGTTGAGGAAATTGGACACAAAAAACGCTCTGACTGTCAGGTGGAGGGAATCACTGGAAGAATTCGATATGGATATCGTTTATCGACCAGGAAAGTTGCATACATATGCTGATGCACTCTCTCGTCTACCCATGTCACCTCCCAATTCTACATCTCAACAGGACGAACAAATCCATACCATTCTTGCACTCCATCATCAAGGCTCGTTGGACAACAGCCAGCAAGACCTTTTGCAACAATATCAACAACAAGAAAAACCTGATTGGATGCCTAGGAAAGTTTTCAATCAATTAATCAGGCGGGGTGACAATCTCTTCACCTTGGAAGGTAAAATTGTGATCACTCCTCAAGCAGCATTATCCACTATGCAATCCATACATATGGATAATGGCATCCACCTAGCCCAAAGGAAGTTCATCTCCACCTTTCAACATGTATATTGGACACCATCACCTTATATCACTGCCAAGTGCATCACAGAGTCATGCAAAGCATGTGCGTTGGGTAAGGATCGAACCCGCACAGCTGGTCCTTCTGGGAAGATAGTTGCCTCCAAACCTTGGCAATTGCTTGCAGTAGACGTAATGGGGCCAATGGACAATAGTCATGGTTTCAGATACATTATTACTTTTGTGGACACCTACTCCTAATATGTCATTGCGTGTCCCGCAAAAGAACACTCAGCCATTGCAGTAGCTGAAGCTCTCATTCAACATGTCTTCCCTTATTTTGGCCTCCCTGAAGCAATCCATTATGACAATGCCCCTGAATTCACCAGCCATATATGGTCTCAACTATCTCTAATGTGTGGGTTTAAAATCAGCCACTCCTCACCTTACTGGCCTCAAGGTAATTCAATATGCGAGAGAAGTCACAGAACCATTGCCAATCAGATCAGAACCCGGTTGCAACAAATGGACTCCAAAGATTGGTCCAGCCAAGTCAAAATTGTGCAGTGGGGAATCAACACTTGCCCTCGAGAAGACGGCATATCGCCTCATGAACGAGTATTTGGAGTAGCACCTTTGCTCCTTCCCCTCCGTCATCTAGCTGCCCCGTATGAGCCCTCCTCCAATTTCGACCAGTCTCTAGTTCATCTCAAGAATTGCCTGAGACAAATACAGTACGTCCAAGACCTTCAACCTGATGAAACACCTAAAGCCAGCCCACACTGTTTTGGTGATCTAGTTATGATTGCACACTTACCAGTTCCATCCAAGCTCAAACCCAGATTTAAAGGTCCATTTGAAATATTAGCTGTACCAAACTGTTACCAGCTTACCGTCAAATATTTTGGTGAGTCGCGCACATATCGTAACAGGCATGTACGTAGATTTCAGCCTTTTAATGAGAATATAGTTATGCTTGCTGACCCTATTCAGAATGACATTTTGCCTGCAACTGATAACCAGAATTTAGGATCCACAGAACCTACCACACCTGAACTTCCTTTACCTGTCACACCTTCATGCCAACAAAGGCCTCCCTCTTGATTTAAACATTCTACCTCATACACCCACACCTTTACCACAACCACGCCCACCGCCTATTGTTTACACACCCGATCCTGCTTTACCTACACGCACTGTCTCTGCTCCTCCCACCTTTCCTTCCCAGGCATATCGCCCCCTCCCTCTATTCCTGTTCAAGCATCCCCTTGTATCAGTTTACCTACTTATTCAGAATCTTCCGGTACTCAACCTACAACTCCTATAATTGCTAACATTCCCAACCTAGTCACTTCACCTATCACTTCCGCTCCTCAACCTACCTCTTCACTTCCGCTTCCGTTACTTCTCTTGTCTCACGCCTGTCTCATCCACAATCTTATGCTTCCAAACTCAAGTCTCCAGCTCCTTCCGTCTCTCATCTTCCAACTAGACCTGTTGCATGCCCTCTCCCTCTACTTAACAGACAAAGTCCCCTACCTTCTAGTAGCACACATTCTTCTCCTTTAATTCGGCCCACTCCCAACAGATAAAATAGGCCACCTCTATCATCTAGCTCAGCTTCCTTCCCCTCCCCATTATCGCGTGTCCCCAAATCCTCTCTAATACCTACTCGGTCTAACCCCACATGTACAAGATCTGGTCGATGTGTGATGCCCCCTCAACAATGGGCACCTACCTTCAACCCTACCTACATCCGGCGGGACCATCCTCAAGCTGCCTTGCCAGCTACACTCCTGACCACTCCTGTTAGTCCGAGGTCAACTCTTCCTGGTACTACCACCGCAGCTCTTCTCACTACTCCTTCAACTACAACAGCCAGCAGACCAGCTCCCCCAGCTGTCATCACTATGCCTGCACCTACGAGAGCGAGCAGACTAGCTCCAAACACATCTCCTACTACAGCGCCTCCTACAGCAGCCCAGCCAGCCATGAAGATTAACAGCGTCTCCTTCCTTAAAAACGCTGTCCCTACGGCCATCAAATCTCCAAGTCAGCTAATCCACATTGCTAAGCATGCTGAAGAGGATTGGCAAATCTACATCAACATGGACACCCACTCCAAGGCAGATGTCCCTACAACACTATGGCTCCTCACTCTCCAGAGTTTAACACCCGTCATGAATTCACCCACCACCCGTTCATATATTCTTAAATCGCGAGGTCGCGACTTTTTCTATGAGGAACGTGGTGAAATGACGGGTCTGAAGACAAGCCCTGCAGAGAACAATTGCAAAATAGCTAGTCTACAACTAGAAGACCCTAAGAGGACCAGAGAACGAAAGGAGAAGAAAAGAAGAATACAGGAGCTACCCCTGGTTCCCCGTGCTCTAAGACATCAGCCACCAGTCACAAGTATGGGAAATTCTCACAGCCAATCCACTCCCTGCTTTCAAACCATGCCAGCCAACCACAGGGCAGCATTTCCTCTCTGTCCAGATCTACAGTATGATGAGAGGATGTAGGAAAAGCGCGCGCCTCATTGGTCGCCAACTAGCCAATCATATGCTAGCCAACACCCAATAAACCTTACTGTGATCTACCTAATATGTATAAATAAGCTGTTATGTCATATCCTATTCACTTACCTTCCATTCCCTGAAGATGATAGTTGTCTATCGAAACGTGTCGGATCATCATGAATTTTGCTCACCTTTTGCACAATCTCCCAGAACACCTGAGAATTGCTGTTCGTTCTATTGAAAGCCTTAATAATAAAATAATTAATGCTGATACCTGTATTTCCTTCAACCTCGCCTGCCTTAAAGAAAAAAAAAAAATTTTTTTTTTTTTTTTTTTGTCTATGTGATTGAGGGAGGCAAAAGACATAACTGCCTATAGCGAGTGCCTCCCCCATAGTTGAAAGAGTGACAGGGCCAAAATCAAGGGACGTTCGAGCCAAAATGCCTGGACACACGGAGTTTGAAGCAATTTACCTGTATACTGTATATGTATGTATTGTATGAGTAGCAAACTTTTCCAAATGCTGAAATATGTGTCAGAGGATCAGAGTGTGTGTGTGTGTGTGTGTGTGTGTGTGTGTGTGTGTGTGTGTATGTGTATGGGCTGATCCTGTCAGAGTGGGGGTTGAGCGTCCCCTGCCTCCTAGAGCTCAACCTCACTTTATCTCATGCTAAATATGTTTCAATACTTTTTGACGTAGTTAATGGATTTCTTCTTCGATATCCGACAACAAAATGTGACTTCCCCAATTTAAACTAACTGATTTTGTCTACTCTACTTCTGACTACAAAATTGACTTCCCAAATTTATCAACCCCCTGATTTTGACTATTTCATTAGTACTATACTACCTTTTCGTTTAGGGCAAGCACTCTACACCAGGTATTATAGAGATAGCCGGTTTGCCACAGTTATAACAGAAAACTGATTACGGCGGATGGCTATGGCCTGATGAAGTCCATCCGCCTCTCTATTTTGCCTTGGGGTGGGTGTTTGACTGTCTCTCTATATTTTTCATATATCTATATTAATTTCAACTCTTTTCACATGTGTGTGTGTGTGTGTGTGTGTGTGTGTGTGTGTGTGTGTGTGTGTGTATGTGAAACACTTGTACCTAACCTAGTGAAATATGTGTCAGAGGATCAGTGTGTGTGTGTGTGTGTGTGTGTGTGTGTGTGTGTGTGTGTGTGAAACACTTGTACCTAACCTAGTGAAAAGGATGAGCTCCAGTATATATCGAGCACCTGTGATCACAACATCTGGCCGTTTAGGAAAATTAGAGCACGGACATACAAAGAAAAATTTGTTCGAAAATGTTATAGAGAAAGTTTATGCATCTTATGTATACAGAGAAGATGTTGTGAAGTGTTGGTTCTTCGATATAACACTGCAAATCCAAATTAGGTAGAATTATAGGTGGATTGAAAAACTAGAAATATATATTTCCTTAAAAAATCGACGTAACTGGAATAATTAATAAATAGACCTGAGTAAGCAGTATTGGAACATGTAATATGTACCTTATAATGCATAGTAAACCATTATCACTACAACTAATGAATCTCGATATTGATTAATTACTGTACTAGTCCAATCAACATTACTGCAATGCACCTATCTTCGGATCTGTCTATTATCTCTGATTTGAACAGAGAAAACCTTTTTACTTTCAATGTCTTCAAAACTCAATTTCTCCATTTGTCTACTCGTTACAACTTTACACAAGACTATCTCTTACTAACAAATTACATACAAATTAACCCTGCATTTTCTCTAAGTATTCTCGGTGTCACTGTTTCTTGTGATCTCTCTTGGAAAAATCATATTACCACTCTTGCTAAAACAGCTTCGCAGATGGTGGGTGTGCTCAACTGCCTCTGGGGGTTCTTTACCCCTGCACAGCTTCTAGCTCTGTACAGGGGCACAGTGCGTCCATGTATTAAATATTGTTCACACGTTTGGGCAGGCCCCTATCACACAGCACATTTAGACAGAGAGAAAAGAAAACCTATCGCATCATTAACTCTCATCCACTAACCGATTCTCTGCAGTCTCTCTCTCTTCGCCGCAATGATGCATCTCTCACTATTCTACCACTATTAAAATATTCAGTGTTCATCAGAGAGATCTCAGTTATACCACACCCTCTATGTAGACCACGTAGCATCCGTCTTGCAACACAAACCCACCACTCCTCTGTGTAACTCTCCAACTCAAGAATAAACCGATATTTCCAGTCTTCTATTCAACAGCTGAGCTCTGAAACTCTCTCTCTGAACCCATGTTTTTCCTCATCCTATGACTTAAATTGCTTCAAACTCCGTGTGTCCAGGTATTTTGGCTCGAACGTTCCTTGATGTTGGCCCTGCCACTCTTTCAACTCTGGGGAGAGGCATTCGTCACAGGCAGTTCTGCCTTTTGTCTCCCTCATCCACATAGAAGACAAAAAGACTGAAGAAAATATATTATTCAAGAATGAAGAGTATTTAATGTATTTAGTTAATCATGTATCAATATTGTTTAAGGATACTTGAATAATATTATGACGTGTCAATATTGTTTAAGGATACTTGAATAATATTATGACGTGTCAATAACGTAGATTGCATAAATACATGCATAAAACTGGTAACTTTCTCATCGCATACAAAATGCAATCTAATGTTATTCAATTCCATCAATAAAATTGCCAAACGAATATGTCTATAACCACATTTTTATTTCGACAATAAAAACACTAAACCTGGAACGTTAAACAACTTCCTTATCAGTAACGCAATTTTGTAGCCAAGTGTTATTTTAACTATATATATACACATAAGCCAATTTGCATGGCATACGTGCCCTTGCAACGAAAACAATGTTAGCATATTTAATATACTTGGAAGGAAATGATAAACATACTAAGGTAGAAAATCGAGAAGAAAATATAGTTTATATAGTCAGTATATGGACAGTACAAGATTTCCCGCGAGCTCTTTTAGATACCTCCAGAAATAAAAGAATATGTCGTGTTGAACACAAAAATATGCTATAGATATACGCTCTTTGTCATATTTGTTTTTGCAGCTATAGCCCTTAAACTTGGTATTTTTGCATATTCGTCATATTTAACCCAATATTTTCTTGTAAGTAAAAGTGATAAAAAGATATATTATTTATGTATGATGAAGTATGCCATGCATTCTTCACGCTGAAATTAACACAAAATCCTTTGTACCTACCTTTTTCTGGCTACCCTACCAATGAGTTGAATAGTTCCATGATAACACACAGTCTCATATTTAACTCATCATCCATGGAAGGATGTAGAAATCTGTAAAGGAGTCTTTTGTGTCTATTTCAAGTATTATTCCCATAATTAATCATACACTACTTAAATATGTCTTAGTTCATTTCTGTTAGATGGTAATAATATGAGTTAAAATTGACGAAAACCGTATTTTTGTTTATGTGGATGAGGGAGACAAGAGGTAAAGCTGCCTATGATGAGTATCTCCCCCATATTTGAATGAGTGACAGGGCCAAAATTAAGGAATATTCGAACCAAATTGCCTGGACACTTGTTTTTGTACTTAAAAACTGTGCTTCCGTGCTGACCCCCTGCCTAGGCAAACTCTTTCGTCTCTGTCTCTCCTCTAATGTCTTTCCTTCTTGCTGGAAGTTTGCTCTCATTCAACCTGTCCCAAAGAAGGGTGACCGCTCTCAACCCTCCAACTATCGTCCAATTGCACTCATCTCTTGAATCTCTAACATTTTTGAAACTATTCTTGCTTCCAAATTTCTTAAGCATTTCTCTTCTCATAATCTGCTCTCAGATCACTCTACTGGTGATCTTTCGTACCTTACTAACTCTTGGTCATCCAACTTTCGGGACTTCGGTGAGACGGTTTCTGTTGCACTAGACATATCGAAAGCCTTCGATAGAGTCTGGCACAAATCTTCAATTTTCAAACTGCCCTCTTTCGGTTTCTGTCCCTTCATCTGTGCCTTTGTCTCCAATTTCCTTTCCGGCCGTTCCATAGCTGCGGTTGTGGACGGTCATCGCTCATTTCCTCATCCTATCAACTCCGGTGTTCCTCAGGGTTCTGTCCTATCTCCTATTCTCTTTCTAATTTTTATAAATGATCTTCTCAACTGTACATCCAGTCCCGTCTATTCATATGCAGGCGACTCTACCTTACACCACTCAATTAGTTTTCCAGAACGCCCCAGCCAGCAGTCCCTCAAAAGTAAACTTAATGAAGCCATAAAATACTTATCTTCTGATCTAGCTAGTATTTCCAATTGGGGTAGAGAAAACCTTGTTGCATTTAATGCTTCCAAAACTCAATTTATCCATCTTACTACCCATCAGGAACCTCCAGAGGACTATCCCTTATTTTTCAACAATACAAAAATCAACCCTTCATCTACTCTCAATGTTTTCAGTGTCTCATTTTCTTCTGCTCTCACTTGGAAAGACCATATTACCAGTCTCGCTAAGGCAGCCTCCCAGAAGTTGGGTGTGCTCAACCGCCTCAAGGGGTTCTTTACCCCTGCACAGCTTCTTGCTCTGTACTAGGGCACAGTGCGTCCTTGTATTGAGTATTATTCACATGTGTAGGGAGGGTCCTCTCACACCGCACTCCTAAATAAAGTAGAAAGGAAATTCTTTCATATCATTAACTCCCGTCCACTCACCAACTCTCTGCAATCTCTCTCTCTTCGCCGCAATGTAGCATCTCTTTCGCTATTCTATCACTACTACACTGATCAGTGTTCCTCGGAGCTTTCCCAGTGTATACCACCTCCTCTACGTAGGGTACGTAGTACCCGCCTTGCAACACTATCCCACCCCTACTCTGTGCAACTCTCCAACCCAAGAGTGAAACGCTATTCTCAGACTTTCTTCTATTCAACTGCTGAGCTCTGGAAATCTCTCTCCCAGAATCAGTCTTTCCCTCTTCCTATGACTTAAATTGCTTCAAACTCTGTGTGTCCAGGCATTTTAGCTCGAACATCCCTCGATTTCGGCCCTGTCACTCTTTGAAATCTGGGGGAGGCACTCGCTGCAGGCAGCTATGCCTTTTGTCCCCCTCATTCACATAGAAAAAAAAATAAAGTCATAGGATGAGGAAAAGATGGATTCAGGAAGAGAGTTCCAGAGCTCAACTGTTGAATAGAAGAAAGATTGGGAATATCGTTTCAGTCTTGGGTTGGAGAGTTTTGCAGAGTAGGGGTGGGATTGTGTTGCAAGACAAGTACTATATACTCTACGAAGAGTATGAATATTGTAATAGTGGTTGAATAGCGAGAGATATGCAACATTTTGGCGATGAGAGATAGATTGCAGACATTCGTTGAGTGAGCGTGAGTTAATGAGATGAAAGGCTTTCTACTCTACTTTGTCTAGAAGTGTTGTGTGAGACGATCCTCCCCTCACATGCGAAGAATATTCAATACATGGATGCACTGTGCCTCTATACAGAGCAAGAAGCTGTACAAGGGTAAAGAACCTCCAGAGGCGGTTAAACACACCCAGCTTCTGGGAAGCTGTTTTAGCAAGAGTGGTAATATGGTCTATCCAAGAGAGATCCGAAGAAAAAGAGACACCAAAAATACTGAGAGAAGATGAAGTGTTAACATTTGTATTGTTGAAGTATAACTGATAGTCCTGTGGGAGTTCTTGACAGGTAGATACATTGAAAAATTGGGTTTTGGAAGCATTGAAAGCAACAAGATATTATCTGCCTTTATTGGAAATGGTTGATAGATCAGAAAATAAGTGTTCTATGGCTTCATCACGTGAGTTTTTGAGTGATTGCTTGCTGGGTCGTTCTAAAAATCTATTTGAATTGTGTAAGGGAGAGTCACCAGCATATGAATGGATAGTACTGGAGGTACAGTTCAGAAGATCACTAATGAATATTAGAAATAGATCTGGAAATAGGACAGAACCCTGAGGATCACCAGAGTTAATAGGTTGAGGAAGTTAGCGATGGCCGTCCACAACCGCAGCTATGGAATAGCCTGAAACTAAATTAGAAATAAAGGCACAGATGGAGAATTAGAAACCGAAGGGGGTTAGTTTAGAAATTGGATATGTGTGCCAGGCTCTATCGAAAGCCTTCGATATGTCTAGTGCAATAGAAAAGGTCTCACCGAAGTCCTGAAAGGAGGATGACCAAGAGTTAGTAAGATATGAAAGAAGATCACCAATAGTGCGACCCCTAAGGAAGCCCTACTGGCGATCTGAGAGTAGATTATCTGAAGAGATGCTTTAGAAGTTTGAAGTAAGAAGAGTTTCAAAAAGTTCGGAGATGCAATAAATGAGAGCAATTGGATGATAGCTGGAGGGTTGAGAGTGGTCACCCTTCTTTGGGACAGGGTGAATGAAAGCAAACTTCCAGCAAGAAGGGTAGGCATACGAGGACAGACAGATACGGAAGAGTTTGCCTAGGCAGGAGGGCAGTACGGAAGCACAGTTTTTTAGTACAACTGAAGGAACACCATGCAGATCGTATCCCGACTAAGTATTAAGCCCAGAGAGGGTAGAAAGTACATTTTTAGAAGAGATTAGGATATTAGGCATAGGTACAGAGGAGTACAAAGGAAATCAAGCAACAACAGGTCTAGTGACCCTGCTAGGCTGCTTGTCCTCCAAAACACTGAGGATCAAGCGTCCAAACAGTGGCTTAGAGTGGGTAAGGGAAAATTGGAAAGGGAACTACTGCCCTGGAACTAATGTCCGTGGCAGGATAAGGAAGTTTGAAGGGGACAGACGGGTTAGTAAAATAACACAGGTATAAGTGATCTTTCGTATATCTGAGAAAAAGAGAATAATGTCTTAGTAATATACTGTATATACGCAATAATCCTTGATGAATCTGCGGGGGGAAATAAAATAAATTTTTTAATTTACAAACGCAGTCAGTCGCGGGTTTGATGCAAGATATTTGTCTAGGCGAATTTTCAAAGAATCAACGGTGCTGCAGTCAATAACGTCTCGGGGAAGACCATTCCACAAGTTGACAACTCAATAGAAGAAGAAATTCTTAGATTCGTGGGAGTTAAAAGATTTACCAATAATTTTGCAACCGTTTCCCTGCGTGTAATTAGATTGGTCGATAGTGAAGTACTTACTACAGTTCATATTGTCGATGCTTTTGATGATTTTGAACACTTGCATTAAGTGACCTCTTAATCTGTGCTGGGTTTAAGGAAATAGATTTAATCCTCTAAGACGCTCCTCGTATAATTTGTCCTTTAGGCTAGGTATCATTTTGGTAACGCTATGTTGAACTTGTTCTAGCTTGTCTATAACTTTTTGGTAATAAGGCCACCAGGATTGAATGCAGTATTCCAGAAGAGGGCGGAATAAGGAATTGTAAAGAGTTAGGATAACTTCTTTATATTTATGCTCAAATGACCTGCCTATAAATCCTATTATTTTGTTTGCCTTCTTAACGACTTCTGAACATTGTTGACTCGGGTTTAGGTTACTCGATATTGTTACTCCCAGATCGGTTTCTCTGTCTACAATCTTAAGCTGAGTGCCATTCATCGAATAGTTTGCTTTCTCATTTCGGTATTCAATATGTAGTACTTTACATTTATCCGCATTGAAACTCATTTGCCAAATTTGGGCCCAACATGACAACTTATCTAGATTGTGTTGCATATCGTCAACTTGTTCTTTTGAGAGTACGCTATTTTCAATTTTTGTATCGTCAGCAAACTTCGAGATTGTACAGGTGAGACCCTCATCTATGTCGTTGATATAAATTAGAAAGATAATTGGTCCTAGTACCGATCCCTGGGGTACCCCGCTACATACATTGGTCCATTTAGATGCCTTACCGTTTATGACTACTCTTTGCTTTCCGTCGCTGAGCCAATTTTCTATCCATTTCAACACACCGTCTTGTATTCCATGCGCTTTTAGTTTTAGCAGTAAACGTTTGTGAGGAACTTCATCGAAGGCCTTTTGAAAATCAAGGTAAATAATATCTACAGCTTTACTCTCATCATAGAGGTTGAGGATATCGTAGAAGAAGTCTAAGAGGTTTGTTAAGCAGGAACGTTTGTTACTAAAGCCGTGTTGAGTATTTTTAAGTATGTTATTTTCCTCTAAGTGATTTACGAGTCTGTCTCTTATGAGCATTTCTAGCATTTTACATACAACTGAAGTTAAGCTAATTAGACAATAGTTACGGGGTAGGGATTTGCTGCCTTTTTTAAAAATTGGTGTTACGTTAGCTAGCTTCCACTGATCAGGTATAGTTCCAGACTGCAAGGACTTATTGAATAGCAATGTCAGTGGTTTGGAGAGCTCATCCTTAGCTTTCTTTAGAACTCTAGGTGAGATTGCTTTACCTTGAGTTTATCTAAATATTTCAATACTTCTCTCTCTGTAACGGTGATATTGCTTAGAACATCTGATTTATCAATCTGAATCGGCGATGGTGTAGGGATATCACTGAGGTCTTCCGTTGTAAAAACTGATGCAAAGAAGGTATTGAGGGCATTACTCATTTGTACTTCGTCTTTGGTATATTCTCCATTTACATCGACTAACGGTCCTACAGTTGAAGTAACTACTCTCTTCTTTCTGATATAACTATAGAATTCTTTTGGGTTTGTTTCACTTTGATTCGCAACATGTAACTCCAGGGTCTTTTTACTTTGCTTAATTAACTTTTTGGCTTTGCGTCGTAGTTCTACAAATTTCACCTGTTCTTCGTCATTTTGTCATTAGCAAACTTTTTAGCAAGCAGACAGTTTTAAACATCTTTATTCCACCATTTGGGCTTATCATTATGGCCTGTACGCCGTATTTTCGATGGTATGCAGTCTTGCACTTCTTTTAGGTAAGTGTTTGTGAATGATTCCCAAGATGTATTTATGTTGTTATTGTTAATTAGAAAGTTCCAGTCAGTTTCTTTAAACATTGCCTTAGGTTTACGAAAGGTTGCTTGCTTGAAATTAGGGACTTTCTCGATGCTGCTATTTGGTTCGTTACTAGTAAACTTTAAATTGAAAGTTATCATACGATGGTCGCTGTTACTGAATTCATCACCGACATTCAAATTCTTTATCAATTCTTCTTTTGTTGGAAGTACAAGGTCAAGGACATTATTTCCACGGGTTGGAGATCTAACAAATTGATATAGTGTACTCTCTTGCAAGTTTGCATAAAGATCTTGTCCAGAGTGTGAAGTAATACTATCTCCCCACTTGGTCACAGGTAAATTGAAGTCGCCAAAAATACGATATCTTGCGAGTTACTTAAGTCTGCAATTTGCTCATAAATTACTTGGTCAGTTTGCACTGATTGAGCTGGAGGTCTGTATATTAGTGCAAGTACTATTATTGTACCTTTATTATTCTTTATTAGCACAATGGATGTGTCGACATTCACAATTTGAGGTTTTGACAAGAGGGTCGGGTTAAGACTTTCTTTGATAACAAATAAAACTCCACCTCCATTTCTATTAATTCGGCTTTTCTCAAACATTATATGACCGGGAAGTGAATACTCTGCTAAAAAGTCTCTGTCATCTGTATTGAGCCAATATTCTGTAATGCCAATAACATCGTAATTTTCTGTAAACACTAGTTCCTCTGAATCTGAAAATTTATTGCGTATGCTACGATCGTTTGCATAGAAAACATTTAAAGTTTTGGATTTGGAATTCATGGAACACTCTTTCTTCAAATTCTGTGTTCTGCTCGGATCTACATTTATGTACCTGTTTGCCTCAGTCCTCGATCGTCGTCCCTGGTTGTCCTCGGTCCTCGGTGTCCTCGATCATTGTCCCTAGTGGTCCTCGGTCCTCGATCATTGTCTCAGGTGGTCCTCCGTTCTTGCTGTCCTCGATCGTAATCCCTGGTAGTTCTTGGTCCTCGATCGTCGCCCCTCGTCGTCCACGGTCCTCGATCCTTGTCCCTGGTGGTCCTTGGGCATCGAACCTCGTCCCTGGTGGTCCTTGGTTGGCTCTGCTTTTTCTCCGAAAATCCTTTACTGCGTCGTGAAGCAGGCGGCCAAATCTTGCTGCTCCCACCTGGTTCAGATGGACTCCCTCCGCTACAAACAGATGATCTTCACGGTAGAAGTCATTCCAGGTATTGATGAATCCAACGTCGTTGTCCTCCCTACAGAGGTCAGCCAGAGGATGATTTACGCTAGTGGCTATATTGAAGAATCGGCTCTTCACACCGATCCTGGGGACGATCCCTGATATGATGACTCTGCCTGACTTGTTCTGATACTTCTGAATCAGCTTCCGGTACTTCAGCATGAGGTCCTCCGATCGGGTCCGCTGCACGTCGTTAGATCCGACATGAATGACGTACATTGTGCGTGAGAGGGCTAACACTGAAACTTCGTTGACTGCAGCTGCAACGTCCTCCACACCGCCACCCGGGATACAAAAGCGCTTCCTGGTCCTGGGTGCCCTGGCGCAGAACTCCATAAGTTGTCCACGAACCATGGAATCTCCTACGAGCCGAATTTCTTCTATTTCTTCTTCGTCGTCTAAGTCCGCAAAAATCTGGTAACGGTTCTGGCACATGGTTTCGGTGATGTTCCTCTTTGTGATGGGGCGAACGTTGTTTCTCACGACGCGAAGTTGTCCTGAGAGGGAGCAGAGTCATTATTTTCCTGACGTGGTGCATGTACTGAAGCGGGTACCGCTATATCAGGCGTTGGGCTGTTGGAAGATGCCGCAGTGGTAGTAATTGCTTCATTTGATGATACTCCTACGTTGAGCGTCGCAAATTCTTGGAGTGTTTCCAGCTTCTTGGTGAGGGCGTTAATCTTGACGTTTGCTTCATCCAGTTTAGCTGCCAAATCTTCTCGGAGCTGGTAGAATCGGCAGACATGAACATCGGGGCAGGCAAACATGGTAGGGCCACACCTACCAGAACAGTTCGTGCAGACGCGAGACATGGTGACAATAACAAAACTTCAAATCACTTCACTCTAAGTCACTTCTAATCACTTGTCTCACTTCAGAACACTTTATTCACTTCACATACTTTAGATCACTCTTCTCACTGTAAATCACTTCACGTCACTTCTAATACAATTTAAGCCTGAAAATGTTACATGTACATCAAGTCAATAATACACCAGGAATGAAAAGAAAAATGACGACACAAGATATACTAGAAAGTACAAAAGTAAATGTGAATGGGAGGTTAAATTAACCTAGTGAGAAACTGGACAAACAATATTAGTTAGTGTATACAGTGGTCGACACAACAAGAAATGGAATTTGTAATATCCCTGACAAGAGTGTAATAGGCCTATTAGTATGATGACAAGTATCTGAAATGCACTTAATAGGCTATCAAAAAGTATCACAGTAACTAAATTATTCTAACCCAATATTAAAACTATCTTAACAAATGTAAGTGTGTGCGATTTATATAGTCAACCAAGAGAAAAGGTTCAACTAGGTACAATAATGGCTAGACTTTGATATATAAACTACAAGGAGAGGGTTAATCTGTTTATGCGTACACAGGTGGCGCTGGTGTCGGCTGCGGCGCTCTGTTTGGCAAAGAAAATTTGTATAAACAAATGTTTATCAGTCAAAAATACAGGTAAAATGTTATGCAAGATAACTACTGGGTGATTTACTAAGCACTTAACTACAGTAAGGGCAAAAATTACTACAGCAAGGGCTAGAACAATATAATATGGAACAAGCAAATAGTTTGTTTACACTAGTGCATCGATCGTCACTATCCGGTACTATGTAAACAATGGCAGTCTCGATAAACAAACGTTTATTAGTAAAAAAATATAGCAGAACAACATGAAAAGCAACTACTGGGCGGTTTAACTAGCTCTTAGCTACAGCTCGTGCAAACAAATAAAGGAATGAGCAATGTAATACTCAAAATATGGTCAAATTTCAAGCGGCGGGTGAAGTGCTGTTGACGCTTCCAGTGTAGCCTGCCTTGAAGGTAGGAGACAAAGAGGTGGAGAGGGAGGAATAGCACCAAAATCATCCAAGGTGGAGTTTTTAGCAAACGTTTGGGCAAAGAGTTCAGCTTTGTCAGAGGAAGAAGTGATGGTAGTGCCGTCAGAGTGGGAAAGGGGAGGGAAAGACATGGAAGAATAATGGTTGAAGAGGTTTTTGGCTAGCTATCAGAAAGCTTGAGAATAGCTAGATTTAGATAGTTCAGTGCATTTATTATTGATGAATTGAGTGAACGAGTGGCAAGTCAAAGAACAGATTTTTGCAGAAACATAGGAAGAAGGAGATTCTTGAGTTTGAAAGTGTCGATAATGTTTGAAAATGTCCTCCTTATTGCGGACAGAAGTAGAACAAGTGGAAGTAAACCAAGACTTTTTTGCAATAGTCGGAGAGAAAGAAAATTGAATATATGCCTCCATTCCCGAGAGGAGTACCACAGTAATGAATTCAGTGCTCTCTGAGGGTCACCGGCCATGGAAGCAAAAACTATTCCAGATAAAATCAAAGAAGTATTGCAGAAGAGCCTCCCAGTCGGCAGCGCCAAAATGCCGCAAGAGGAACTGGCTGGGAGGATTGGGTGGCCGTACTGATAGGACAGGTGGCAGAGATAAGTTTATGGCCGGAGGAGAGAAAAGATCTACAGTATAAGAGGAGGAAGTGTTATATGTTAGAAACAAGTCAAGAATGTTGGGCCGATCTACAAACTGATCCGAGATACGGGTGGATTGCTAAACTAACAGAAAGGTCATTTTAGGATAGAACAAATTTAGGCTTGTTCACCAGGTTGGTCAGTGGAATGAGAGGAGAGCTATTTGTGGTGTGAATGTTGAAATCTCCCACGATGGATATATCTGAAAAAGGAGAGATGGATAGGATGTGCTCCACTTTGTAGTTTAGATAGTCAAAGAATTTGTGAAAGTCAGTAGAGCTAGGGGAAATATAGACAGCACAGAAATATTTAGAATGAGACTGACAAGATAGTTTGAGCCATAAAGTTGAGAAGTCGGAGGAGTCGAAGTCGATAACACGAGAGGAAAGCAAGTGAATTTGTTCTGTATGTATACACAACATACGCTTTGAAACTAGGATAGATAAAATATGAGAATACAGAGAAGGGGCTGGAGGCAGTTGCTTCAAGCACCTGAGTTTCAGTGAGGAAAGGAATATCAGGTTTATAAGGGGATAGATGGTGTTCGACAGAGGGAAAATTAGAGGAAAGGCCGCTAATATTGCAGAAGTTTATAGTAAGAGTGACAGGCCATGATCCAGATAATTCTGAGGGGTCGCTTAAGGTTGCTCGGGTGAGTGTGGGGGCATTTATGGCCCTCCTCTCTTGGGACTCCGAGGCTAGACTATGGTAGTTTATCATAATTATAAGTATATTGTGTGGCAGAAAGAAGTGTGGTATGTTTGTTTAGTGTAGTGAGTTTAGTGGTGAGTTATCTGCTCAACAGGTGGCGTTGTGTGTGTGTAAGTGTGAGAGTCCGAGTGTAGGGGGTGAGACAGTGAAGCGCGGGAACGAGGTGGCTTCAGAGATGGGGTCGTTTCGGACCATGAGTGAGCACCGTGCCTCATGTGAAGGCAAGATGGCAGGTGCTCGTTGTACTCTACGTGCTTCACATGTCTCACTCCCTAGACTGGAACAAGACCTCACGGGCTTCACTATTCATTGTAAAGCGGTGAATGTTAAGACTCTCAGCCTATGCCCGAGAGGAAGTAAGTTGGAATATAGAAAAAAAAAAAAAATGGGAGGAGGAAGTATTTGTGAGAGCTAGTTGCATCACTCTGTGAAGGTGAGGCACAAACAAAATCATTATGAGAAGCCAGGCAAATGAAACAGGAGTTCAAGCAACTCTTTATCAAATGCCTATAGGCCTCACCTGGATACTACCCTGCTCGATTGTTTGTTGCCTACAATCTCATCACTTATATACCCACTGTATTACCACCTTTACGCTAAAAATATTTGCATGTTTTGTAATGTTATACCCTTTGTCCTTATAAATCATTGGAATAGGTAAGACATATAATTAGTATGGCAATGGTATCAATACTAATGGCAACACAAAATATTCTGTAACTTTCTTCATCTTCCTGTGGCTGGTATTTGAATATGCGGGCTTGTGCTTGTTTTTGTAATATTCAACCCGTCGCTACGGAAAGATGAAACAAGCTACAGAGAAAATGTTGTGTTTTCTTTGAAGGACTTATACCATACTTTATCATACACTATATAGAATTTCCCTATTTAGAGAAGTAAAACATAAAAGCTAGCTTGAAAATGAGGAAATTACGACAAAATGCTGACTTTATCTAGTTATCGCTGCAAAAGAAAAATCAAGAAACATGAAATAATAAATAAATAAAAGAAAAATAATGCGACAATAAGCGTATGTTTATACCACATATTTTATTAATTTTATTTGTATATGTTGTGTTTATTTGTGTATGAATGACACAAAAAGCAAAGCTACCTTTAACAAGTATCCACCCGAAAAATTGGGAGTTATAGAGAGCCAAATTTTAGGTACATTAGAGTGAAAATGTCTGGCCACATGGGTCATGAAGCAGTTTAAGTCATAGGATGAGGGAAAGGTAGATTGAGGGAGTGAGTTCCAGAATTTACTTGTTGAGTGGAAGAAAGACTGGGAAAGCTGGGTCACTTTTTAGTTATAGTTAGAATAGGGGTGGGAGTGTGTAGAAAGATGTGTGCCACTTACTCTCCGTAAGGGAATTAGTAAGAGAAGATGAATTGATGAGACAAATTGCTTTAAACTCTACCCTTTTGAGAAGTGTGGTATGGGTATAGAACCTCTCCAAACATGCGAATATTACTTCATAAATGGTCGCACAGTGCCTCGGTATAGAAAAAGAAGTTGTGCAGAGGTAAAGAACCAACAGAGACGGTTGAGTACATTTAGCTTCTTGAAAGCTGGTTTAGTAAGATTGGTAATATGGTCTTTCCAAGAAAGGTCACAATAACAATAAGACACCTTGAATATTGAGAGAAAAATTTAAGGGTTGATTTGTGTGTTGTTGAAGAGTAAGGGATAGTCGTGTGGACGATCGTGACGGATAGATAGATGAAGAAATTGGGTTTTGTAAGCATTGAAAGTAATAAGGTTTGCTCTGCTCTAATCGGAAATAATTGATAGATCAAAAGATTGGTGTGATATGGCATCATCACCCGAGTCTTGAAGTAACTGCATTGTGGGTCGTTCAGGAAAGCTAGTTGAATAGTGTAAGGTTGAGTTATCAACATATGAGTGGATAGGACTAGAGGTACAGTTGAGAAGATTATTTATAAATATTAGTAAGATACCTGCTTGAAATAATTCAGAGTCTCATACACGTATCTGTTTGAGTGCACAGTCCTATTTAAACTGGGAAACTTAGACTAGAACAAATACATGGACTTTGACATTTCCAAGACTTTCTTCTATTCAACAATTAAGCTCTGGAACTCTCTCCCTTAATCTATCTTTCCCTCATCCTGTGACTTAAAGTACTTCATGCTTCGTGTGTCCAGACATTTTCACTCTAACGTACCTTAAGTTTGGACTTCTATCACGTTCAACTTCTGTTACAGGCAGCTTTATCTTTTTTCTCCTTCATACACATAGAAAACAACACAATGAATATGGTGTGGTTACAATGCAATACACATATACAGATTCATCAAAGTGCAACTGATCTTTTAAGGCAGGATTTACAATTAGGTGACTTGGGAACAAACACTCAGTATCAATATCAATCAATGAAGTAAGTCTTAGAAGAGGAATTTAAAATACAATTTATATACAGAATATACAGTAGTAGAACCTATGAAGAGGGAATTTATGCTGATATTCAAATATAGATATTGGCTGAGTAAAACAAACAAAATATACAGACATATATATATATATATATATATATATATATATATATATATATATATATTTATATATATATATATATACAGGTATATATATATATATATATATATATACTGTATATATATACAGTATATATATATATATATATATATATATATATATATATATATATATATATACCGGTATATATTTAAATGTATAAACTGGTCCTTTGGGCAAGGATATTAAGGAAGAATAAAGATATATATATAATCGTGTAGACTGAGTCGTCAACGAAATTCTAAATATCAGTATGGCTCGACAAAGGTTTTTCAGGATAGGGTGTGTTATTTGTAGGATATTATAATATCAAGATAGGATAGGGCCAAATTCAAGGGACGTGGGAGTCAAATTGTCTGGACACACACATTTGAAAGCAGTTTAAGGGGACTACCCACCCTCTGACACAAAACAAAATAATACAAAAACAAGTATTATATCTCTCATCTCGGTATAATCAAATTATCAATACCGACTTTGTGGGAGTATGAGCAAGTGGTACGTCATGACATCATGACGTCACGACGTCATGATGTCATGATGATGTCACAACTTCCTGTGGTCTTATTATTTGTCCTAGAGACACCTGCTGTTACATGTAAATACTCGAATACCATTCGAAGAGTGTGTAATTTCGTTTTTCTTAAAATTTCCAATACATCATGAGATATCGAGGTCATAAAATGTATGTCGTGCGCGACGTCGCGACTATCGCGATTTTGTTTAATAATATTCCCCCTGACACTCAAGTTTTTCACTTTATCGAGAGAAAAAAAATTACACGATGAAGGCACAACCAAAATGTGTTAACATGAGCGCTTACAAGCAGCTCCAATACAATACAATGGAGTAGTTACACTTGAAAGTTGCCAATATATGATTGCGGGAAATCGCAGACGAAAGTAAAATATATATAACATCTCAATTATTTGGTGGTGTGTCATGAAAAAATTGCTAAGTTACTCATAAAAACTAAGTTGTCTGATTTAGGTATTAGAAGAAAACATAAACTAGCCAGTAATTTAGGGTAAACTAGGATTTTTCTATATGTAACCTTTTATAATACGTATCTTAGGTGTATGTGAGTGTTTTTTGGGTGGAGGGGGGTGGGGGGATATTGATGTTATAGTGATGTCATATAGGTGTTTATGCCCTCTTACGGTAGTTTCTATTGTTGAAAGAAGCATTTTAGACCCCCCCAACAAAAAATCATGACATTTTGGTTGTGTGGGGTGGGGTGGGGTGGAGGGGGGGGGGGGTATGTCATATGGTTGTTTATGCCCTCCTATGCTATTCTCCTATGTTGAAAGAAGCATTTTAGACAAACAAAAAATATCATGGAATTTTGGGCTGGGGGTGTGTGTTGTCCCCTTAACCCCCCCCAGACAGATTAACTTACGAGAGTTAGGGGTTGCCCGAGCGCCCGGTATTTCCCCTACAACAGTCTTTCTCACACTGAGGGACCGTTAGAAGTCGGAGGAATTTCGGGTTGCCATCAACCGACAGATTATGATCTAACTTACCTAACTTACTGAGCTCAAAATGACGCAAATGCGTCATATAACTTATTATTGAGCTATTTAACTAAGTTCATATGACGCGATCGCGTAATATAAGACTTTTGGGCGAAACTGCCATATGACGCGATCGCGTCATATGTGACGGAGAGGGTTAAGTCATAGGGTGAAGGAAAGAATGATTGAGGGAGAGACTTCCAGAGTTCACTTTTTGAGTAGAAGAAAGAAAATTTGCCAATTCTTGGGTTGGTGAGCTGGACAGAATTGGAGTGGGACTGTGTTGAAATGCAGGTGCCTCGCACTCACTGCAAGGAAGCTTTGAATAACATTGATTGTTGTAATAGTGATAGGAGAGTGAGAGCGTAGTTTTCCCCCTGGTATCTGAAAGGGGTGTTTCCGGGTGGATGGGACTCAATAGCCTTGGCGGGCAGCCCATCTAGGGGAATAAACCCTAACCAAATTACCGATGGGCGACATGCTAATCGGTGCCACTTGCAGGTGGCGATCTTTATAACAGGTAACAGGTAACAGGGTAGTTAGAAATTAGAGATTTGTGCCAGACTCTATCGAAGGCTTTCGATATGTCTAGCGCAAAAGAATAAGTCTCACCAAAGTCCCGAAAGGAGGATGACCAAGAGTTAGTAAGATAATAAAGAAGATCACCAGTAGAGCGGCCCTTAAGGAAACCATACTGGCAATCTGAAAGTAGATTATTGGAAGATAAATACTTAAGAAATGTTAAGTTAAGAATAGTTTCAAAAACTTTAGAGATGCATGAAATGAGAGCAATTGGACAATAATTAGAAGGTTGGAAGCGGTCACCCTTCTTGGGACAGGTTGAATAATTGCAAACTTCCAGCAAGAAGAAAAGACATTAGAGGAAAGACAGACAAAAGAGTTTGCCTAGGCAGGGAGTCAGAACAGAAGAACAGTTTCTAAGTACAACAGGAGAAACACCATCCGGTCCGTACGCCTTCTTAGTATTAAGCCCAGAGAAGGCAGAAAGTACATCTTTAGAAGAGATTAGGGTATTACGCATAAGTAAGTGAGAAGGGGCCGGAGAGGGAGGAGTAGCGCCGGAATCACCCAAGGTGGAATTTTTAGCAAAAGGTTGAGCAAAGAATTCAGCTTTGTCAGAGGAAGAGGTGATGGTGGTACCATCAGGCTGGAAAAGAGGAGGGAAAGACGAGGATGTGAAATTATTAGTAGAAGGACAGATTTGGCTTGATCCCTTTGATTGAGCTAAGTGATTTCCACGCTTTTCTACTCTTATGACTAGAATTACAATTCACCATTACCAATCCCTCAACTATATCAAATCTCTTATATTCACTATTTTGCAATGTAAACTTAGTTACGGTCACTTTACACAAAACACAATGATAATCAAAAGTTTAACTAGTTTTTATCTTAATTTCCCGTTCTTTGTTTATTTTTAATGTACATAATTAATTGATAATAACATTTTACACAGCAATTAACTACATGTACAGTATGTTAATTCAATTTTTAGATCTGATGATGGCTCGTGAAAAGAAGACGAAACGTTATCCATTAAAGATTTTGTTCCTTATGTTGGCCTTACTATTCCTTTTCATATATATATATATATATATATATATATATATATTATATACTGTATACATACATATATACAGTATATACATACATCTATCTATCTATCTATTGCCTGACGCCGTGATCCCCGAAGGGGTGGCCACGACGAACTGCCCCCATGCACCTCTGTCCCTAGTCAGTCGACACCCCTCCTCCCAACCATCACCGCCTTCATTCATATACTTCCTCACTCCATCCTTCCACCTCTCCCTCGGTGCACCTCTCCCTCTCTGTCCCTCCACCTCGCTCTCGTACACCCTCTTAGTCAATCTCTCGTTTTCCATACGTTCCATATGGCCGAACCATCTCAAGTTGTTCCTTTTCACACTTTCCAGCACATCTACCTCTACACCACACCTCCTTCTTACTTCCTCATTCGTCTGTCTATCCCTCCGTGTAACTCCGCACGCACTTCTCAAGTAACTCATTTCCACCTCTCTCACTCTTGGTCTGAGTCTCTTCCCGAACGTCCATGCTTCGCTCCCGTAAGTCGTCAGTGTCGGGATTACCACACTGTCATGCAAGGACTTCTTCACTTCCATATTGACCACTCTATTTCTTGTTACTGGTTTCAACGTTCCTACAACCCTCTTCCCCTGTTGCAACCTCTCCCGCACTTCTTCATCCATAGTCCCATTTTAATCAACACACTGCCCAGATACTTAAAAGAGCTGACAATCTCCATTGCCTGACCGTTCAACTTCACCTCACACTCTGTGACTTCACCCCTTTCGAAGACCATAACCTTGCTCTTCCCCGCATTTACCTTCAAATTCCGTTTTTCGCACACTGTTCCAAACTCATTTACCAGACTCTGCAACTCCCATTTTATATATATATATATATATATATATATATATATATATATATATATATATATATATATATATATTACATACATACGGTAATTAGAATAGCTCTGTATGTTGTGGATGGCCAGCTCCTCTATTGTTCACCGCTAAAACTTCACGACCCTCGGGTTAGGGGATCGAGACCAATTGAACATAATAAAAGAAGGGTTATTTATTATAAGCAGTTCGCGAAAAAGTCAAGTACAATCTGCCTAATTAAATAATTAGACATAAATAATGAAAACATTTTCTTGTGTTAAGAGCAACATGCTACCAGGTCCCCATATGCATCTTTTAGCACCTACTAATATTGGCGATACAGTAAATAAAGTAACTCGTGTTATACACGTTTTCAGCGACTGAGAAAATATCGGCCCACCAATATGTCGATAATTCCAGCTGATTGGCTCTCGCAACCGTGCCCAATGTCTCGTTTTGTAAAAAAATATATATTTTTAACAAAGTGTTTAATAATCACGGTCGCAGAAGTCAATCAACTGGAATTATAGCCATCCAATTGGGCCGTAATATTCTCAGGGTCGCTGACACCGCGCACAGTGCTTTCACCGCTAACGATATATTATTATAAATACCTGTAATTTGTTTTGCCAAGCAATTATGATGAAGAGAGGCATAATATACACAATTAATACCCTACCAACAAGTAAGTGAAAATAACAACTTTATGAAAAAAAAACGATGCAAACCACCGAAGGCCTCCGTTGAACGCTGTCAAGCACCCAGCCACTCCACACCCTTCTTTGTTATTCTCTATCAAACCTTAATAATCTCTTGGTTGATCCAGTCCAACAAGTAGAAAAAAGTGAGACTCGTGTTAATAAGCCTTTCGTTGGTTACCGAAGGAGCCAAAAATATAAGCGAACTCAATCAACCACCACCATCAAGTGCCACTGCCATCAACGACACCTCTAATGTCTGACACCACTACTACTATTACTACTACCTAACACCACTACTACTACTACTATCTGACACCACTACTACCACTACCAACACCATGACAGTCAGCTACACCAACAAAGTGTCTGACTGCAAGGGATTTGGGTCCTTTTGGAGACTACTTTTCAGGCAAGTTAATATTTGTATACCTGTACAGGCAAAATCAATGAGTCACTGTGTAATTTAAGTTAATAATAATTTATCCTTGATTTTCCTCATGGCAATATTACACTACTTGGCTGACGTCGTAGACATGTCGTGGTAATGTTACTCTCTGTACATTTAAATTCACACTCATTATCAAAGTTTTCTGCAAACAATTGATGTGTGCTGTACATTCGGGTACACCTTCACAACTTCAACCTAACCCTTTCAGCATGATGAATTTTTTGTTTTGTTTATTTGGCTACCTTTTGACGATTTCATTTGGTATATGAAGAACATAAATATGGAATTAGTTGGTTATATTAAATGACAGATTTGACTTTATACTAAATAAAATCGTATAATCGTAAATAGAACACGACAAAAAATGTAGTTGTGTCCCCAGACAAAATTAAGTTTCAGTTCTAACCATACAAAATACCTATCTATAATATGAAACTACTGCAGGTCTAACTTTAAACTATAAATATGTAACAGAATAATTTTAAGTAATGCTAAACTCTAACAATGATAATTCAGTCAAAATTATATATATAGACCATTATACGTATAGTACCAAGGCCACCTAGAGCACCAGGCCGTGTCGACCATTCTGTGACGTAGGCAATGGGGTGCTACATCCACTGCCCACCCGCGCTCTGTCCCCATTTTATAAATACTCTCTTTTATTCTTTTCTCTGTTAAATTTTAGATTAACGTACAAACAAATTATATATTTTACGTTTAAGGTGTACGCAAAACCACTATCTACCTATATCTTACTTTATTATACTCTATATTATGATACCGATATCATAACAACATGTTTTGGTTATTTCTTGCATATGACTTATACCTTGAACAAGTAGTTGTACACGATTAAAACTTATTATAAGTATATCTCATTACTTTGTTATATTGGAGTAAAATAAAACACAATGATATATACATTACTATATTATATACAAAGACATAAACAACCTTACTGAAGAGCCAATGATATATACATTACTATATTATATACAAAGACATAAACAACCTTACTGAAGAGCAAATTTACGTCACATCCAATATTATTCGTGAACAAATATATATAAGTAACTTTATGATATACTATATGTATGAAGATGAACAATATATTTACTGTAACACACACACACACACATACACACACTGTTGGGATGTTATTTTCTTTAGCACAGTAATTATTTAAAATTGCATTTGTTGAAGCATATACCACCATACTTTCTATTTTTTCGGTGCTATGACCATTTTCACAGATATCACTAGGGAACAGGAGATCAGCATCTGTTAAAGCCGTAACTGTGAGGTGTGTTGCTATATTTCTTTGGCTAGTAGCATTGCGAAAGGCAGGAAGCTTAGCAAGTTTGTTAATTACAATATAGTTATACATGACCATGTTCGCAGTCACACTATCTGGGTATATAAGAGAACCTCTGCTAATTCCAGCAATGTAACTTAGATTTTCTGGGATTTCTTCAGCACTATCTGAACACATAATAATTTCTTTACAAGCATTACATTTAATTTTCTTTATCACGGAGTAACAACAATAGCCAGCTAAATAAACTATAACGGGGATGATGTCTTTACACCTGTCAATATCCTCCTTACAAACTTCAACATTCGTATGACATAAACCAAAATCAATTTCCTCATCTGTTTTTACTTGCTCATAGTCAATTTCTTCAAAATCCTTTAAAATTACCTTCTTGTCGAGTATGGGTAAACTAAGTTTTAACACTGACATCATCCGTATCTTTTTCTCACACTCATATATTTGGCGTACAGAAATATTGTAATTTCCTCCTGCTAACTGTCGATACTGACCAAATCTTGCTTCCAAATTGTCTGTTTGAAATTTTCCTGTTAGTATGTAGGTCATATTCAGTTCTGTTATGCAATAATTTGTTATTTCTAATATTGCATGGGTCGTATGTTTCAGAGCTCTAATTGTTTCCCTAGTCAGTTTCCCCCCACATCCTGGAAGACTATCCCACGCATCTAACCACTTAAGGAAACTATCCAAGAACTGATATCGGTCATCATCAGATTCTGTACTATTTGTTAATGGACAAGATAACTTGTTATTGTGCCTAAGACCTTTAAATGGGGATTTCACATTCATTATATTCCACCAATTAAGAAACACTTCGATGTACCTAGCAACATCTGAAAATAACGTTAGGCCATTATGTTTTCCAATATTGAGCAAGGCTTGAATTATATACTCATTAACAATTTGGAGAACTAATTTGAAATTTTGTCTCTCTAGGTTGGAGGGGGATAATGCTTTCAGGCTTAGCCTATAGGCCTGCTTTAGGAGCAAATTTTCCTCTAAGAAATACAGTTTTTTGAGAGTACTGAATCTTATTAGATTCATTACGGACATTTTTACTTGGGAACTGTGGGAATTTCATAGTTTTTTCTTCATCTTTCTGTCCTAGCCAATTATTCCTGATGCATTTTAAAGTATGTACAGCGTCGTATAGGAAAAAGAGAGGTCTGGTACTTTGCGCTGGATGTGGGTAAACAATGGACAGTTTTGGTGGATTGGAAAAATATGATACAGCTTTGCCATTGATTGCATTATTGTCTGTTACAATGCTAATGACACTAAATCCTATCTTCTCAAGCCCTAAAATAATCTTCTTCATAATGTTATATAATGTTTCTGCCTTCATTATCTTTGCTGGAATTATGTGAACAACATCTCTGTATTTTGACCGAATACTGTTTAGCATAAACACATATGCGCTTGTTGCAATTGCATCACTGTCAAATGCTGAACCAACAATATTTCCTGCTTTATAATCCAAGTAAGGCTTCAGGTGAATTTCATCAACCATCATTGTAACCGTTTTATCACGGGTTGTCAGGGACCTACATTTGTTCTTAATATACATAAGAAAATGGCTGGTACGGTGTTCGATAGCTGGGTTAAACGTTTTGGACAAAAATATTCGTCTTATAGTTGAATAGCTAGGTAGAATTAGGCATTTCTTATCTCTCAGAAGTCTGTAACCTTGAGGTGAGCAATTATGCAAGAGAGAGGAGAATATCAAAAATTCTGAGGAGTAATCAAATTTAGTGAGAGTCATTAAATGAAGCTGTTCACAAACGAATTTGAGTGTATTCTGATACTTGAAGCCATTATCCTGTACAATAGTTGACAAAAAGGAGATCACAAGTTGAATTATTACAATTGCATTAATTGGGTTTGAGGCAGGATTATTGATATCGCACTTACGCAAAGCATCAAGCAACACTTCAAGTGTATTAATGTCAGTGACCTTTGAAGGAATCTTATAATCCCCTAGCTGGTTTATTTGCACCGCCTGTACACTAGCCTGAACAGTACAGTCTGATTTGATGACTAAGGACAAAATAACTTTAGGTTGTGGGGAATGAACAATTCGACATATATGAAAATCTTCTTCGTTTTCAATAACTGTCCAGTATTTCTTATCAATGAACTGTATTTTGTCTTTAAGTTCATCTAAAGAATGAAATGTTATGTCTTGTTTGTACTTATTGTTATCTGCAATACTCTTTGCTACCGCAGCTTGAATGGCAGACTCTTCCATTCGTTTCCTCTTCTTGTCCGGGGCTTCTCTAGCATGTGATGGGCCAGAAAGGTAAGAGGGGCAGTTTGGCAATTGTTATGGAATTACACCATCACAGAGCAGAGGATACGTCAACTTGGTCACTAATTTAATTCCGCTCTTCTCGTCAAAGTACGAAGTCGCTCGCCTTATTTCATCAGGTCTAAAATGGAGCTCACACACCTGTAAGAGATGAACGCTCCGATATAGCTAAGCTAAAAATAAATCGTTGCATAATTGTATTGCGAGCGATATTATTGCTTGGTAGTTCAATCATTCACGAAGGAGTAAATACACTGATTTTGAGCAGTGTGTAATTTGACTTATGAATATTATATACAATTCAATATACCACACTTAAATTACAGTACTGGGTAGGCTTAAATTTTGTATATATATTTTTCCATAATTGGGAATACAAAATTATTTCATTATGCAGCATTGATCCAGGAGGAGGATCCAATTCAATGCATCCGCCAGCGTCGTCGTCAAACATACACAACAAACAAAATAAAATATCTTCTTCTCCGTGGTTATGGATAACTTGCTTCGTGGATAATACTAATAATACTAATAATAATAATATTAGTAATTATAATAATATCAATAATGAAATTAATAATAATTATATTAAAGGTAACACATGTATTATATCATTAATGAAGTCATCGATATACCACATAATAAACTCCCGAAAATATATATACTCCCACTGTTGAGCTACTCAATTACTATTATTCTTATTATTACTATTATTACTATTATTATTATTATTATTATTATTACTACTGTATTATTACTACTATTATTATTATTATTATTATTATTATTATTAGTAGTAGTAGTAGTAGTACTATTACTATTATTATTATTATTATTATTATTATTATTATTATTAGTATTATCAATATTATTATTATTATTATTATTATTATTTATATTAACATTATTATTATTTCTATTTCAACTTGCTGAAGGAATGAGTAAATTTAGTCATGTAATGTTTAAGCCTACCGTACTCAATACTTAGACACGTGAATAACATTGTAGAATAATTTTTACTCACCCTACTGTTTTACTCACCCTACTGTTTTACTCACCCTACTGTTTTACTCACCCTACTGTTTTACTCACCCTACTGTTTTACTCACCCTACTGTTTTCATTTGGAGTGTAATCTACTCGTCGAATGGCTGTAAGCCATTTGCTGGAAAGGTCAGCATTCCTTGGGAACCTAAACACGTGCACTTTCGGTCCCGATCTGTAATTCCCCTTGCAATTTGGCACTGAACACGTGTAAGGCATTGTTGATGATCATGGAGAAGCTATCACAGGGAATAATGTACTTATAAAGTATATATGAGGGGGAAATAGTTTGGAAACACAGCGACAACCTCCCCCTACCTCACTAAAATGTATACTGACCTGCGAGGGTAGTGACCGTTTCAGCACTCCTTTTGTCGACGTCACAGAATTTAAAGGTCCCATCCGTGCGGCCTGGTACTCTAGGTGGCCTTGATAGTACTCCCAATGAAGCAACTTGGTTGAGCCCTAGACCTTTCAGTCTTCTACTGTACTTCTCACTTCTCAGCTTGTTCTTCCTCTGTCCAATTGCTCTTCTTTCCTATTTTACTCCAGCCATCTGGTACTCCCAACCTTCATCCGTTGCAACAAACCCAAATATACCTTATTCGCAATAGCACGTAATATTTAAACTAAAAAAGACAAACCCCACGTTTTAATCCAATTGGCCATGTTTGTGGGTGAGTATGTGTGTGTGCTAATGACTATGTGTTTTAATTGTAACTATACACCTATAATTTGAGCAGAGTAGGGAGTAAGAGACATTATTGTTATATATTATTTGAATATTGTTTTCGACAACCATTAACAACGTATGGATATACTGACACAGTTAGCCAAGAAGATGTGTGAAGGAAACAGGGCATAGTTTAACCCTCTAAGGATCGACGACGCACATCTTTTCTGTTTTCTGGCTATTATTTGACGATTATTTCAGATTAGGAAGGGTATATGAACATCAGAGGGTTGATGGGGATTGTCTATACCCTTTTAATTCACACAGATCCTTCCTAAGCTGTATGACATCGTCTAACAATAGCGTTAATAAACTGGCAAAATGTGTCACAATCTTCAAAAGATTAATTAACAGATTATTGTACAGAGACGATCAACGTTACTAAATTATTTATCAAACATCTAATTATTGTAACTACTATTGTCATCTTTTCTCAATTACATGATTCGTCATCGTGTTAAAACTATAAAATATGCTTGTCTCTTATTTACTTTCAGGCAAAACATTATAATGAGTTTTGAGTGGACTGATCTGTTCATAAACCCGTGCAGTTTCTTTTTATGCAAGGTTTTTAGCTTATAATCCAAATGTCTGCATCTATTGTATTATGTCTAACTATTTGTTCAGCTAGTTTCACCATCCATGTTAAGGCTCTCAGCCTATGCCCGAGAGGAAGTAAGTTGAAATATAGAACAAAAAAAAAAAAAAAAAAAAAATCCGAGGCTTTGAAATCCACGAGGTATGGCAGCGTGAGATTTATGTTTATGAGTGCAGCTGTTTGGTGGTTGTGCGAGGAATAGTGTTTGAATATTCTTTCTCTCTATAAATGCATGCGTGTATTTATCTATGAATATGCATGCATGCATATAAGTGTTTATACCATTAGTGTCAGGGGTGAATGTGGCTGAAATCAAATATTTGTGTATATGTGTATGTATGTATTTGTTCGTTTATTTATGAACTATAGTAGTTTGGCCTTTACATGGGTAGTGGAACATGTATGAACATGTATAAGAGAATATGATAAGTACAGTATTCTCTATGAATGGTCGTCCAGGGCGAGGGGTTTGTATCAGCATATTGTATTGAATCGCAGTAAAGCAAAGGTATGTCTGCGTGTAATCCATACACACATACATATAATAATATCCAATCCCAAAGTTATGGAAAACTCCACATCTAGCACAATATTAACGTAGATGTTTCATAGTAAACACAGGCATGGCTGAAGATAATAAATACGATTCGTAATCAAACCTAAAGACTTGATTAATATGGAAAAAAGTAAGCGAGCCCGATGACTGGTTCAAAATAGCTAATACACATCGACCATTCAGAGTTTGTGGATTACTTGTTTCCTTTTACATATACAGCGAATTTTCAAGATGTTACTGTGTCAATGGAAACAGGTAATCCACGGTCTCTGATTGGTCAATAGGCATTGGCTATTTTGAGCCAGTCATCGTGATCGCTTACATTTTTGTGTTTTCATATTAATCATTTGTATTCATTCTTATAATATATACAACACAAATGTGCTTTATTTGGAAAGTTTTTTTGTATCTCTGAGTTCAAAATTATATACCTGCATATTTACACTTGACCGCTAGACAAACTTGTATTTGCAAAATTATAAAACTTGAAATGAAATAACAATGCATCGATGTCCACAATACAGGTATTTGCCAACCAGCAGCATTACATTGTATTGGGTCTAGCCTTAGATGTCTTGGTTAAATCAATTGACTATAGAAGCAGAACACAAAACATTCTAAGGTCTTGGAGCTTCAAACTCGCAAAGAATGCTGTACTATAAGTGTTTCTGCCCGGAATCAAGCCAAATATGTTCTTCGACTCGCCAAAAACTCTTTCATCAATTACAAATGTTCTGAACTTTCCAAATCGAGCTCTTTCTAAGCTTTTTGGCATCTAGCCACCAACCTCTCCAACAATTTAACTTCCTCGTCCGCTCTCAACCCTTCAACAATCGTCCAATTGGTCTCATTTCTTGCATCTCTAAAGTTTTTAAAACTATTCTTAACTCAAAAATGTCTTAAGCATTTATCTTCCCATAATCTACCGTCAGATCGCCAGTACAGTTTCCTTTAACCCTTGTCTATCGGGGCCCGACTTAAGTCCGTATCGAAAAATTTGGACTATGTGGCGGGGCCCGACTTAAGTCTGTGTTCAATTTTGGCGCAATATTGGCTCTGAGAGAGAGACGAGCGATGGGAGGAGCCTGGGTTACCTCATGACCGCTCGCCACGACCGCCGTGGACCGACTGAGATGTACTCCACTTACATCCACCCTCACTACCTCGCTACATACGTAATTATATAAAGAAATTACCGTATTTTAGCGATTTTGCCCTTCGGTTGCACGATCGTTGCAAGACAACCAGTGATCGTAGAAGGATGGTTCGGGTGTCATTGGAAAGCTCAATTTACGCACTTTCAGGGATACATACTTGTATTACGCTCTGGGTCTTGTTTATGCATGAAAAAGAGCACGGAAACAACCCCATTTATGGTAAAAATCCCCGCTGGGTGGCACAGTGAAATATACTCCACCACCCGCTCTTAAGGTGTTAAGGACCACTCTACTGGTGATCATCTTACTAACCCTTGGTCAACCTCCTTTCGGGACGTCGGTGAGACTTTTTCCATTGATATAGACATATCGAAAGCCTTCGATAGAGTCTGGCACAAGTCTATAATTTCCAAACTACCCTCCTTCGGTTTCTATCCCTCTATCTGTGCCTTTGTCTCTAATTTCCTTTCATCCGCTTCTTAGCTGCAGTTGTAGACGGCCATCTTTCACTTCCTCAACCTATCAACTCCGGTGTTCCTCAAGGTTCTGTCTTGTCTCCAATTATCTTTCTAATATCATATGTATCAATGATCTCCTCAACAGTACCTCTAGAGTCTAGTCCTATGCACTCATTATGCTGATGACTCTACCATACCCTATTCAACTAGTTTTTCACATCAATGTAGCATGCAAGCACTCCTAAACAAATGTGGCAAGGCCAGAGAATGCCTATCTTCTGATCTTTCAGTTATTACTGATTGGGGCAGAGAAAATCTTGTTACTTTCAACGCCTCCAAACCCCAGTTTCTCCCTCTATCTCTCCATCAGAATCTTCCTCAAGACTATCAACTATTCTTCAACAATACACAACTCAACCCTTCATCTTCTCTCAACATTCTAGGTGTATCTTTTTCATCTGGCCTTTCTTGGAACGATCATATTACCACTCTTGCTAAAACAGCTTCCCAAAAGTTAGGTGTGCTCAACCGTCTCCGTGGGTTCTTCACCCCCGCACAGCTTCTTGCTCTGTATCTGGGCACAGTGCACCCCTGTATTGAGTATTGATCACATATGTAGGGAGGCTCCACCCATACCGTACTGCTCGAACGAGTAGAATCAAATGCATTTCGCCTCATCAGCTTGCCTACAATCTCTTTCTACACGCCGCAATGTTGCATCTCTTTCACTCTTCTATCGCTATTACAATAATCGGTGATTTTGTAGAGCTCTCTCAGTGTATACCCACTCCCTTGCAGCGAGTGTGAGGCACCCGCCTTTCAACAAAGTCCCACTCCTATTCTGACCAGCTCTCCAACCCAAGCATTGGTAAATTTTCTGTCTTTCTTCTATTCAACAATTGTACTCTAGAACGCTCTCCCTCAATCAATCTTTCCTTAATCGTATGACTTAGACTGCTTTAAACTTTTGTGTGTCCAGGCATTTGTATTCCAACGTCCCTTGAATTTGGCTGTCAATCTTTTAAATTTGGGGGAGACGCTCGTTACAGGGAACCGACCTTCGAAACATTCAGGCCAGCATTAGTGTCTGAGAGTGTACACTGTATCATGTACTGAATTGAACTTGCCTATCAATGTATTGTATTTTGTATATGCTTAACCCTTGTCTATCGGGGCCCGACTTAAGTCCGTATCTAAAAACCTGGACTATGTGGCGGGGCCTGACTTTAGTCCGTGTGCAATTTTTGAGCAAGAATGGCTCTGAGAGAGAGACGAGCGATGGGAGGAGCGTAGGTTGCCTCATGACCGCTCGGCACGGACCCCGCGCGCCTACTGACATCTACTCCACACAACTCCACCCTCCCTACCTCGCCACACAGGGAATTATATAAGGAAATTACCGAATTTTAGGGTTTTTTGCACTCGTGTTGCACGATCGTTGCAGGAGAACGCGTGGTCGTAGAAGGATGGTTCCGGTGTCATTGGAAAGCTCAATTTACGCCCTTTCAGGGATACATACTTGTATTACGCTTTGACTCTTGTTTATGCATGAAAAAGAGCATGCGAATGCGAATGCGAATTGCGAATATTTCAATCCTTATTCCATCCTTCAAGAACTGGTAATTATTTTTATATCTCCAACAAATGTTAATAAATTGACTATGACATTAATTACTAGAAGTTAATGTTTAAGTTTTATAATTATACATTTCATAGTAATTTAATTAATGTTTGTTGGTGATTAAACATATCTAAATCTAGCGCTATAGGCTCTAAGATGGCGACTTTGCTTGGGGATGGAGGCAGAGGGACAGAGTTACCCTTACCAACTCCGCTACACTTCCTCAGTCTTAGTGTTGCCGTATTTTGTACTAAATTACCAGATTTGATACATTTGATTCTCTCAAGTACATTTGGTACATCTTTCAATAAAATAGTCAATATCTGGTACTAAATACGAAATTAGTGAGGAAATATGATGGAATATTCTTTATTGACATGCTATTAAATTAGATATGTCTGCAATGGCAATATTGTGACGGTTCAACTGTCCAGGTCCAGCACACGTTCGTTTACCGGGCAGTGATGCCGTTGTTCGATCAGGTACTACTAAATAAAGTTAAGTTGCAACACTGCTCAGTCCTCCTTCATGCCACTCTAGCAGCCCCAACGCATATCTACACTATTATTTATTCGTTTGTGTTAACTTTAAAATTTAATATTTTATATTTGTGTATATTTTCCATTTTTTTCGTGAAAATATTCGCATATTCGCAGATAGCTATGAATGGAAATGCGGATGCGAATACGAATGCGAATATTAAAACAACATAGCGAATATTCGCACATGCGAATGCGGAAGAGAATATTCGGTCCATCTCTAGAGTGTATTGTACCTAAAACAATATTTATAATGGTTAAAAACACATGTGCAGATATGGTCCCAGGATTATTCAACGTTTCGCCTTCTACGGCTTCTTCAGGAATACTTCCTGAAGAAGCCGTAGAAGGCGAAGCGTTGAATAAACCTGGGACCATATCTGCACATGTGTTTTTAACCATGAATGTTGCAGCCTACGCTGTTTCTTTCTTAATATTTATAATAATTAGTTTCAAGCAATGGGGTTCGAGCAGTGTTGCACACAGGGTATTGTTTTGGATACAAGGGCTGTGTCACATATATCGAAATATCATTTACCTTATCGGGCATGGAGAAAGTACAAAAGGAATATAGTGTAGCCATTCTGGATGTGGCCACTTAGGCCATTAACACCTTACGAGCGGCCTATGCGGTTTATTTATGTGTACCGCCCAGCGGGTTTTTTTTAGCCAAAATAGGGCTGTTTACGTGATCATTTTCATGCCTAAATAAGACCCAGAACGTAAAACAAGTATCTATCCCTGAAAGGGCATAAACAGAGCTTTCGAATGACACCATAACGATCCTTGTATGATGGATAGTTTTCTTGCAATAACCGTGCAACGCGAGTGCAAAAAGCAGGTAATTCGGTACTTTCGGTACATAATTGAGTATGTAGCAAGTGAGAGAGGGAGGAGGGAGCTGAGATTTGTGTCAGTAGGTTCGCCGCGGTGGTCTGGAGCAGTCATACGCTCGCTAGTCTCCTGCCACCACTTGTCTCTCTCTCTCAGCCACATTACGTGCTGAAATTGCCACTCGAGTTATGTCGAGCGCCGCCACATAGTCCAGCTTTATTAAATACGACTTAAGTGGTGAGCCGCTAATAAAGGAGTGTGGCCATTTTTGATAAAGCAATTAATGTTGAGTAGTACTTGAAAAGTAGACAGAATGGATAAAAACACCATCTGAGGAAGAGCACTTTATTGACAACGTTTTGCAGATAGCTTCATCAGGTCACTAACAAATACTGGTAACTAGGCCTTAAATATCCGTCATGACAGGTGGCGGGGGAGGAGTGGGGATGCGGGGGTTGGGAGGGAGGAAGGAGGCAGGACAGGGAAGGGGCAGAAGCATATATGGGGGGGAGGGGAGGCGGAGACTAGATATGGGTAAAATACATCAGTAGGCACAAGCAAAATCAGACATACAAAAATGCATACAGGGTAACAACTCTACTAGTACAAAATAATACTAATAATAATAATAATAATACTAATACTAATAATAATACTAATAATAATAATAATAATAATAATAATAATAATAATAATAATAATTAAAGTTGCAAGTAATGTTGTCCGGGGTTCGAGCGGTTTTGCAAGCAGGGTATTGTGTTGGGTACAAAAGCTGTGTCACAGATATCAAAAGATCATTTAACTTATCGGGCATGGAGAAACAACAGAAGGACCAGATTGTGCAAACAAACAAGAGCGAGAGAGGGAGAGATTGGCTATGTAAGGGATCTGCCTCTATTCGTTTAGTAACAGAGTTGTAGATATGTGGAATAGGCTGCCGAGTGCTATAATGGGATCAAGAACAATAGAGCTTCAACTTGAAATTAGATAGAACGAGAGGGTGTGAAAGGGATCTGACATGTGTAGGTCAATCGGCTCTCTGCAGACTCCCGTTTTCTTATTTTTTATGTTCTCATTTGTGAGGGAGAGAGAGAGAGTATGGCAAGAGAGAATAGGATATCGTAAACGTAAGGAAGATAACGATAAATATGAAAGAGAGAGAGCGCCCCAATGTGTGAACCAAAAGAAAGGGAGAATGCCATTTATGGGCATGATATTTATAGGAGGTTGTACCATTCATTTTACAGTATCATTTTTGTTTTTTAGTTTTATTGTTTCTATCACTTTCATTAAATCTAAACATTAGATCTATTCTATTCCATCATATTATAAATTAATCACAGCTTAAATACATACCAAACAACTAACATTGTTGTACTTTAATAGGGAGATATCATGAAACAAGAGGTCAATAAAACAACCAAACCAATGTGTGAACCAAAAGCAAGGTTAACCCTCTCCGACATATGACGCGATTTTGAGCCTATTGGGGATACTTTAAAACCTTTGTTACCATCAGGGGTATTTGGAAACCTATAGTTTAGTTACTTCAACCTCTGCAGTTGTCTTTGAGTTAGCTGTGGGCAGAAAACTAATTTTGAAGAGGTAATTATAAGAGTGAGAGAACTCTATTTTTTGTTGCTAATCCGGCAACCTCTGCGTTATATGTGCGTGAAAGGGTTAAATGGAGGGTTGAGTGTATATGATAACATTTGTGTATAGTAGGTGTGTGACATATCACATTTATGAGATGGATTGGGTGTGAAAGGGATCTGCCTTGTGGGGGCCACTTGGCTCTCTGCACACTCCCATTTTCATCTTGGTAATATGTGTAAGGGATGTGCTTCATTTGTACCAGTGTGCAAATAAGAGAGAGAGAGAGAGAGAGATTGGCTATGTAAGGGATCTGCCTCTCTCGTAACAGAGTCGTAGATATGTGAAATAGGCTACCTAGTGCTATAGTGGTATCAAAAACAATAGAGAATTTCAAGATAAAATCAGATAGTCATATGGACAAAATGAGTTGGATGTGAAAGGGATCTGCCTTCTGTGGGCAACTTGTCTCTCTGCAGATTCCCATGTTCATCTTAGTTGCATGTGTAAGGGATCTGCCTCATTTGTATCGGTGTGCAAACAAACGAGCGAGAGAGAGAGACTGGGTGTGTAAGGGATCTGCCTTTATTCGTTTAGTAACAGAGTTGTAGATATGTGAAATAGGCTACCGAGTGCTATAGTGGGATCAAGAACAATAGAGTTCAACATAAAATTAGATAGGACGAGATGGGTTGGGTGTGAAAGGCTGTCACCATTTTGGATATCATATAAAAAGTTGCCCAATACAAAAAGAACCTTGTGTCAAAGTTTGGTCCCGATCCGACAAGTGGTTCCGGAGTTATTGCGTAAAAACCGGACTATATAAAATCTTATGGAAGAATGCAATACTCTTGAACCCCTTAAGACATTGCTTGCTGCATAAGGGAGGAGGGAAGGTAAGTCACACCATACCAAAAATTGTCAAAACTTTAAAGGTCCATAATATTGTTATTAAAGTAAGCATTTGGCAAAGGAAGGAATTGTTAAAAACCTAAGCCAATACTCTGCTATTCACCAAAAATAAATTTGAATTATCATTATTATTTAGTAGGGTAGGTATGTATAGGTAGGTTGGCTAAATAATTGGTGGAATTCGTAGGGACTCAAACTATTTTGAGAGAGTTAATTAACAAAAAATGTATGGATCTCAATGATTAATCCATTATGTTATTAAGCAAAACTAGGGGATGCGTGGAAGCCTATAGACTGAATACTGAAAACGTTGTGTGGGTACCGAATATGGTTTTAAAGTAATTTAAGAATAGACAGTTTTCAATGCTGCGGCCAAACTATTCCACCAATTTCTATTCTTTTGGTACCAAAACGTTCGGAATTGCGAGCCTCACCCACCTACGCAAACATGGCTTTGATAATCCGCGTAGTTTTCAAGATGTGGGTTTTTAAGTGTATTTCGAGGTTTTTTCAAGATTCCTGAAAAAACCCATGTGCAAAGCAAAACCTTTTCCATAACATTTGTGGAGCATTAGTAGTGGAGTTCATATGCCAAAGCCCAATAATTTCCTATAAGTGGGAGAGACAATATATAGGTTTCACATTTTTCAGGAAATCGGCTGCCACGGACCTGTTTAGCCGCCATTTCGGATGTTTAGCATATCAAATGTTGCCCAATACAAAAACGCACCTTGTGTGAAAGTTTGATCCCGATCCAAAATGCGGTTCTGGAGTGAATGCGTAAAAACCGGCGTGGACAAATAATTTGGAAGAATAAGAAGATTTAATGATTACAATAGGGGTTCCCCGCAGGGCTCGAACCCCTAATAATAATACAAATAATGGTAATATTAATCATAACAATTATATTGATAAAAACAGTGATGATAGTGATAATATAATTTATAGTGGTACTAGCAATAGAGAACATGGAAGGATAGATAGATAAATAGATAGATTTATATATAGAGAGAGAGAGAGAGAAGCACCGGCAGTAGGGAAGAGATTAGTTTAATTAACCCCGTACGAGTAGGCATAATTGCCCGAAATTACCTTCATTCCCTGCTCATTTTCATGCATAAGCAAAAGCCAGAGCGTAATACAATTATATATGCGTCAAAGTACGGTAATAGCTTTCAAATGACACCTGAATCATCCCTGTACGACGTCTGGTTTTCTTGTAACGATCTTGCAAACGAAGGGCAAAATTGCTAAAAATACCAAGAACAATGAGCGAAATCGCTAAAAATTACCAATTATTTTCTGTTTTCGCTATGTGTGATGCTGCAAATTTGTGAGTGAGCTCTCCCACAATCTGTCATGGCGGATCCTGTAGGCTCCGGTTGACGGCCACCCGCGCTGCATGCAACACCTGGCCGGAAAATCGTCTCCGTCATATGAGGGGCCCCGAGGGAAGTTGGTTAAGGAGTATGGTTGTTTTGATTGTGGCCTTTAACTCATAAAGTGCTAAGCCCCTGTAGTATACACCATACCCCCATGCAAAGGTATTCTGATTCATTCCTCACTAAAATCGTTAATTTTCCATATATATAATTAACTAGCAGGGGTACCCGGCGTTGCCCGGGTAATCACCATAATCACCATCACTACTACCACCACTACTACTACCATAATCACCATCATCAATCGCTACTACCACAATCATCACAATACTACTACTACCATAATCACCGGCCTCGACCTCCCCGTGCCTCATTAAACGGCGACCTCGATTTCGGCCGCTAAATGACCTCCGATTTTGGATCTAACCTCATCCGTACCCCTATTTTGGGGGGCTGCGAACAACTTTCGTTCCATACACCTTTTCGATCGGAGGCCTCGTTCTGCCCCAAACGGCCATTTTTCCGCATTTTTTTCGCTCCTGTATACTACATAAGTTCTGCCGAAAATTTTATGAAACAAAAGTGTCTCTGATTTCCACTAAACTCGCCTAAAACCATCTCCAAAGCCTGGGCTTTCCAACGGTGCCCCACACTCCCACCTGGCACCAAAACTGTGGGAGGAGTTTAGTAACAAAGGTCGGGTAGCTGACAAACAGACAAACATTGACCTTTATTTATTAAGATACTTTTCCATATGCACCTATTTTACTTTTAATATGAACATAGGAACATGGGAAAACAATAAAACAAGTGGTAAAAGCAATTGGCTGGTGAAATTGTATATTTTAGCCCCGCGGTCGTAATCTGGCCCAGACCGGCTAAACAGGCACACCCTCCCTCTCTCGTATCTCGCATGGCACTGAAAGGTTAGGGGTGGACTCAGACTGGCTTGGAGGGTCGGAGTTACACTCCTCCACCCTCCTCCCACGAAAATACTCGATAAATATCGGGAATAATAGAGAAAATACCTGATAATGGAGGAGGGGGAAAAAGGGGGGGGGGGGGGGGGAAAGGGGCACATGTGTAGGAGTGGTAGGAAATGGAGGGAAATTATCTCACCTAAACACAAATTGCTTTTTTTTTAGTGCCACTGGGGTGTTTTAAATGTTTTTTTTTTAGGCCTAAGATCTTAAGAGTCTTCCCGCAGCCGTTCAGTAGGACCTCTTAAGAGTCTTCCTGCAGCTGCCGGGTTAAGGAGTGTCATCATAACAGTTATGGAGTGTGGCCTTTTTTTCTGTTCAGAAGATTGGCCTTTTTGGTTGGGGCATTTTAGGAATGTGACCTTTTTGGTTAGCCACGGAGAAACTACAGAAGATACAAAATATTATAAGCAACCTCACGTTCAAAATATAAGACATAAGAACATAAGAAAATGGGAGTCTGCAGAAAGCCGATTGGCCTAAGCAAGGCAGATCCCTGTCCCACACAACCCCAGTTCAATTACAAAGCCCAATTATAGGCTCAACACTCTAATACCCTGAGAATCATCTTACCAAAACGGTTAGAGATTAACGCAGGATTATGGGGGTATGCAGAGTGCTGATTGGCCCAACCCGGCTGATCCCCCCTCACACCCAACCCTTCTCGTCCATATGCTTATCCAATTTTATCTTAAAGCTCCCCACCGTTTTAGACCCCACCATAGCACTTGGTAGTCCATTCCACCCATCTACAACTCTGTTACCAAACCAATATTTGCCTATATCTTTTCTGAAACGAAATTTATCTAATTTGAAACCATTGGTACGAGTTCTTTCGCTATCACTGAGCTTTAGTACATTTGTCATGTCCCCTTTGTTAATCCCACTAACCCACTTGAACACCTCTACCATATCCCCTCTAACTCTGCGTCTCTCTAACGAATGTAAACCTAATTTCTTCAACCTTTCTTCATACGAAAGATTTCTAATATTATGGATCATTTTTGTCATTCTACGCTGTACTCTCTCCAATGAATCTATGTCCATTCTGTAATAAGGACACCAAAATTGGACAGCATGATCCATATGGGGTCTCACTAATGACAAGTAAAGTTTTAAGATAACATCAGCAGTTCTGTTACTCACACTCCTAGAGATGAACCCGAGAATCCTGTTTGCCTTATTACGAACGCTTATACACTGTTTTCTAGGCTTCAAATCATTGCTAACAAACACACCTAGATATTTCTCACAGACTGAATTTTCTAATTCTAAATTAGCTAGTTTATATTTAACATTTGTATGCATCTTCCCTATCTTTAATACCTTGCATTTGTCAATGTTAAACTTCATCTGCCAATTTACTGACCATTCATGTAAGGTATCTAGATCCCTTTGGAGGCACTCTATATCGCTATCTGAATCAATTGATCTCCCCATTTTAGTATCGTCTGCGAATTTACTTATCCTACTAGTTATACCTAAATAAGAACCATATCTTTTATATTTTTTTTGTTTAGCTTTCCTTGGCATTTCTCTTTCTCTATGTATACCCCTTCGAACTCCTCATGACTCGATGGTGTGGTAATTGCCCAGAGACAAAATGCTCTAAAACGTGATCGCGTGATGACTTAGGAGCGCTTGAAATACGCAGGCCCAAAAAATAGCGGGTAAACTTTGTTGTTGCCAGATCGTCCTAAGATTTTGCCTGGTGATAGGGTAAGCATTAGTGCATGAATGGGCATATGTGGCAACACTGTTGGAGGTGCGGAGGGCTGACCGACAAGGGGGTTCTGTAAATAGTCCTCAGTCTCCCTTTTTCCACCAGGCTGTGAACACGGGTGAGTGCCCATAAAATCGTCTCCCAGACATTTTCACTAGCTGAGCCCTGTTGTGAAGATATATTGCTACCTGGTGATTGTGTATGCCCGTGTGATGGTAATTATGCGTTTTTACCTATTTCTCTATATACAATGGAGTCCTTTGATTGAGCGTGGGGTGTGTGTGTCATAGAGGGATCACTGGGCACGTGCCACGAGGGAGCTAATCCAGTATATTTCTACTCAATCTACACTATATATATATATATATATATATATATATTATTACGAACTAGAAAAGAAAATACAAAGTCTGTGACAAACTTATTGTGTAAGCGTATTCTTTTCTCATAATCTGCTCTCAGATCGCCAGTATGGCTTCCTTAAGGGTCGCTCTACTGGTGGTCTTCTTTCATATCTTACTAACTTTTGTCATCCAACTTTCGGGACTTCGGTGAGACTTTTTCTGTTGCACTAGACATATTGAAGGCCTTCGATAGTGTCTGGCACAAATCTTTAATTTCCAAACTGCCGTTCTTCGGTTTCTGTCTCTCCATCTGTGCCTTTGTCTCTAATTTCCTTTCCGGCCGTTCCATAGCTACGGTTGTGGACGGCCATCGCTCATTTCCTCATCCTATCAACTCCAGTGTTCATCAGGGGTTCTGTCCTATCTCCTATTATCTTTCTAATTTTTATAAATGATCTTCTCAACTGTACATCCAGTCCCATCCATTCATATGCAGACGACTCTACTTTACACCACTAAATTAGTTTTCCAGAACACCCCAGCCAGCAATCCCTCAAAAGTAAACGTAATGAAGCCATTAAATGCTTATCTTCTGATCTAGCTACTATTTCCAATTGGGGTAGAGAAAACCTTGTTGCATTTAATGCTTCCAAAACTCAATTTATCCATCTTACTACCCGTCAGGAACCTCCAGAGGACTATCTCTTATTCTTCAACAATACAAAAATCAACCCTTCATCTTCCCTCAATGTTCTCGTTGTCTCTTTTTCTTCTGCTCTCACTTGGAAATACCATATTACCAGTCTCGCTAAAGCAGCCTCCCAGAAGCTGGGGTGTGCTCAACCGCCTCAAGGGTTTCTTAAGCCCTGCGCAGCTTCTTGCTCTGTACAGGGGTACAGCGCGTCATTGTATTGAGTATTGTTCACATGTGTGGGGAGGATCCTCTCACACCGCACTCCTAGATAAAGTAAAAAGGAAAGCCTTTCATATCATTAACTCACTTCCACTCACCAACTCTCTGCAATCTCTCTCTTTTCGCCGCAATGTTGCATCTCTCTCGCTATTCTATCGCTACTACAATAATCAGTCTTCCTCGGAGCTTTCCCAGTGTATACCACCTCCTCTACGTAGGGTACGTAGTACCCGCCTTGCAACACAATCCCACCCCTACTCTGTGCAACTCTCCAACCCAAGAGTGAAACATTATTCTCAGACTTTCTTCTATTCAACTGCTGAGCTCTGGAACTCTCTCCCAGAATCAGTCTGTCCCTCTTCCTATGACTTAAATTGCTTCAAACTGAGTGTGTCCAGGCATTTTAGGTCGAAAGTCCCTTGATTTTGGCCCTGTCACTCTTTGAAATCTGGGGTAGGCACTCGCTGCAGGCAGTTATGCCTTTTGTCTCCCTCATTCACATAGAAGAAACAAAATATATATAATATTATGCTTTAGTAGCGAGAACATGTGGACGTGCTACCCTTTTCGGCAATTTTTTGCCATTTTCTTGTGAGACTGTAGAATATTCCTGTCATTGTGAATGTTTCGTGCATGATTTGAATATTTTATGTATTAGTATATGATAATTTGACTCATATAGTGTCAAATTTCTTCAAGTTTACAGTGTATTCACCTGAAAGAAGTTCGAATCGCGATCTTTTCGGCATATTTTTGCCAGTATTGCTAGGGAAAGGGTTAATGTATTCATCTTTTGGGTTATTTCTTGCATTGTTTCATCCTGTTAGTGTGTTCGATTGATTTTTGTGGTAACGTAGTTGATATTTGGTGTATATTTTACATAATTTAGAATATCTGAAAAGCACATATACAGTAATTTATTTGGACATTTTAAGTCAGTATTGCTGGGGAAAGGGTTAATGTATTCATCTTTTGGAGTATTTTTTTATCCTGTTAGTGTGCTCGATTGATTTTTGTGGTAATGTAGTTGATACTTGGTGTATATTTTACATATTATTATGTTCCTTCCAACAACCAACTATACTCCTAAAATCGATTTATAGAATTTACAAACACATGTGGCAGTCCGTGGATTCGAACCCAGGATGATCACACCGAAAATCAACACCTTATGCATCGCACCACGAAGACAATTAAAGGATGGTGGACACTGCCTACGATTTATTATGCAACTTCGAATCCTGCATATCAATCTAAGCATGTACACACATCCCAACTGCAACTCACGTAGGCTATGCATATGTGAATGGAAAGAGCAATTAATGGGGCCTTAACCACTAGGGAAGTCCTCTCGATAAATCACTCCTGAACCAATATCAATTATTATGTTCCTTCCAACAACCAACTATACTCATAAAATCGATTTATGGAATTTACAAACACATGTGGCAGTCCGTGGATTCGAACCCAGGATGCTTACACCGAAAATCAACACCTTATGCATCGCACCACGAAGACAGTTAAAGGATGGTGGACACTGCCTACGATTTATTATGCAACTTCGAATCCTGCATATCAGGCTAAGCATGTACACACATCCCAACTACAACTCACGTAGGCTATGCATATGTGAATGGAAAGAGCAATTAATGGGGCCTTAACCACTAGGGAAGTCCTCTCGATAAACCACTCCTGAACCAATATCAATTATTATGTTCCTTCCAACAACCAACTATACTCCTAAACTCGATTTATGGAATTTACAAACACATGTGGCAGTCCGTGGATTCGAACCCAGGATGCTCACATCGAAAATCAACACCTTATGCATCGCACCACGAAAACAGTTAAAGGATGGTGGACACTGCCTACGATTTATTATGCAACTTCGAATTCTGCATATCAATCTAAGCATGTACACACATCCCAACTGAAACTCACGTACGCTATGCATATGTGAATGGAAAGAGCAATTAATGGGGCCTTAACCACTAGGGAAGTCCTCTCGATAAATCACTCCTGAACCAATATCAATTATTATGTTCCTTCCAACAACCAACTATACTCCTAAAATCGATTTATGGAATTTACAAACACATGTAGCAGTCCGTGGATTCGAACCCAGGATGCTCACACCGAAAATCAACACCTTATGCATCGCACCACGAAGACAGTTAAAGGATGGTGGACACTGCCTACGATTTATTATGCAACTTCGAATTCTGCATATCAATCTAAGCATGTACACACATCCCAACTGCAATTCACGTAGGCTATGCATATGTGAATGGAAAGAGCAATTAATGGGGCCTTAACCACTAGGGAAGTCCTCTCGATAAATCACTGCTGAACCAATATCAATTATTATGTTCCTTCCAACAACCAACTATACTCCTAAATCGATTTATGGAATTTACAAACACATGTGGCAGTCCGTGGATTCGAACCCAGGATGCTCACACCGAAAATCAACACCTTATGCATCGCACATATTTTAGATACATCTGAAGAGCACATGCAATACATTTGGGCATTTTCAGTCAGTATTGCTGGGGAAAGGGGTAACGTAGTGTATTCATCTGAATACACTACGAAAATACGTTGTGGAGAAATATCTGGAGAAGCGAAAAAGTTGTATGCTGCCTTTATGGACTTGGAGAAGGCCTATGACAGAGTTCATAGAGAAAGAATGTGGAAACTTCTGAGAATATACAACAGATTAGATGGCAAGTTGCTGAAAGCAGTGAAGAGTATGTATGAGGGTGCAAAGGCATCAGTACATGTGGTGAATTAACAGGGCGAGTTCTTTGATCTGAATGTTGGGTTAAAGCAAGGGTGTGTGATGTCCCCATGGTTGTTCAATATATACTTGGATGGAGTCATAAAAGAAATACAAGGAGGAGCAGTGGATGTTGGTGTACTGCTGATAAGGGAAGGAAATGAGTGGAACTTGCCTGTATTTCTGCTTACCGACGATATAGTTATGATGAGCGATAGTGAATGGGAGTTCCAGGCTCTGGTAAATATGTTTGGAACAGTGTGTGAAAAATGGAATCTGAAGGTAAATGCGGGAAAGAGCAAGGTTATGATCTTTGAAAGGGGTGGAGCCACAGAGTGTGAGGTGAGGTTGAATGGTCAGGCTACAGAGAATGTCAGCTCATATAAGTATTTGGGCAGTGTGGTGAGTAAAGATAGGAGTATGGATGAAGAAGTGCGGGAGAGGGTGTAACAGAGGAAGAGGGTTATAGGAATACTGAAAACAAACAGAAACAAGAAATAGAGTGGTAAACATGGAAGTAAGAAGTTCTTGCATGACAGTGTGGTAATCCCGACATGAACGTTGTTGGAGAGATTCAAACCAAGAGTGAAAGGGGTAGAAATTAGTTACTTGAGAAGTGTGTGTGGAGTTACATGGAGGGATAGACAGACAAATGAGGAAGTACCGGTACGAGAGAGGTGTGGTGTGGATGTAGATGTACTGGAAAGTGTGAAAAGGAACATCTTGAGATGGTTCGTCCATGTGGAACATATGGCAAGCGAAAGAATGACTAAGAGAGTGTAAGAGAGTGAGGTGGAAGAACAGATGGGGACGTAAACCGAGAGAGAGGTGGAAAGATGGAGTTAAGAAGTATATGCGGGAAAGCGGTGCCGGATGGGAAAAGGGGCGTCGACTGGAAGGATGGAGTTAAGAAGTATATATGGGAAAGCTGTGCTGGAAGGGCGTCGAATGACTGGGGACAGAGGTGCGGCGTTTCGTTCGTGGCCACCCCTTTGAGGATCAAGGTGTCCGGCAATAGATAGATGGATCAATTCATCTTTTGGGCTATTTTCTCCATTTAATTTTTCCTGTTAGTGTGCTTGATTGATTTTTGTGCTAATGTAGTTTGTATTTTGTGTAATTTTACATATTTCAGATAAATCTGAAGAACACATGCAATGTATTTGGGCATGTTCAGTCAGTATTGCTGGGGAAAGGGCTAACGTACTCATTGTGGGGGGTATTTCTTCCATGTTTTTATCCTTTTAGTGTGTTTGATTGATTTTTGTGCTAATGTAGTTGGTATTTGGTGTAATTTTACATATTTTAGATAAATCTGAAGAGAACATGCAACATATTTGGGCTTTTTCAGTCAGTATTGCTGGGGAAACGGTTAACATACTGTATTCATCTTAGGAAGGGAAGAGGATGTGTAGCTCAGATCTTTGCCCTGAAATGTGTTGTGGAGAAATATCTGGAGAAGCGACAAATGTTGTATGCTGCCTATATGGACTTGGAGAAGGCCTATGACAGAGTTGATAGAGAAGGTATGTGGAACGTACTGAGAATATACTGAGTAGATGGCAAGTTTCTGAAAGCATTGAAGACCATGTATGAGGGTGCAAAGTGTCAGTACGTGTGAAGAATGAACAGAGCGAGTTCTTTGTTCTGAATGTTGGGTTAAATCAAGGGTGTTTGATGCCCCCATGGTTGTTCAATGTATATATAGATGGAGTGATAAAAGAAATGCAAGGAAGAGCAGTGGATATTGGTGTACCGCTGATAAGGGAAGGAAACGAGTGGAAGTTGCCTGAACAGTACAGTACTACTGTTTGCCGATGATACAGTTCTGATGAGCGATAGTGAATGAGAGTTGCAGGGCCTGGTAAATATGTTGGGAACAGTGTGTGAAAAACGGAATTTGAAGGTAAATGCAAGGAAGAGCAAGGTAATGGTCAGAGTATGAGGTCAGGTTGAACGACCATGGAGAATGTCAGCTCATTTAAGTATTTGGGCAGTGTTTTGAGTATAGATGTGAGTATGGAGAGGGTGCAACAGGGGAAGATAGTAGGGTCATTTGCTTGGAATCCGTGACCATTTTGTTCCTACCTTTTTCTCTCGATGGATTTGACAACCTGATCCATTTTAAAGGAAAATTAGCTCCTATGCCCCTCTGAAAAATGACGGCTAACTCTGCTAGAGCCCAATATTCAAAATGGCCACCAACGCCATCTTGGAAAACATGAAATGTAATATCTCTGGCATCAGATGAGCTACAAGGACGAATGAGGTGTCCTTTTTCACTAATTCTGGCATTACAAATCCACTGGAATGGTTATTGTATTGTATTGCATTGTATATTGTATTGTTATTGTATTGTATTATACTAATTGTACATACTAATCTGCCACTTCACTGTCACTACATGATTCACTGTATGAGCCACTATCAGAATCACTGTCCTCACTTTCGCTGCTATCATCACTGTTGTTCTCTGCCTACGGATTTGTAGGTAGTGGTATGGATGGGGGAAGTGGGAGCTGGGTTGAACGGACAGGCAGACATAGGCCATTTACAAGATGCCATCCATGGCCGATCGGTGAGGGGTGACTTTGGAGCTGGTAATGCTTTTGCAAATATGCAAGATAGTTTGCACGCTCCAAGTGTGGACGGAGACTGTCCAAGTCAGGCACAAGTCGGATAGTGCTTTCTTTATTCTGAGCTCTCCACTTCGCTGCCCTCGCATCTCCCAGGGTCTTACTTCAGCTTAGAGCCCTTATTCAGTGTTGACTATATCCATATGTCGAGGGCGACAGACGAATATGGTTTTCCTGTCATTGACTGTGCAAACATACCACTCTCCATGAATGCAGCCTGATCGACAGGAAGGGTATCAAGCACAGCGGTGAAATCGGGGAGATGCCGACCATACTTGTCATTATCATAGATTTGCATCAAAGGAAGCATGAGCTTGAGTGAGGACTTGAAGTTCAGTTGCTTGTTCTGATTGCATGGATATTTTGAGTTAGAACCTCAACCATTTCCATGAATGACATCCAGTATTCTGCTTGTGGGGCACCCTCAATGTCCTTGAAGAGAGCATCAACGAGGTCTTTCAGCTCAGCATTTCTCTCTAGCTCTGCATGTTCATCTGCAAGTTCCTGTGCATCAATCGGATGTCGAAGCTTGGCAAAGGATGCCTTTACTTCTCCAGATAGAGGGGAATCTTCCAAACGTTTGTCTATGACATGGTGGACCAGAGTCTCATAGAATAGTCGCAAGCAGCGAACCCCACGCTTAACATGTTTTCCACGAAGGGCCTGATCAACAGATTCGTCTGCTATAACACCAGCTGCCACCAACACATCTGAGATGCCAGATCCCTTAAACCTCTTGTATATAGTGTAGATGAACGACATTTGGATGTGGAAGGGTGCCATGAATGGTAAGATTTTGATGAACAGCTCAGCATTCTCACTTTTCAACTCTAGCATGAGCACGTAGACAGGATGATCACCAACAATTAATGCAAAAGGCATCTTTTTTTTCTTCGATTGATTTTGCAAGCTTACACATCACATCATTGAGAATTGTCTTACTGGGTGGGTTGGGATAGGTCATGTGGTATATTGCTCGACTCTTCTCATCTGCATTTGACATGATTGTGTGACGTTAACCACTCCGTTAGAACCGCATGGCTTGTCCTACAGTGACTCGCTAGGATCGCCAGGGCAGTGGATGGGGCTACAGTTTATGTATTAGAGTGTGCTTTATTTCATATGAAAGCTCGTGTCATGGGCAGTCCAGAAAGGCTCTTTGTTTTCACCCATGTCAAGGCTTTATATATTTAATTGTAAAGTATATGTTTTATCATTAACTAGTAATGATGGGATCTGGGAGAGAGAGAGAGAGAGTAGAACAGAGTGAGAGGAAGCGTGCAGTGTTTTTGTCCCGCTCGATGACGTCACGGCTGGCTGCCTCGTGGGGGTTGGCTGAGAGAGGTCCTTACCATGCTGCTAGCTCCCTTGCTAGTGGCTAGAGGACTTGTAACCGCTTTTTTCCCACACGCCTCGAGCTAGTGCGAGTATATATACAGTTCCTCGCCACTCTCTCCCTCAGATCTGGTTTCTAGAACGCATCCATCTTTTTCCCTTGCTATCTGTCTCCCCCGCTCCGCACCTGAGAATCTTTTCCTCTGCCTACCTCTCTCTTTTTCATATCTTTCACCACCTTTTTATTAATATTATACCCCCTCTGGTTAACTCTGCAAAATCAGCTTCATGCTGGCCAGTTGTATTGTGCGTTAAGGTCTGATATAACCCATGTATGTTAGTTGTTAAGATAAGTTGATCACGAAGCATTGGTTGGCTTTCATATTGCCGCTTCCTTTAATTACTAGTGTTCTGCTGAATTAGATAATGCTAGACTAGGAGTCTGATATTATAAGGTATTGTTTCCTATGAGTGCTGGCTTTAGTTAAAAGCTGCACGACATACCTGAGAACTGGAGTTGATTGAGTAAATTCTAGTCTGTGTGCCATTGAGAGTAGAGCATGCACGAATGAGGGCTTTTTGCCTATACCATTCTGCACTGTTCTAAGCTCGTTGTTTGTCTTTGAGGTACGCCAGGAGAACGCTTAATACTTCGGTATTAAGGTTTCTCAAGAGAGCTACCCTTCATTATAACGTAATATTTGACGCACAGACTTGAGATTTGCACTAGGCTATGCGGCATGCCATGCGCACCAGTATCTCGTATCATTGACTCTAGCTAGACTTTATCAATCATAGTAGACATTAACACCTTAAGAGCGGCCTATGCGGTTTATTTATATGTACCGCCCAGCGGGGTGTTTTTAGCCAAAATAGGGCTGTTTACGTGATCATTTTCATGCCTAAATAAGACCCAGAACGTAAAACAAGTATCTATCTCTGAAAGGGCATAAACAGAGCTTTCGAATGACACCATAATGATCCTTTTATGATGGCTAGTTTTCTTGCAATAACCGTGCAACGCGAGTGCAAAAAGCATGTAATTAGGCACTTTCCCCATACAATTCCTTATATAGCGAGTGAGAGAGGTAGGAGGGAGGTGAGATTCGTGTCAGTAGGTTCTCCGCGGTGGTCTGGAGCAGTCATACGCTCGCTACTCTCCTGCCACCACTTGTCTCTCTCTCTCAGCAACATTACGTGCTGAAATTGCCACTCGAGTTATGTCGAGCGCCGCCACATAGTCCAGCTTTATTTAACTCGACTTATGTGGTGAGCCTCTAATTAAGGGTTAAGTATATTAAACCAAGTACTCTTTTTATGCATACCCATTTATGATTACACAAGCATTTCGCAGCCTAGTTTGATGTATGGAGACACAAACGACTTAGGCTCTTTTTGTTGATAGGAATACTGCATTGTCGTGGCGATTATTATTGTTGTAGTGTTTAGGATATTCTTGGCTCCGACGGCATTATATATTCTGCCTTTTTGTGTGCATAGCCTGCACGAGCATTGTTCCGCTGCCTGCCTTTTGGGGTTCCATTTCCGATACGAGCATCTTTATAGCATCTAACATTTAAAGAAGATTCCTTGTTAGTGTTGAAGGACTTTAGTGCACTTTCTTTCATGCAGGAGTGCCTGACATTTATTGATTAAAGTAACGTAAGCTGTAACTTCTCTTACCACCTTACTTTGCATACCATAACCAAGCACCTTCGGTTATAGGTAGTAATAGGCTGTTTGCACATAACATTAAGCCTAGAGTAGACGCACATTTATTGAGAGTTTGATAGCCTATTATTGCATATAGAACTCTGTAGAGTATTTGTGTTCTTTGTTCACTGGGAATATACATCAGAGGTTGGAGCTAGCGCTTTCCGTTGTAACATTTATGCCATTACTAGTCCAATGAATTAGAGCCCTGATATATTTGAACCCCAGTCGTAACACTGGCGTGAAACCCTGAAAAACCAGGCACAGTCTGTTATTCTGGCTTAGGTCTCGTTCGGTCATCTTGCGCCCTGGCCAATGCATGGATCACACCACGAATTCTTTGCACCGATGTGTCAGGAGGAGGAGTACTTTGATCAGCTGGTGGCTTCCTGAGAGGTGGTTCCCCACGCTTCGCTGTCTTGTATGGGTTGACTTTTTGCATTTCACTTCCGAGCTCTTTGAGAGTTGTCAAGAGGTTTGATGCAAAGTTGGCACCGGGAACTGGTCTATCCTTGTGATTCTCGGAAGGAAGTTCTGTATCAAATGATTCTGGCTGCACAAAACATGACATTAGTGCGGTGTGACTGGCCAGCACCGGTCAGTGTGTCACTCTTGAAGTCATCGTTGTCGACTATAGCGATAGCAGGCTTACCCTCAGCTAGTTCGAAGGGGCAATCAGATGAGCACTTGAGGTCATTGACCACCCAAAAATCTCGTAGCATAAGTACGTCATTGTATCTGATGCCCAGTCCATCTTTGTGCATTATGTCGACTATCTCCCTACTCTTGGTCAGTCCATGTAGCAAGACAGAGAGATTTATCTCAAATGCAGTGCATTTTCCAGTAATGTAGCTTGTGAGGATAGATGTAATCGATCGGACGGATGGACTGTCATCAATTGCAGACTTATTTGGGTGTTTTAGCCATGTGAGCAGCTTCAGCAGGAGCTCACTGAGGTCTTCTTCTCTCTCCAACTCGTGTATATATGGGAGCCAGGGAATAGTATTTGTCCTGATGCCTTGCTCTTTGAGTCGTGCCGCCGCAACATTCATCACCAACTGATCATTGCAGACACCCAATGAAGATATTGCCACCCCGATGTATGTACCTGCTGCTGTTGTATCATATACCAGTTCACTCACATTCTTTTGAATGCGTTCATGAAATCCGATGTCTTCCCCAAATTCATTGACGAGAATTTCCTTTAAGTAGCTGGATTTTACTACTGAGTTATGGCCGTGATTTGAGATAATGCGCTTATAGTCCTGCAGCAGGCCTTGCAGTGTGCGAATGTCATGGTCTTTGAATATGACTTGACGAATATGATGAAAGAAGAGAGCTTGGGCCTCTCGGAGGTTTACACGCTGCAGATGTTGAGTGCTTTCATCTGAAAGGTGCTTGTGGTCGCTTACATATTTGCGCCAGCACGCATGATGGTAGCGGATTTCCAACCCAAATGCTGTTTGACTATCTGGGATGGATTCAATCAGAGTGTCAAGTCTCAATCTCATGACCTCATCTTCCAGACGGGCAGTATGTAACTTGAATTTAGTCCAGGCATCTACTGTTGATAGGAGTAAAATCTGCTTGGCACGATCACTACTCTTGTATGCCCCTTTCATGCACCACACACATAGAGTCTTATCGTGAAGGACACCCATACTGGAGCGGAGCCTTTTAGGTGCACTGGCCTCTGGGGAAGGGTCTTGTTGATCTGATGCTTCATCTCTTTCAAGACGTTCCTCGGATTTGTGTTTGCATTTTTCGGCTTGAGAGAGCTTGCGCTTGCTGGATAATGATGCGTAACAAGTGCTATGCATATGGTGACCCTTTGGTCCCTTCTCCCAATCCACATGTTCATGTATATGTTGAAACTTATCAAGTTCTTTCCATTGTAAAGACTTTTCCCGGATGGATTCCCACTTCTCAGGTGTAATGTTTTCCAAACGATCATCTGCGGTACATCGCTTACCACAGAGTAAAATGCACTCGTATTCATTTAATGTCTTGTCTGGTAACTCTTCACTCTCTCTTCTATTATCCATTATTTCGGTCACTTCACAAGTCGGCGATTTTCATCAGATGGGCATGCGATCCATCTGAAACAGTAAAAAAGTAATGTTAGATATACACCGCAGGCAGAGAACAACAGTGATGATAGCAGCGAAAGTGAGGACAGTGATTCTGATAGTGGCTCATACAGTGAATCATGTAGTGACAGTGAAGTGGCAGATTAGTATGTACAATTAGTATAATACAATACAATAACAATACAATATACAATACAATACAATACAATAACCATTCCAGTGGATTTGTAATGCCAGAATTAGTGAAAAAGAACACCTCATTCGTCCTTGTAGCTCATCTGATGCCAGAGATATTACATTTCATGTTTTTCAAGATGGCGTTGGCGGCCATTTTGAATATTGGGCTCTACCAGAGTTAGCCGTAATTTTTCAGAGGGGTATAGGAGCTCATTTTCCTTTAAAATGGTTCAGGTTGTCAAATCCATCGAGAGAAAAAGGTAGGAACAAAATGGTCACGGATTCCAAGCAAATGACCCTACTAAGAGGGTTGTAGGAACACTGAAAGCAGTAAAAAGAAATAGGGTGGTCAGTATGGAAGTAAAGAAGTCCTTGCAAAACAGTGTGGTAATCCCGACATTGACCTATGGGAGCGAAGCATGGACGTTGATGGAGAGATTCAAACCAAGAGTGGGTTAGCCTAGGCATAGCCTATACAGTAGGCTACATACAGCATCATGTACATTAGCTTAGCCCAGGCTAATTTATTTTTCTAATGAATTTCATGACCCATACATGATTGTATGTTGTTTACTATTACACTGGCTGTGGGATCATTTCAGAATAAAAAGTGGTCAAATCTGACGCATAGAGCGTATAGTCCGCTTGAGTATTATCATCATATTAGCCTATTCACACCAAGAACCCTTGAAAATCTTATTTCTAAACACTTTTCCCTAAAGGTTGGTTGAGAGTGCAATTATACCCTAATTTTTCACTATATCCTAGCATACCAATATACTTTGTAGATATATCCAAACAAAATAAATTAACCTGAGAACCTAAGATAGGCCTAGACTAGGCTAACATATAGCTTAGATTATGTTGAGTCCATACGCTAACCTACTAACATGGGTAGAAGCTATAAGGCTAATAGGCTGGTAGGCTAAAACAAAATTATAACATAAGAGCACAAAATTTCTATTACAAAATTTTGCCTACTTATTTTAGGCTATATATAGTATGGTATATTGTATTCCACGGCAGTCAAAATATACAGGAACATGATCGCAAGCGTGTGAGTAGTGTAAACAAGACGGGCGGTACGCCCGAATTTTACATCCTTACCGTAAATTGTTTTGTGACCGGCCATGGGATACAATAACGAGTTGAGCTCACCTCACCCCCCATGACTTATTGTCATCATCATATATATTACCAACAGGGGCAAATAACAGCTGGCATCTCTTGATATCTTGTATATCTTGAAGTTCTTCTGCCTCAAGAGGGTGTTGTTCCCTCGGTGTTTCCCTCGGTGTTCTCTGAGGCAGGGCCACGGCGTCACTGCCGCCCTTCACTTCGCTGCATGTACTCCAGTTGTGATGTGATGGAGTTTGATGTTGCTGGGCGAGATGCAGCATAGGCTGGTATGCCTGGCTGATCCGGGATGGTCGAGAGAAATTTGTCCAATTCTCTCCTGAACACTTCAATTTTCACCTTGAGGTTTCTTAGGTGTTTTGGTAGATGGTTGAACAGCCGGGCTCCTTTTCTTGAGATACTATTGTGTTGAAGGGTGAATACATGGAAGGTGTTACTGGATGCATTGTCTTCCTGTTCATGTGTCCTCATATGTGTTGGCAGATTTTATTGGTTCGGTCTTGGGTGGGATGATCTGGTCCTCAAGAACTTTCTATGTATATAATATTAGATATCTTTCTATCCTCCTTTCTCTGGAATATAATTTGTAGTCTTTCAGTCTATGCCAGTAATCTAGTTTATCTGTTTCCCCTTGTTGATCTTGAGGTCTTCATATGCAAGAGGTGAAAGTTCCTTGGAGGCTCTCTAGTTGCGTTATGTGATATTGATAATGAGGGGTCCAAAGTTGGGAGCAGTAATATATGTGGGGGATAATGTTCTCCTCAGGGAGAACAGTGTGTTTGGGTCCCTTGTTTGGAAGACTCTTAGTATGTGGCAGGGGCATAATTTTGTAAAATAAATCAAATTTGACGCGAATGTAACTGCGAGCATGCGACTATGTAAACAAAGTGTTAGCCTGCTAACACCATCCTCACAGACGCTAGTATGAACATAACCATGGCAACCACTGTGACGTTGACCACTCCGTTAGAACCGCATGGCTTGTCCTACAGTGACTCACTAGGATCGCCAGGGCAGTGGATGGGGCTACAGTTTATGTATTAGAGTGTGCTTTATTTCATATGAAAGCTCGTGTCATGGGCAGTCCAGAAAGGCTCTTTGTTTTCGCCCATGTCAAGGCTTTATATATTTAATTGTAAAGTATATATTTTATCATTAACTAGTAATGATAGGATCTGGGAGAGAGAGAGGGAGTAGAACAGAGTGAGAGGGGGCGCGCAGTGTTTTTTGTCCCGCTCCATGACGTCACGGCTGGCTGCCTCGCGGGGGTTGGTGGAGAGAGGCCCTTACCATGCTGTAAGCTTTGCTAGTGGTTAGATGACTTGTAACCGCTGTTTTCCCACGCGGCTCGAGCTAGTGCGAGTATATATACAGTTCCTCGCCACTCTCTCCCTCAGATCTGGTTTCTAGAACACACCCATCTTTTTTCCCTTGCTATCTGTCCCCGCTCCGTACCTGAGAATCTTTTCCTCTGCCTATCTCTCTCATTTTCCATATCCTTCACCACCTTTTATTAATATTATACCCCCTCTGGTTAACTCTGCAAAATCAGCTTAATGCTGGCCAGTTGTATTGTGTGTTAAGGTCTGATATAGCCTATGTATGTTAGTTGTTAAGATAAGTGGATCACGAAGCATTGGTTGGCATTTATATTGTTTAGTACTGCTTCCTTTAGTTATTAGTGTTCTGCTGGATTAGATAATGCTAGACTAGGAGTCTGATATTATAGGTATTGTTTCCTATGAGTGCTGGCTTCAGTTAAAAGCGGCACGACATACCTGAGAACTGGAGTTGATTGAGTAAATTCTAGTCTGTGTGCCATTGAGAGTAGAGCATGCACGAATGAGGGTTTTTTGCCTATACCATTCTGCACTGTTCTAGTCTCGATTGTTTGTCTTTGAGGTATGCCAGGAGAACGCTTAATACTTCGGTATTAAGGTTTCTCAAGAGAGCTACCCTTCATTATAACGTAATATTTGACACACAGACTTGAGATTTGCACTAGGCTATGCAGCATGCCATGCGCACCAGTAACTCGTATCATTGACTCTAGCTAGACTTTATCAGTCACAGTAGACATTAAGTATATTAACCTAATTACTCTTTTTATGCATACCCGTTTATGATTACACAAGCATTTTGCAGCCTAGTTTGATGTATTGAGACACAAACGACTTAGGCTCTTTTTGTTGATAGGAATACTGCATTGTCGTGGCGATTATTATTATTGTTGTTGTGTTTAGGATATTCTTGGCTCCGACGGCATTATATATTCTGCCTTTTTGTGTGCATAGCCTGCACGAGCATTGTTCCGCTGCCTGCCTTTTTGGGTTCCATTTCCGATACGAGCATCTTTATAGCATCTAACATTTAAAGAAGATTCCTTGTTAGTGTTGAAGGACTTTAGTGTACTTTCTTTCAGGCAGGAGTGCCTGACATTTATTGATTAAAGTAACGTAAGCTGTAACTTCTCTTACCACCTTACTTTGCATACCATAACCAAGCACCTTCGGTTATAGGTAGTAATAGGCTGTTTTCACATAACATTAAGCCTAGAGTAGACGCACATTTATTGAGAGTTTGATAGCCTATTATTGCATATAGAACTCTGTAGAGTATTTGTGTTCTTTGTTCACTGGGAATATACATCAGAGGTTGGAGCTAGCGCTTTCCGTTGTAACATTTATGCCATTACTAGTCCAATGAATAAGAGCCCTGATATATTTGAACCCCAGTCGTAACAAATGGCGACCTTACCTAGGATTTGGTGAACCTACATTTATTAGCAGGGAACATTTGTTGTTTTGGAGAATATTTTGTGGGGATCAGCAAGAATATTTTTTTTTTGCAACATAGTATAGCCCTTGAGTATTTCCGAGAATTTTGTGTGTATATTGAGGTATAAGAGTTTGGGGTGCTTCTTTTCTGAATATTGTGGTGAGAAATTTTTGTGAGCATCATGTCTTATACCGGGTCAGAGGAGAATGGAGACACAGTACGTAATGTCGAAACTGAAGAACAGCAGCATGATGAAAGGGTTAATCGGGTGAACTGTGAGGAGGATGCTAGGATATTTTTGCAATGGCCTGTTACTGCCGAGCGGTTGGAGGGTATGGATCGGTACGGTCTTCAATGCCTGGCCACAGCTATCGGTCATGCGGTTACTAGCAGCATGACCAAGGATAACTTGATAACGTGTGTACTGGGCAGGGTGACTGGTGAGCGAGATGGGTTGAGTGCTCAGAGCCCTTCGGCCATGCTTCCCCTACACTCGACTCCCAGCCATCCCAGTAGTTTACCGACCCCGGGTACGCTTCCGCAGTTGGGTGGTGACTGGCAGGGTGGGTTGCCCCTGGGGGGACCACCGGTAATTTCAAACATTGTAGCACCTTCACCTCCTCCAGGGTTAACTCCAGAATTATTGTATCAGCTCGAATTAGCTAAGATTCAACAGCAACAAAGGGCAGGTGAGCAGCAAATAGAGCTAGCAAAAATCCAAGCTGAGTCGACTAAGTACTGTGCCGACAGGGACGTAGAGAAGTCGCGAGTAGAGACAACGGGACAGCGACTTGGGGCTGGTGACCGTGCTCATGATCAATCTCTCTCGCACTTATTGAAACTGGTTCCGGTGTTTGATGAGAGTGGTGTAACAGAATTTTTCACACGCTTTGAGAAGAAGTGCCAGGAACACCAGTGGCCAGAGAATAAATGGGCAGCACTTGTATCCTCTAGATTAATACGCAAGGGTCTTAAAGCCTACGATGCGTTACCTTTGGAGTCATGTATTGTGTACGAGGATCTCAAGGAGGCTGTCCTGAGGGCTTACGAACTGCAACCAGAAACGTACCGTTTGAAGTTCCGGGGTGTAACTAAGGGAAGAGATAGCACCTTTTTGGAACACGCCCGGGACTTGTCCGATGCTATGGGGAACTGGCTCCGATCTGAGACGGTAACAACGTTTGATGGAGTTAAGCAGTTAAAGATGTTGGAGCAGTTCTTTAAGAGCACGGGCGGTGATCTAACTTTGAACTTAAAGGAGAAAAACCCAAGAACTCTAGTAGAAGCAGCAGAAATGGCTGATCTACGGCTGTCGTTGATTCGGGGTTGCGGGTCCTCACAGAAGTACGATGCATGTGCTAGGGACCGTTATCCTCCCCCTCCCCGTAGCAATGACACATTTAAACCAAAGAGCAATGAAACTAAAACTGAAGCCAAACCTACACCACACCATATGTGAAAAGTCAGGGGCCTTTTACATCACAGTATAAGCCGAAACCGAAATTTATGTGTTTTAGGTGCCACCAGGAGGGTCATAAGGCAAATGAGTGCCCTAGTCGACCTCCTCCGGCAGCCGTGTCTTTTGCTCACGGCATTGGAGTGTTCAAGAGGACATCGGAGTTTGTTAGAGGCATTTCTTCCGAGGTAAATACACTGCCAGTGCAGAAGGATCCGGAAGGCTTATTCCCTGTCCGTGATGCCTTTAGTGACCACAGGGGACTCGGTTGTGTGGAGTGGGGGGGTAGAAGACATGAGGTGAGAATTTTGAGTGACACTGGGGCATCGCAAACACTGTTGAGAAATTTCACTGGTAAACCTGTCAATACGGCGCGGGTGGTTGTGGTTCAGGGAGTTAATGCGACAAGGTCATACCCGCTTGTAAGAATGAAGGTGGAAGTTGATGGTGTGACTCGAGACCTGGATGTAGGAATTGTGGAGAAGTTACCTGTGGGGGCGTCGACCTCCTTCTCGGCAACGACTTTGCGGGACCTACTTCTGAGGCTCCACCCTTAGTCGTTGTCGAGAAGCCGGCCGACGTGAGTAGGGAGGAGCAGGAGTGGGTTGAGAAGTGTCCAGTGCAGCCTATGGCGTGTGTTGTCACCGGAGATTCTGCATCCAGGGAGTCACATTCTGGTCAACAATCTTTAGATCAGCGGAGGAAGGGTACCGAGAAGGGGTTGAAAGTTGATGCGGTTGAGAGTTTAGTGTCAACGGACCTTCTCGGGGACTCAGTATTAGGACCAAATATCGAGTCTGAAGAAGACCCAGTAACTGTTGTGGAAAAGGCAGAGGATGGGCTTAAAAAGACGAAAGAGTTGAAGGAGGACAGTGATGCACAGTCGGGAGATGTAGCAACAAGGTACCCTGACGCGTACCCTATGAGAAATGGGTCGGCGAAAACGGTGGTCCGAAGCTTGCTAGTGTATTTTTCCCGGTATGGTTACCCGCAGGGGATTCAGTCAGTCCGGAGACCCAACTTCACTTCTAGCCTCTTTGTACAAGCAATGCCGCAGCATGGGATTGTTGGGGTTGTGTCATCTGCATATCATCCGGAGAGCCAGGGTGTGTTAGAGCGATGGCACTCAGCCTTGAAATCTGTGCTTCGTTGTTGTTGCTTTGAGAGTGGGAGGGATTGGGATCTTGGCCTGCCATGTGTTTTGTTTGCTGTGTGGGAGGTACCTGGGGAGAGTTTGGGATTCAGCCCTAATGAGCTCGTCTTTGGACACCGTGTCAGAGGGCCTCTCCATATGGTTGAAGAAGTATGGGAGGGTGCAGAAAAACCTTGTTCTATGCTCAAGTGTGTCCTCAACAGTGGAGAACGGATGTTGCGCAGTCTGGAGTTGGCTGGCCGTAATTTGACTAGCTCTCAGGCCCTCAGGAAGGACAGGTACAACCTCAAGGTTGAACTCAGGGAGTTTCACGTGGGTCAGGAGGTGTTGATTCTACTGCCCCTTGTAGGTCACCCCTTATCCGCGAAGTACGCTGGTCCTTATAGGGTGGTGGAGGAGCTATCGGACCTGGTTTACTTGGTAGCCACTCCAGACAGGCGGAAGCACAATCAGTTATGTCATGTTAATCCCATGAAGGAGTATGGGAGGCACCCCCCTGAGCCTCTCACTGTGCCTGTGATGACGTTTAGCAGTCAAGGTGGAGAAGGAGAACGGGACAGTCAAGCTCAGGTGGAGGATAACTGGAAGGATAAGAAGTTCAAATGGGCGCCTGAGTGTGAGAAGGTGTTTAGAGAAGTAAAACACCTGTTGTGCACTCACCCAATCCTCAGGGCCCCTGACTTTAGCCTACCTTTCCAACTAGCAACGGAGGCTAGTGGTGTGGGGGCTGGTGCCGTCCTTGTGGAAAAGGACGATGATGGGCTGGAGCATCCTGTTAGTTTCTGCTCGGAGAAGTACAATTCGGCCCAGGGGATCTGCTCTGTTGTCGAGGAGGAGCTGCTGGCGGTTGTGCTTGTGCTGGGGCATTTCGAAGTCTATGTTCCAGCCTATGGTCCAGTCGTTGTAGTTTACCCAGATCATCACCCTCTCAAGTTCTTGGACCAGTTTCACAATCGGAATATGAGGCTGACCAGGTGGTCACTAAGGTTATTGGTATATAACCTGGACATACGCCATCAGGGGCGTAGCTAGAGATTTGGAGGCCCAGGGGGCTTGGTGCCTGGAGGGGCCCCCTCCATGGTTTGCTTATTATAGAAGGGGGTGGGGGTGGCGAGCGAAGCGAGCCTAATCAGCTGGGGGTTCGGGGGGGCGCTGTAAGCCCCCCCGAGAAAATTTTAGAATAATAATGCTACCTAGGTGCATTTTGACGATATCCATGACTCAATAGTGGGGTACTGGTAATAATTTAATATACAATTAATTATTATATCACCGTTATCTAATGGATTAGGAATACATGTACAATGGATGGTACAATACTGTAAAACATATACCACTTTGATGAACTCTTTCTCTTTGTCGTTCATTAGGCATGTCTGAAATAAGAATATAAAATATAATACTAGGATAATAAAATAATAAAAAATAATAATGTACATGAAACGTGATAACATTAAAATATTATTTCAACCCCACCACTGGCGTTAGGGAGTTAAAATAGGCGTCATTGGTAGGCCTAATCAAGCTATGCATTACCTCAAATCTCAATACTGGGGGCCTCTTCTTGAGAACCCCAGTAACTTGTTAGAAAGCTTACCAACGTTTGCACCTGACCCTGAACCAGCCAAAGGGCTAGATTAACCTACAAACGAGTATTCAATGCTCACAACTGTGTTCCTTCTTATTTCACAGTTCCTGGGCTTGATATGTACAGCCACCATAGCCTATAGCCTATATGGAAGGCGTATGGTAGCATAAATAAAAGTGATCCAGAGTCTAAATTTGAAAGAATGAGTCATAGTGCTCATAGCCTAACCAAGGTAGCCTACACTCTACACCATTAATGTTGCCTCTCTATGCTCTATTTTAGCTGATGTATTGCACCCATACTTAATTGACTAATATTAAACGACTATGCATCTTTTTCACGATAAAGCTAAGGTTTAGTAGACCATAAACATTGTATAGGCTATGTTAGGCCCCCTACAGTTCGAGAAAAAAATATGAGACCAAAACATAGTCCTACAAATTTCAAGGCCTAAATATTTAGCACTTTAGAAGTTAGCCTACTCTACAAATATCTTCGATACCACTCAACTTTCTCACAAGGTTAAGTACATAGGTTATCTATGAAATATAGCTATCGATTTGACCATTACAGTTCACGAAAAAGAAAATATTACCGAAATTTTTGGTTCATATATTTATATATAGTTGTATGTAGGCCTAATCTTCGATTATACACTCAACTTACTAACAATCACCATGTTTCTTATTGTCAAATTAGGCTATATCTTATTATTGCTTTACACATGCTTACGAAAAACACAGTATATTAACCAACTGTCAAACTCAATAGTGCTATTTTGTAATGTATATAAAGTATAATCATCAGGCCTACCTATAGGCAGTGCGTCCTAAGCAAGTGGCGGGTAGGAGGCTAGGAGCGAGAGCGACGATGTTTCCCCTTGCACCGCCAAATCAATACTGATGGAGTGATCGTTATTTTTCTAATTTAATACCCATGACGTCGCAGGATAGAAGAAAAGAAAGAGGTTAAATCAGAAACACACATGGTGTTTATTTTACTCATTATATATTAATATATACAGTATATACTATTAGTATAATTAATATTATTTTCAGATCCATTTGGGGGCCCCCTTCTCTTGGGGGCCCGGGGGGCGATTTCAAACAGCCCCCTACCGCCCCCCCCCCCCCCCCCCCCCCCCCTTAGCTACGCCACTGTACGCCATATTGCCGGTTGTGACAACGTGGTTGCAGATGGTCGTTCAAGGGTATATGATCCTGGGTAGATTGACACACGGGTAGCCTCCTGCTTTAGTTTGAATAGTATTTTGCGCTGGTGCTTGTTGGCTCGCGGTTGTAGCCCAGCGTATTGGGTCGTAAAGCAGGAGTTGAGCGTTTGGTATAGAAGAAAAACTAGGCTTGCCCCTATAGTGCAGCCGAAATAAACAAATTATAAACATAAAAATCAAATAAAAACTCTTTCTTTGATAGTTGATTTTTTTTAGTATGTTATAGCAGTAATTCTGAGTTGCACTCCTCTCAGAATGCTGGGCTAGAGAAGCTCGCTCTTGAGGAGCATAACTACATATAATTTAACCTATGGTGTTGGGGAGGGTTATAATTTTGAATTTTTTTTTTTTGAAGAACTGTGCCAGATATTTTACTGCCGCTGGGTGATGGGAAGTGGAGATATAGCATGGGTTCTAACCATCAGATTTTTGTGAGCCTTGGGGCCTCTGAGAAAAATCTTGGGGGGGGTGTGACGTTGACCACTCCGTTAGAACCGCATGGCTTGTCCTACAGTGACTCACTAGGATCGCCAGGGCAGTGGATGGGGCTACAGTTTATGTATTAGAGTGTGCTTTATTTCATATGAAAGCTCGTGTCATGGGCAGTCCAGAAAGGTTCTTTGTTTTCGCCCATGTCAAGGCTTTATATATTTAATTGTAAAGTATATTTTATCATTAACTAGTAATGATAGGATCTGGGAGAGAGAGAGGGAGTAGAACAGAGTGAGAGGGGGCGCGCAGTGTTTTTTGTCCCGCTCGATGACGTCACGGCTGGCTGCCTCGCGGGGGTTGGTGGAGGGAGGCCCTTACCATGCTGTAAGCTTTGCTAGTGGTTAGACGACTTGTAACCGCTGTTTTCCCACGCGGCTCGAGCTAGTGCGAGTATATATACAGTTCCTCGCCACTCTCTCCCTCAGATCTGGTTTCTAGAACACACCCATCTTTTATCCCTTGCTATCTGTCCCCGCTCCGTACCTGAGCATCTTTTCCTCTGCCTATCTCTCTCATTTTCCATATCCTTCACCACCTTTTATTAATATTATACCCCCTCTGGTTAACTCTGCAAAATCAGCTTCATGCTGGCCAGTTGTATTGTGTGTTAAGGTCTGATATAGCCTATGTATGTTAGTTGTTAAGATAAGTGGATCACGAAGCATTGGTTGGCATTTATATTGTTTAGTACTGCTTCCTTTAGTTATTAGTGTTCTGCTGGATTAGATAATGCTAGACTAGGAGTCTGATATTATAGGTATTGTTTCCTATGAGTGCTGGCTTCAGTTAAAAGCGGCACGACATACCTGAGAACTGGAGTTGATTGAGTAAATTCTAGTCTGTGTGCCATTGAGAGTAGAGCATGCACGAATGAGGGTTTTTTGCCTATACCATTCTGCACTGTTCTAGTCTCGATTGTTTGTCTTTGAGGTACGCCAGGAGAACGCTTAATACTTCGGTATTAAGGTTTCTCAAGAGAGCTACCCTTCATTATAACGTAATATTTGACGCACAGACTTGAGATTTACACTAGGCTATGCAGCATGCCATGCGCACCAGTATCTCGTATCATTGACTCTAGCTAGACTTTATCAGTCACAGTAGACATTAAGTATATTAACCTAATTACTCTTTTTATGCATACCCATTTATGATTACACAAGCATTTCGCAGCCTAGTTTGATGTATTGAGACACAAACGACTTAGGCTCTTTTTGTTGATAGGAATACTGCATTGTCGTGGCGATTATTATTATTGTTGTTGTGTTTAGGATATTCTTGGCTCCGACGGCATTATATATTCTGCCTTTTTGTGTGCATAGCCTGCACGAGCATTGTTCCGCTGCCTGCCTTTTTGGGTTACATTTCCGATACGAGCATCTTTATAGCATCTAACATTTAACACCTTACGAGCGGTCTATGCGGTTTATTTATATGTACCGCACAGCGGGGTGTTTTTAGCCAAAATAGGGCTGTTTACGTGATCATTTTCATGCCTAAATAAGACCCAGAACGTAAAACAAGTACCTATCCCTGAAAGGGCATAAACAGAGCTTTCGAATGACACCATAACGATCCTTGTATGATGGATAGTTTTCTTGCAATAACCGTGCAACGCGAGTGCAAAAAGCAGGTAATTCGGTACTTTCGGTACATAATTGAGTATGTAGCGAGTGAGAGAGGGAGGAGGGAGCTGAGATTTGTGTCAGTAGGTTCGCCGCGGTGGTCTGGAGCAGTCATACGCTCGCTAGTCTCCTGCCACCACTTGTCTCTCTCTCTCAGCCACATTACGTGCTGAAATTGCCACTCGACCTATGTCGAGCGCCGCCACATAGTCCAGCTTTATTTAACTCGACTTATGTTGCTCGCCGCTAATTAAGGGTTAAAGAAGATTCCTTGTTAGTGTTGAAGGACTTTAGTGTACTTTCTTTCAGGCAGGAGTGCCTGACATTTATTGATTAAAGTAACGTAAGCTGTAACTTCTCTTACCACCTTACTTTGCATACCATAACCAAGCACCTTCGGTTATAGGTAGTAATAGGCTGTTTTCACATAACATTAAGCCTAGAGTAGACGCACATTTATTGAGAGTTTGATAGCCTATTATTGCATATAGAACTCTGTAGAGTATTTGTGTTCTTTGTTCACTGGGAATATACATCAGAGGTTGGAGCTAGCGCTTTCCGTTGTAACATTTATGCCATTACTAGTCCAATGAATAAGAGCCCTGATATATTTGAACCCCAGTCGTAACACCACCCAGTTTATTTATGTAGCGCGAAAGAGCTACCAATGCTGTTCAATAAGCCCAAAATCGCGCTACGAATACTGTAGCGTTCTAAATCTTGCTCTTGAACACGCTCCTATTTTGAAAAGTTGAGCCTGCTGCCTGAGTCTGGTATTTGGTTGTTGTTGTTGTTGTTCCCCAGGCTGTCTGGCCAAACAGCCCCTAGGCCCCGAGAAATGCCAAGGCCATAACTGAGCACCCCCACAGAACCCTCCCTGCCTACCACAAAAAAGCCTGGGCGACCGAAGCCGCTCCCAGGCGAGGAGCTGAGGAGGGTGCGAAAACGCCCGGGATACCGAAAGCCCCACCCAAGGCACCTTGCCCCTCAGCAATTATTAAGGAAAAGCTGAGGGACAAAGGTAAAATATGACGCTTTTGCTTCCAGTCTGTCAACCTTGAGGTTGGCAGTAGGGAGGTCAATCCACAGAAGAGGCGCTGCCACTTGAGATCTAGAAAATATATAAGTAAAAGGAACAGTCAGATTAAGCTATAAGTATGGTAGAGAATTCTCAACTCTCACTTTGATAAGACCAGCCCATCACCACATGAATAGAACCCAATCATCTCAGCATCAGCTAGGAAAGGCCGTAGAAAGCCGCCTTTGGTGGAGGAACAGCTCCACTATTTCAATCCCTTCCGGGGTTGGGAACCCGCCTTCTGGTATTTGGTATCCCACAGCAGTCAAAATAGCCTAGACGGGAACGTGATCATGAGCGAACGAGCTGTGTAAACAAAGCAGGCGATAGCCGTGATATGCCGGGATATTACATCCTTACCACTTCTTGGATAATTGCAAAATATTAATTTCCGGCATAAGCCTACAATATATCGGACAAGGAATCCCCCCTCCCACCTTGTTAATTTTAACTGGTCGTGATACTCTCCCCATGATGATGACGGTGTTGAGGGTGCTGTCGGTTGATCACAGTTAAGAAGTGGTTGTGGTGCTAGGAACACATAATTTATCTTTTGTCAAAGTACTCCCTATAAAGATTTACAAATTTTTCTCCCCTTTTTGCAAATTACTAATAATGAACTAAGCGACGTATTACATCATAATTCTTTTGAAAATTTAGTACACTATAATCAATACAGTCAGTTGTCGTATAGTCCAGGTATTAGGATTGATATTCAACTGATATTCATGACCAGTGTGCCACAGATGATCAGGGATTACTGGATTTGCATTTGGTTTCTCATACGGACTAATATTATCAGCCTGAATTTGAAAACATTGATGATAAATGGAGAAATGGAGTGTAAATCTCAGAGTATATTGTGATTACATAATTATATACTTACCTTTCAACAGTTGGACATGAATTAGCCAGTAAGTTACCAATATATCAAACACCCCCTCTCCTAAATTCAGCAACCCTTATTTACCACCCTCAGCAACCCTTGCGAGGTAACAAAAGCGACTCACCAGAGCAACTCTTGGAAAGCTGCAACCTCATTCGGAAACCCTTGTGAGGCTCACCAAGAGTTAGCAGCCCTTGTTCTTCATCAGTGTTCGGAAACCCCTGCACAGGCACCATTCTCAGCAACCCTTGTATGGCCACACCCTCATCTGGCAACCCATGTGAGGTACTTAGAGAGTTCAGCAACCCTTGCGCTCCTATAAAACATAACAATAAGAATTATAACGGGCAGAGGTCCCCACAACGATAACAAGAACGGGACCTTGACATCTCTGACTCACCTGGGAAAAACATTTAATATTTCGGCCTTAGTAGTTTAAGTTCATTTGTCTCTGTCTGTCAGTCCCTATTTATAAATTAAAGAAGCCTCCGAGGCGCCTCTACTTAATATTAAACACTATCGTAAATTCATCGAAAGATTCACTGATACTAGAAGTTATTAACCCCTACTGTACCGTAGGGTACAGTAATAAAAGTCCCGTCCCAGTCCCAAGCAATGTGGCCAAAATGGCAAGATATAACAACCTCCCACCTCAAAAGATGAAGGAATACTGGCTCTCCCAGCCTGCAGAGGGTTGGATATAAGCTGAGAAGTGTTGCCAATTCTAGAGCAGTGCTCAAACGGTCGTGGTACCAGGCACTGCCTGATACTGGCAGTTACAAGGAAAGTACATTACTGACGGCTCCCTGCCATCGCTGGGACTGGGGAGTGATTTATCTACTAACGGCTCCCTGCTGTCGCTGGTACAGAAGGGGTTAAATGTCTCCGTTGATAATATGTTAAGTATCTTTGATTCCTTTGTTTATTGCCTTACAACATCTGCCTATTAAACATATTTATATACAAGTATATTCATACTCGAAGCTGTTGCTGTTGTACTTGTTCTCTCTCTCTCTCTCTCTCTCTCTCTCTCTCTCTCTCTCTCTCTCTCTCTCTCTCTCTCTCATATTACTATTACTACTATTATTATTATTATTAATAGGGGTTCGTCCCCTACGGGGAACCCCTATTGTAATCATTAAACCTGGAATTTCATCCAAATTCTTCTTACGCGCCGGTTCCGACGCAATAACTCCAGAACCGCTTTTTGGATCGGGATTAAACTTTCACAAGAGGTGCGTTTTTGTATTGGACAACTTTTGATATGCTAAACATCCGGCATGGCGGCCAAACAGGTCCGTGGCAGCCGATTTCCCGAAAAACTTGACGCCTAAATACCGTCTCTCCCACTCACAGGAAACGACTGGGCTTTGGCATACGCACTCCCCTACTAATGCTCCGCAAATTTTATAGAGAAGGTTTTGCTTTTGCACGTAGGTTTTTTTCCGGCAATCTTGAAAAAAACTCGAATTCCACCTAAAATTCCACATCTTAAAAACTACGCCGATGATCAAAGCCATGCTTGCCTAGTTGGGTTAGGCTCGTGATTCCGAACGTTTTGATACCAAAAAAAATATAAATGGGTGGAATAGTTTGGCCGCAGCATTGAAAACTGGCTATTCTTAAATTACTTTAAAACCGAATTCGCTACCCACACAAAGTTTACCGTCTACAGTCTATAGGCTTCCACGCATCCCCCAGTTTTGCTTAATAACATAATCTCTTTATTATTCAGATCTATAATATTTTTTTTTATTTAACTGTCTCAAAACAGTTCGAGTCCCTACGAATTCCAGCAATTATTTAGCCAACCTACCTATACATACCTACCCTACCAAATAATAATGATAATTCAAATTTATTTTTGGTGAATGACAGAGTATTAGCTAAGGTTTTTAACAATTCCTCCCTTTGCCAAATGCTTAGTTTAATAACAATGATATGGACCTTTAAATTTTGGCAATTGCCCGTGTGACTCGTATTTTAACCCTCCTAAAGTGTTACCATGAAATACCGCTAGATCCTTTCTCAAAAGTCGCTAGCATGTTGCTACATAGCCAAACAATGTTAGGATAATGCTGCAATTTCTAAAGAGTTTTGGTTTGTTTGTTTTGAAAATTTTACAATGGAGTATGACTAGAATGTCTGAAATTTTCAAATTATCCCTAGTAAATGTCTCTAGATATAAAAGAAATGGCTGCTAGATTGAAGTAAATAGCTCTACATTTAGCGGTAATATGTAGCTTTACAACTGGCACCACTGCAACCACCACCTCCCTCCCACCCTCCCAGTATGTCTCCACAAAATACCGCTAGATCCTTTCTCAAAAGTCGCTAGCATGTTGCTACATAGTCAAACAATGTTAGAATAATGCTGCAATTTCTAAAGAGTTTTGGTTTGTTTGTTTTTCAAATTTTACATTGTAATATGACTAGAATGTCTGAAATTTTTAAATTATCCCTAGTAAATCTCTCTAGATATGAAAAAATGGCTGCTAAATTGAAGTAAATAGCTCTACATCTAGCGGTAATATGTAGCGATACAACTGGCAACACTGCCTAGCCCTTCCTTCCTCCCTCCTCTATGTATCAACAACCACTCTAGTGAACTTTCGGTATTTAGTTTATTCAGCTTAACCCATAAATATCGGCGCGCAACATAAGTCGAGTATAATAAATCTGGACTATCTGGCGGCGCTCGACATAGGTCGTGTGGCAATTTCAGCACGTAATGTTGCTGAGAGAGAGAGACAAGTGGTGGCAGGAGAGTAGCGAGCGTATGACTGCTCCAGACCACCGCGGCGAACCTACTGACACGAATCCCACCTCCTCCCTCCCTCTCTCACTCGCTACATACGGAATTGTATGGGGAAAGTGCCGAATTACATGCTTTTTGCACTCGCGTTGCGCGGTTGTTGCAAGAAAACTAGCCATCATAAAAGGATCGTTATGGTGTCATTGGAAAGCTCTGTTTATGCCCTTTCAGGGATAGATACTTGTTTTATGCTCTGGGTCTTATTTAGGCATGAAAATGATCATGTAAACAGCCCTATTTTGGGTAAAAACACCCCGCTGGTGGCTACATATTATATACCGCCTAGGCCGCTCGTAAGGTGTTAATACTATTTATCCACATAAAATAGAAACCTATCACGATTGTTGTCTAATACAACCATAGATAATGCTATTACATATTATTTGAACATGATGTCGAATTTAGCAGTTGCTGTTTACCTTGAACAGTAATGACAGTCTGTGACAGAACCGAAAGCTTCTCTTGCCGTGTAGTACTCAAAGAAAGCAGTGGTACTTAAGCCGGCCCATACCGAACTGTTATACCAAGTCAGAGATGCAGAGGTAACTTTCACAATGCATTATAACCCTAGACAGACACCAATATACCACTAAATCATACAAATATCACTACAAAAAAGATAGGAAAATATTATATTAATGTCCTAGGTATTTGAAATTATGCAAATGAGTAAAATCCATTATGATATAATGATAATGGGATTGATTAGTATCTGGCACCAGTGTTGGACTATAATTTTCTTAACGTATGCGAACTTCGGAGTATTTATCCCATTAATATACACATCTATCACTATTTAAATGTAATACAACCATACACAGTGCTATTACATATTATTTGAACATAATATAGGATGCTCTTTCCTTTAAACCATTTTCTATATCTATTCACGAAAAATATAGGCCTAGCCTAGGCAGCGCTACCGGTAGGTACGAATTTATCAGTTCGAATTTTGATTGAGAGTGGGATTAGGCCTAGGCCTAGCCTAGGGCTTAACATGGGATACTGTTTGGGGTTTGGGAATAGACCGAGGCTGCTTTAGACCTAATTAGGTAAAAATAGTCAAATCGAGACAATTGCACAGCCAACATAGCCTAGGCCTATTAAGCAAATATTTTACCATTCTACAATAGGCCTAGTCTATTCGCTGTAAGTAGGCAAGAAATCATGACCTAGGCTATAACCTCTGTAACTAAAAAACAACTAGGCCTAGAGTGACCAAGCTAATATGTCTACCATTTGGGAAGAGTCAGTCAAGGAATAGCCTAGATGTGGAAATTTGCAGCCAATTTGCTCTAGCCCTATTTGAGATACAGAGGTTAGAGGTCATTGTTTAGGCCCCCCCCCCCCCCTTATGACATATTGTTATCATCTTATATATTGCCAGCAGGGGGCAAATAACCGAAAAAAATCGCCGTCAAAATAGACGCGAACTTAACCACGGCGATCGACACATGTAAACATGCCGGTGGCGGGGGAGGTGTCGGACGTTTGCAATAAGGTTCCTGTCTATTTTGAATGCCATTGGATACTATAATATGTTGAGGGGGGCTTTGCCCCCCCCCCCCCATGACATATTTTCACCATCATATATATTGCCAGCAGGGGGCAAATAACCGAAAAAATTGCCGTCAAAATAGACACCTTTATGAATAGGTTAGCCTTTAGGCTAGGCCTATCGGCAAGATTTGCGTTGTATAGGCTATCCTAGTGTTTACTAATTTATAGGCTACCCCTTTGAAAGGACATTAGCCGGGTAGGATGTAGTTACCGGGTGTATCGCCAGCCTTGTTTACACTACGCGTACGCGTAGTGGTGTCGGACGCTTGCCATCCTTTTCCTGTCTATTTAGACTGCCTTTGGATACAATAATTTGTTGAGGTTGGGCTTTGCCCCACTTCACCCACCCATGACATATTGTCATCATAATATATATTTCCAGCAGGGGGCAAATAACCAAAATAAATCTCCGTCAAAATAGACACAAACTTAACAACGCCGATCGACAAATGTAAACATGACGAAGGCGGCGAACGTCTGCAATCATGTTCCCGTCTATTTTGAATGCCAATGGATACAATAATATGTTGAGGGTGCCAGCAGGGGGCAAAATAGACAAATACACCAAAAATTGGGTGTGGGGGAGGCAGCCCCCTATAGATAAAATAGCTTAGCCTATTCATTTATTGTAGCCTATAATACAGGCCTAGCCGGGCAGAATGTAGAGTTAGGGCGTACCACCACCAATGTTTACACTACGCAGAGCGGCGACGAAAGCTTGCCATCATGTTCCCGTCCATTTTGAGTGATGTTGGATACAATAATATGTTGAGGGGGGCAAACACCCCCATGACATATTGTCATCATCATATAATTTGCCAGCAGGGGGCAAATAGGCCTAACCAAACTGCGGCGATCGACCATGACGGCGGCGTCGGCGGTGGACGCTTTCGATCATGTTCCCGTCTATTTTGACTGCCATTGGATACAATAATATGTTGAGGGAAGGGCTTTGCAGCAATTTGTTTTGGTTGTTTGCCCCCTACTGGCAATATAATATATGATGATGATAACATGTCATGGGGGGGGGGGGTGAGGGGGGCTTTCAACATATTATTGTATCCAATGGCATTCAAAATAGACGGGAACATTATCCCAAGCGTCCAACGCCGACACCGCCGCGGCTGCTCAAGAACAAGGAAGTTAGCAATAGGTTTCATTGTGAACTGGAGGAAATTAATAGAAATAAGGAAGCTAGGCCTAGCGATGTAAATAGTCAATGGAATTTCCTTAATAATGACAATTATATGTATAGGTATAAAGTAAAAACAATATATTTTACATAATTTATTGCATATCTTACATATAACAAATATATATTAAAAATAGTTTAACCACACCACTGAGTTCCCCCAAAATACTCTAATAGGGCTGGCCTGAAGAATTAGATCAGGATGGACAACCAATCAAGACATAATAGGTAGGGAAGGGCAGCTGAACGCAGCCCCCACCCATAATAGCCTACTATGATAGGTTAGGTAAGGTTGTTAGGTTAGGTTAGGCTAATGTCCTTTCAAAGGGGTATAGGCCTAGTAAACACTAGGATAGCCTATACCCGGTCAAAGGTAAGTCCTGCTGTAGTCTCCTTGAATGCTACCTTAAATTGTAATATTAGACTAGGTCTAGCCTATAGATAAAATAGCTTAGCCTATTCATTTATTGTAGCCTATAATATAGGCCTAGCCGGGCAGAATGTAGAGTTCGGGCGTACCACCACCAATGTTTTTTTTTTTTTTTTTTTTTTTTTTTCTTTCTATGTGATTGAGGAAGGCAAAAGGCATAACTGTCTATAGCGAGTGCCTCCCCCATAGTTGAAAGAGTGACAGGGCCAAAATCAAGGGACGTTCGAGCCAAAATGCCTGGACACACGGAGTTTGAAGCAATTTAAGTCATAGGAAGAGGGAAAGACCGATTCTGGGAGAGAGTTCCAGAGCTCAGATGTTGAGTAGAAGAAAGTTTGAGGGTAACGTTTCACTCTTGGGTTGGAGAGTTGCACAGAGTAGGGGTGGGATTGAGTTGCAAGACGGGTACCACGTGCCCTACGTAAAGGAGGTGGTATGCACTGGGATAGCTCTGAGGAACACTGATTATTATAGTAGCGATAGAATAGCGAGAGAGATGCAACATTGCGGCGGAGAGAGAGATTGCAGAGAGTTGGTGAGTGGACGGGAGTTAATGATACGAAAGGCCTTCTTTTCAACTTTGTCTAGGAGAGCAGTGTGAGAGGAACCTCCCCACACATATGAACAATACTCAATACAAGGGCGCACTATGCCCCTGTACAGAGCAAGAAGCTGTGCAGGGGAAAAGAACCCCCTAAGGCGGTTGAGCACACCCAGCTTCTGGGAGGCTGCCTTAGCAAGACTGGTAATATGGTCCTTCCAAATGAGAGCAGAAGAAAAAGAGACACCAAGAATATTGAGAGAAGATGAAGGGTAAATTTTTGTATTGTTGAAGAATAAGGGATAGTCCGCTGGGAGATCCTGACGGGTAGATAGATGGAGAAATTGGGTTTTGGAAGCATTAAAGTTAACAAGGTTTTCTCTGCCCCAATTGGAAATAGTATTTAGATCAGAATTTAAGAGTTCTATGGCTTCATTACGTTTGTCGTTGAGGGATTGCTGGCTGGGGCGTTCTGAAAAACTAATGGAGTAGTGTAAGGTGAGTCGTCTGCGTATGAATGGATGGGAATTAAGGTACAGTTAAGGAGATCATTTATAAAAATTAGAAAGAGAATAGGAGATAGGACAGAGCCCTGAGGAACACCGGAGTTTATAGGGTGAGGAAGTGAACAATGGCCGTCCACAAGCGCAGCTATGGAACGGCCGGAAAGGAAATTAGAGACAAAGGCACAGATGGAGGGATAGAAACCGAAGGAGGGTAGTTTAGAAATTAAAGATTTATGCCAGACTCTATCGAAGGCTTTCGATATGTCTAGTGCAATAGAAAAAGTCTCACCGAAGTCCCGAAAGGAGGATGACCAAGAGTTAGTAAGATATGAAAGAAGATCACCAGTAGAGCGACCCTTAACACCTTACGAGCGGCCTATGCGGTTTATTTATATGTACCGCACAGCGGGGTGTTTTTAGCCAAAATCTTACGTGATCATTTTCATGCCTAAATAAACCAGAACGTAAAACAAGTACCTATCCCTGAGAGGGCATAAACAGAGCTTTCGAATGACACCATAACGATCCTTGTATGATGGATAGTTTTCTTGCAATAACCGTGCAACGCGAGTGCAAAAAGCAGGTAATTCGGTACTTTCGGTACATAATTGAGTATGTAGCGAGTGAGAGAGGGAGGAGGGAGCTGAGATTTGTGTCAGTAGGTTCGCCGCGGTGGTCTGGAGTCATACGCTCGCTAGTCTGCCACCACTTGTCTCTCTCTCTCAGCCACATTACGTGCTGAAATTGCCACTCGACCTATGTCGAGCGCCGCCACATAGTCCAGCTTTTTTTAACTCGACTTATGTTGTTCGCCGCTAATTAAGGGTTAAGGAAGCCATACTGGCGATCTGAGAGCAGATTATGAGAAGAGAAATGCTTAAGAAATTTGGAAGCAAGAATAGTTTCAAAAACTTTAGAAAGACAAGAGATAAGAGCAATTGGACGATAGTTGGGGGGTTGAGAGCGGTCACCCTTCTTTGGGACAGGTTGAATGTGAGCAAACTTCCAGCATGAAGGGAAGACGTTAGAGGATAGACAGAGACGAAAGAGTTTGCCTAGGCAGGGAGTCAGCACGGAAGCACAGTTTTTGAGAACCACAGGAGGAACACCGTCCGGACCGTACGCCTTATTAGTGTTAAGCCCAGAGAGGGTAGAAAGTACATCTTTAGAAGAGATTAGGATATTAGGCATAAGTAAGAGAGAGGAGGGCGGAGAGGGAGGAATAGCACCGGAATCATCCAAGGTGGAGTTTCTAGCAAAAGTTTGAGCGAAGAGTTTAGCTTTATCAGAGGAAGAAGTGATGGTTGTGCCATCAGAGTGGGAAAGGGGAGGGAAAGACGAGGAAGAGAAATTGTTGGAGAGGTTTTTGGCTAGATGCCAGAAAGCTTGGGAAGAGCTAGAGTTGGAGTGTTCAGTGCATTTATTATTGATGAAAGAGTGTTTGGCAAGTCGAAGAACAGATTTGGCTTGATTCCGGGCAGAAACATATGAAGAATGAGAGTCTTGAGTTTTTAGGTGTCGGTACCGTTTGAATGCTTCCTCCTTATTGCGGACAGCAGTAGAACAGGCGTGAGTAAACCAAGATTTTTTAGCATTAGACTGAGAGAAAGAGAATGGAATGTATGCTTCCATGCCCGATAGGATTACCTCGGTAATGCGTTCAGCACTCTCCGAGGGTCCTCGGCCATGGAAGCAGAAATCATTCCATGGGAAATCAAAGAAGTACTGCCGAGCCTCCCAGTTGGCAGCGCCAAAGTGCCACAAGCGCCGCCGGCTAGGAGGATCGGGTGGCTGTACTGGAGAGATAGGACAGGTGACAGAGATAAGTTTATGGTCGGAGGAGCCCAAAGGAGAGAAAAGATTGACAGTATAAGAAGAAGGGTTAGAAGTTAGAAACAGGTCAAGAATGTTGGGCCGATCTCCGATGCGATCCGGAATACGGGTGGGTTGCTGAACTAACTGCTCTAGGTCATTTAGGATAGAAAAGACGTAGGCTTGTTCACCAGGTGGATCAGTAGTGTGAGAGGAGAGCCATTGGCGGTGGTGAACGTTGAAATCTCCTAAGATGGAGATTTCTGAGAAAGGAGAAATGGATATAATGTGTTCCACTGTAGAGTTTAGATAGTCAAAGAATTTGGGAAAGTTGGTAGAGTTAGGGGAAAGATAGACAGCACAGAAATATTTAGTAAGAGAATGACTACACTTTAGTTTACACTACGCAGAGCGACGACGAAAGCTTGCCATCATGTTCCCGTCCATTTTGAATGACGTTGGATACAATAATATGTTGAGGGGGGCAAACACCCCCATGACATATTGTCATCATCATATAATTTGCCAGCAGGGGGCAAATAGGCCTAACCAAACTGCGGCGATCGACCATGTAAACATGACGGCGGCGGCGGCGGTGGACACTTGCAATCATGTTCCCGTCTATTTTGACTGCCATTGGATACAATAATATGTTGAGGGAACGGCTTTGCAGCAATTATTTTGGTTGTTTGCCCCCTATTGGCAATATAATATATGATGATGATAACATGTCATGGGGGGTGTGAGGGGGGCTTTCAACATATTATTGTATCCAATGGCATTTAAAATAGACGGGAACATAATCCCAAGCGTCCAACGCCGACACCGCCGCGGCTGCTGAAGAACAAGGAAGTTAGCAATAGGTTTCATTGTGAACTGGAGGAAATAAATTGAAATAAGGAAGCTAGGCCTAGCGATGTAAAAATAGTCAATGGAATTTCCTTAATAATGACAATTATATGTATAGGTATAAAGTAAAAACAATATATTTTACATAATTTATTGCATATCTTACATATTTAAACAAATATATATTAAAAATAGTTTAACCACAGTACTGAGTTCCCCCAAAATACTCTAATAGGGCTGGCCTGAAGAGTTAGATCAAGATGGACAACCAATCAAGACATGATAGGTAGGAAAGGGCAGGTGAACAAATCTAGGATGGTGAAGATACGCAGACATTTCTCGCCATTTCACCAATTCAGCCGCACCATATGAGTTCCACAGCAGAACTCTTATAGGGTAGAGCCGAAAGATGAGGCAAGAACTGCTACACAGCAAAGCACCAATTATAAAGTACTTGCTATAAGGTCCATTTTCATTTCCCTCTCTCTAACCATTTAGGAAATACTTGCTACAAGGTCCATTTTCATTTCTCTCTCTCTCTCTCTCTCTCTCTCTCTCTCTCTCTCTCTCTCTCTCTCTCTCTCTCTCTCTCTCTCTCCTTTTTATCCTTAACATCTTTCCATCCACTTTCAATCACCGCACTTAACCGTCTCATTGTTATTATTTTTTGGTTTTCTATAACTTCAGATCGCTTTTTATCATTTTAGTTATTTGTTTTTCTCTAACATCTTTCATATCCAACCAGGCCAGCCCCCTCTCCACCTCGCTTTTTCTTTCTCCCTCGCCCCCGCCCCTGCCTCTCTGCTCTCTCTCTCTCTCTTAACATTTTGTACAATTTAAGCATTTTTCCATAACTGCTGCCCTAGATTCGGTTACCCACTCAGATCCTGGCTCTCTCCCTATCTTGATGTTGACAGCATTATTAATATCCTAAGCATTTATTAATACTCAACATCAGGGTGGCGTCGCCAGTGTTAGTAATCATAGGATATAATTGGCGTGCTTCCCTTCAATCAGTTAGATCCTTTAGTTGTACCGGTGCCCAATGCCGAGGATTTATACATTTAACCACTTAGCTTTAGGAGAAGCAGGCCAATTGCCCATCAGAAAGGTTGACTATGATATGTGATGTTTTTTAGTTATTTATTTATTTATTTTTTTACATATCCCATCAGAAAGGTTGACTATGATAAGTCAATTTTTATGCATCCAGCCAATTATACATTAACACCTTACGAGCGGCCTATGCGGTTTATTTATGTGTACCGCACAGCGGGGTGTTTTTAGCCAAAATAGGGCTGTTTACGTGATCATTTTCATGCCTAAATAAGACCCAGAACTTAAAACAAGTACCTATCCCTGAAAGGGCATAAACAGAGCTTTCGAATGACACCATAACGATCCTTGTATGATGGATAGTTTTCTTGCAATAACCGTGCAACGCGAGTGCAAAAAGCAGGTAATTCGGTACTTTCAGTACATAATTGAGTATGTAGCGAGTGAGAGAGGGAGGAGGGAGCTGAGATTTGTGTCAGTAGGTTCGCCGCGGTGGTTTGGAGCAGTCATACGCTCGCTAGTCCCCTGCCACCACTTGTCTCTCTCTCTCAGCCACATTACGTGCTGAAATTGCCACTCGAGTTATGTCGAGCGCCGCCACATAGTCCAGCTTTATTTAACTCGACTTATGTTGCTCGCCGCTAATTAAGGGTTAATAACAACAGCAATAATCTAGACATGTGCCAGGAGAGATTTCCCGGGGTTTCTGAAACAAGGGAGACATGGTAGAGATGGAAGCACCACGGGAAGATCAGGAGGACGGCTTGGTAGAGGCAGAGGAACGGATAATCTTGGAAGACTATGGCCTAGCAGATACTAAGTCTTTTAAGTGCGGAATAACCAATGCAAGAAAGAATTCGCGAAAATGTTCCGGCTGTCTTAGATCTATTCATTTATCTTGTGCTAAGCTGACAAAGAAAACATCAGGAGAACAACCAAACTGGAAATGTCTCGCATGCCCAGGGCCCACTGCAGAGCCAACCGGGGCAACACCGGCAACACCGGTCGCCAACTTGACCCAACTTGTGACCAAATGGAAAGCGCGGATCCAGGTCCTTGCCCGGGTACCTAAAGGAGCCAGAATCCAAGTGGCGGAGGCCCTTACAACCATCATAAAGCAGGCCCTACAGCTCAAGACACCCCTCGCATGGGCACGGCTCCTGGGTTTCTCCTATGGGGCCCTCCGAAAACCACCCAGAACCAACATACAAGACAATCTTCAGGTTTCACTAGCCACCAGAGTGAAACGTCAAGTAGCACAGTATATGGATGGAAACAAACTGGTGGAACCCCCCGAACAGCAACCAAACAGGGCCCAGAAGCACCAGGACAAGGAAGAGGAAGAGGCTGAACAGCTACGTAAGAGGGTCGCGGCGAAGCTGGCGGATAGTGACATCAAAGGGGCCGTCAGACTGTTGTCCTCTTCAGAAGGTTTTGCTGGTCAAGGCACCGAAGTTGTTGATGCCCTACAAGAAAAGCACCCACCTACACCTAGGGACCTAAACCTCCCCCCTGCCCCAAATGACCAGATGCGCCAACCTTTAGTTGTCACGAAGGATCAGGTGGTTGCCGCAGTGACTTCATTCCCAGCAGGCTCAGCCGCGGGCCCAGATGGTATCCGACCCGCCCACCTCAAAGGCTTCTTGGCTCAGGGATCAGGAGCTGCTGGGGAGGCACTCTTGGAAACCCTCACCAAATTCATCAACATGGTTTTAAGAGGGGAAGTACCCGACTGTGCCACACCCCTATTTTTTGGGGCATCACTCTGTGCACTGGCAAAAAAAAGATGGCAGAGTGCGCCCAATAGCAGTAGGGAACACCTTCCGCTGCCTTGCCACAAAGGTGGGTTTGAAACCACTCTCGAATGGCCTAGGTCAACACTTAAGACCAGTTCAACTAGGTTTCGGAACTCCAGGGGGGTGTGAAGCTGCTGTACATGCAACCCGCACCTACCTCAGCCAAGCCCAAGAAAAACTAGTGCTTCTAAAGATTGACATGCGGAACGCATTCAACAGCATTCGCAGGGATGTCTTCCTCCGTGCAGCTCAAGAACACATCCCCACTCTGTACCCCCTACTTTGGCAGGCTTATTCCAAACCTTCAATCCTTATTTTTGGCGAGACGGTAATCCCATCAGCGACCAGGTTACAGCAGGGAGATCCAGGTGGTCCTGCTCTTTTCTCAATAGGGGTGGATGCAGCAGCTAACAAAGTAAGGTCAGAACTGAATGTATGGTACCTGGACGATGCAACCTTGGATTGGTCAGTAGAGAACGTTCTAACCGACCTAAATAACATCGTAACTGACCTCGGCCAGGCCGGGCTAGTGAAAAATGACACCAAATGTGAACTTGTCCACCTCAACCACACACGTGAACAAGGAGAAGAGACTCAGGCCCTGTCTCGAAACATATTGCCAGATGTAAAGATCCTTCAGGAGCACCAGCAAACCCTATTGGGTTCCCCACTAACTCTGGCAGCAATCTCACCAGCACTTCAAGTTAAAAAGGAGGAGCTTCAACGGCTCGTGAGTCGCCTGATACACATCGATGCCCACTCAGCTCTGGCCCTGCTCAAGAACTGTTTCTCCATCCCAAAACTCCAATACCTCCTGCGCACATCGATGACTTACACGAACATTGGTGGCCTCCAAGAATTAGACAGCATAATCCGAGAAGCAGTGACCAGCATCACCAACATGGAATTTAAAGAACGCGCCTGGACACAAGCCACCCTTCCTGTCCGCCTCGGGGGCTTGGGCATACGGAGAGCCTCGGATATTGCCTCCCCAGCCGGCTTTAGCATCGCCAACAGCTCCGCATCGCCACTGAGAAAACTCGATCCTAATTTGAGTATTTCATATCCTAATTTATCATTGCATGAACAGTAGTTAAGTGCTTGTTTAACCTCCACATAGTTCTGTAGTTGCCGTGCATGTTATTTTATTGCTTTTCTGACTGATAAACATTGTTGTTTACATTTGTTATCCTAGCTTGTAGCAGACGACGCACGCGCACCTCTAATCGACCTAGCTTTGTATTTTCTTATTAACTCTAGTAGTTATCGTATTCAGTATCCTACTGTAGCTATATATATCTGTAATTTTAGTTGTTGCTTGCATGATCTTGTAGTAACCTTTGACTGATAACTTTGTTTATCTAAATATAATCCTGTTTGACTAGCCTACAGTGACACCAGCGCCATCTGTTGATACAGTATATTAACCCCTTGTGTGCAGTTACACTTTATTTTTATATAATCTCTATTTGGTGAATCGTATATTTAGTCACATATTCTATTATATATATATATATTTGTTTTGCTTTTTTAGGTAGGTTATCACCCCTGGTAGCCTACTTCTGCATATTTCATACTTTTTTGTTTTTGGTTATTTTTGTTTTCGGTTAGTCTAGGCTATCATCCCTGGTGGCCTATTTCTGCGTACGGTACTTCAATTTTTAAATTTTCAGTTAGGCTATCACCGCTGGTGGCCTATTTCTGCGTACCGGTATTTCATAATTTTTGTTTTCGGTTAATTTTGTTTTCGGTTAGTCTAGGCTATCATCCCTGGTGGCCTATTTCTGCGTACTTCAATTTTTAAATTTTCAGTTAGGCTATCACCGCTGGTGGCCTATTTCTGCGTACCAGTATTTCATAATTTTTGTTTTCGGTTAGTCTAGGCTATCACCGCTGGTGGCCTATTTCTGCGTACCGGTATTTCATAATTTTTGTTTTCGGTTACTTTTGTTTTCGGTTAGTCTAGGCTATCATCCCTGGTGGCCTATTTCTGCGTACTTCAATTTTTAAATTTTCAGTTAGGCTATCACCGCTGGTGACCTATTTCTGCGTACCGGTATTTCATAATTTTTGTTTTCGGTTAGGATAGGCTATAACCCCTGGTGGCCTATTTCTGTTTAAATAAACATAAATTGTTTTCGGTTCGGCTATCACTGCGTATTCAAATTTAATTTTTTTTGTTTTAATTTTGGTTAGGCTATCACCGCTGATAACCTATTTGTGTGTATTTCAACATTTTTGTTTTCGGTTAGGCCTATTTAAGTAAGTGAAGCGACCTGAAGGGAGTGAAGTGTTTTTTAAAGTGAGTTTAGTGTTTTTAAAGTGAGTTAAGTGTTTTTAAGTGAGTGAAGTGAACTGAAGAAAGTGATCGTCACCATGCCTCGTGCCTGTACGAACTGCGCCGGTAGGTTTGGTGCTTCCATGTTTGCTCCTGCCGATCCACAAGTCTGCCGACTCTGCCAGCAACGAGGGGATTTGACAGCAAAATTGGATGAAGCCCTCAACAAGATCAACGCCCTCACCAGGAAGCTGGAATCACTCCAAGAGTTTGTAACACTCAACGTTGGAGTATCACTAACTCAAATTGTTTCAACTCCAGCATCCACCACCGCCCCAACGTCATCTGCCAACAATCCAACACCTGCAGTAGACACTGCAGCAGATGCTTCTGATGAACCTGAGCCGACATCAAACCAGGACAGCCGCCCTGTTCACCTTAGTCTCTCCCCCACTCCTCGTGCAAGAAGCCTGCTAGCACGAACAGTACCATCCCCTCGCCCCCGTTCTAACCACTCCTCTCCCCGACCTGTACGTAGAGTCCCGCCACCACAGGTTTCCGGATTTACACCAGTGAGGAATGGTGCACGGCCAACGCAGAAAAGGTCTCATCTACCAGTCACAATGTCCAACAGATTTGAGATATTGGTAGAGATGGAAGACGAACCAGAAGAGACCAGGCTCGTGGGGGATTCCATCCTACGAGGACAGGTCGAAGAGTTCTGCGACAGAGTCCCAAATCAACGAAAAAGATTTGCATCCCAGGAGCTGGACTGGACGACATTGTGGAAGCCTTCGAAGATACCACAAAGGATGCAAATGAAAATACCCTTTTTGTCATCCATGCTGGTTCAAATGACGTCATGAGCACCAGATCCGAAGAGTTGATGGAGAAATATCGCAAGATGATCCAGCACTACAAAAACAAGTCAAGGAATATCATCATCTCAGGCATTCTCCCCAAGATCGACGCACCTGACAAATTCTACGACAAGGCTTTCAGCACAAATAGCCGACTAAAACATTTGTGTCTGAGGGAAGAAGTTGAATTCATCAACCTCTGGGACAACTTCTACAACCAGCCTACTCTGTTCCGCAAGGATGGCACTCATCTAAACCCTGTGGGTTCAGCACGCATGGGTCGTCTCCTACACGAAGCAGTCCGCAGCCATGGATCAAAAAACGCCATCCGAGAAGAAGCAGCAGTGACATAAATCATCCAACGCCAAGAAAAAACAGAGGCAACCGAGGACCACCAGCGATAAGGACCGAAGACAGCGAGGACCGAGGACAGCCATGAACATAAATGTAGATCCGACAAGAACCAAAAATATTATTAAAGAGCGTCCGTGAGTTCTAAAATAACAAATTTAAAGGTTTTCTATGCAAACGCTCGTAGCATACGCAATAAATTTTCAGATTTAGAGGAGCTAGTGTTTACAGAAAATTATGATGTGATTGGCATAACAGAATCTTGGCTCAATACAGAAGATAGAGACTTTTTAGCAGAGTATTCACTTCCCGGTTATGTAATGTTTGAGAAAAGCCGAATAAATCGAAATGGAGGTGGCGTTTTACTTTATATCAAAGAAAGTCTTAACCCTACCCTCTTGTCAAAACCTCAAATTGTGAACGTCGACGCATCTTTTGTGCTAATAAAGAATAATAAAGGTACCAAAATAATACTTGCATTAATATACAGACCTCCAGCTCAATCAGTGCAAACTGACCGAGAAATTTACGAACAAATTGCAGATGTAAGTAACTCACAAGATACCGTAATTTTTGGTGACTTTAATTTACCTGTGACCAAGTGGGGCGATACTCTTACTTCACACTCCGGACATGACTTGTATACGAACTTGCAAGAGAGTTCGCTTTATCAATTTGTTGGAACGCCGACCCGTGGTAATAACGTTCTTGACATTGTACTTGCAACAAAAGAAGAATTAATAGAGAATTTGAATGTTGGTGATGAATTCAGTAACAGCGACCATCGTACGATAACTTTCACTTTAAAGTTTACTAGTAACGAACCAAATAGTAGCATCGAAAAAGTCCCTAATTTCAAGAAAGCAAACTTCCATAAACTTAGAGCTATGTTTAAAGAAACTGACTGGAGCTTTTAAATTCACAATAACGACATAAATACATCTTGGAAGTTATTCGAAGCCACTTACCTAAAAGCAGTGCAAGACTGCATACCATCAAAAACTCGGCGTCCAGGCCATAATAATAAGCCCAAATGGTGGAATAAAGATATTTCAAACTGCCTACTTGCTAAAAAATGTGCTAATGATAGATTAAAATCCTCACAAAATGACGAAGAACGGCTGAAATTTGTAGAGCTACGACGCAAAGCCAAAAAGTTAATTAAGCAAAGTAAAAAGACCTTAGAGTTACATATTGCGAATCAAAGTAAAACAAACCCGAAAGAATTCTATAGTTATATCAGAAAGAAAAAAGTTGTTACTTCAACTGTTGGACCGTTAGTCGATGGAAATGGAGAATACACCAAAGACGAAGAACAAATGAGTAATGCCCTCAATACCTTCTTTGCATCAGTTTTTACAACAGAAGACCTCAGTGATATCCCTACACCATCGCCGATTCAGATTGATAATTCAGATGTTCTAAGCAATATCACCGTTACAGAGAGAGAAGTATTGAATTGTTTAGATAAACTCAAGGTAAATAAAACGCCTGGACCTGATACAATCTCGCCTAGAGTTCTAAAGGAAGCTAAGGATGAGCTCTCTAAACCACTGACATTACTATTCAATAAATCCTTGCAGTCTGGAACTATGCCCGATCAGTGGAAGCTAGCCAACGTAACACCGATATTCAAAAAAGGCAGCAAATCCCTACCCAGTAACTATCGTCCAATTAGCTTAACCTCAGTTGTATGTAAAATGCTAGAAACGGTCATACGAGACAGACTCGTAAATCACTTAGAGGAAAATAACATACTTAAAGATACTCAACACGGCTTTCGTAAAAAACGTTCCTGTTTAACAAACCTCTTAGATTTCTTCCACGATATCCTCAACCTCTACGATGAGAGTAAAGCTGTAGATATTATATACCTTGATTCAAAAGGCCTTTGACAAAGTTCCCCACAAACGTTTACTGCTAAAACTAAAAGCGCATGGAATACAAGACGGTGTGTTGAAATGGATAGAAAATTGGCTCAGCGACAGAAAGCAAGAGTAGTCATAAACGGTAAGGCATCAAAATGGACCAATGTAAGTAGCGGGGTACCCCAGGGATCGGTACTAGGACCAATTCTCTTTCTAATTTACATCAACGACATAGATGAGGGTCTCACCTGTACAATCTCAAAATTTGCTGACGATACAAAAATTGCAAATAGCGTACTCTCAAAAGAACAAGTTGACGATATGCAACACAATCTAGATAAATTGTCATGTTGGGCCCAAATTTGGCAAATGAGTTTCAATGCGGATAAATGTAAAGTACTACATATCGGATACCTAAATGAGAAAGCAAACTATTCGATGAATGGCACTCAGCTTAAGAATGTAAACAGAGAAACCGATCTGGGAGTAACAATATCGAGTAACCTAAAACCGAGTCAACAATGTTCAGAAGTTGTTAAGAAGGCAAACAAAATAATTGGCTTTATAGGCAGGTCATTTGAGCATAAATCCAAAGAAGTTATCCTAACCCTTTACAATTCATTAGTCCGCCCTCTTCTGGAATACTGCGTTCAATCCTGGTGCCCTTATTACCAAAAAGATATAAACAAGCTAGAACGAGTTCAACGTAGAGTTACCAAAATGATACCTAGCCTAAAGAACAAACCATACGAAGAGCGTCTTAGAGAATTAAATCTATTTCCTTTAACCCAGCGCAGATTAAGAGGTGACTTAATTCAAGTGTTCAAAATCATCAAAGGCATCGACAATATGAACTGTAGTAAGTACTTCACTATCGACCAATCTAATTACACGCGGGGAAACGGTTGCAAAATTATTGGTAAATCTTTTAACTCACACGAATCTAAGAATTTCTTCTTCAATCGAGTTGTCAACTTGTGGAATGGGCTTCCCCGAAACGTTATAGACTGCATCACCGTTGATTCATTTAAACTCAGCCTAGACAAATATCTCGCATCAAACCCGCGACTGACTGCGTTTGTAAATGAATAACTTTATTTTATCCCCCCCTCAGTTACTAACCCATCTGTCCCCTACTAACTTCCTAATCCTGCCACGGACATTAGTTCCAGGGCAGTATTTCCCTTTCTAATGTTCCCTTACCCACTCTAAACCACTGTTTGGACACTTGATCCTCAGTGTTTTGGAGGACAAGCAACCTAGAAGGGTCACTAGATCTGTTGTTGCTTGATTTCCTTTGTACTTTTTTGTACTCCTTTGTATCCTTTGTACCTGTCTCCACCTCACCCATCACCCTGTACTCCCCACCCTTCTCCACACCCTTTCTATACCTATACTACCACACTGTATACCGCCTGTACTATCAACACTACCACAGTTCCCACTCCTCTAATACCACTCCTGCACACCCGCTTCTCAAAAAACTCTCACTAAGGCCGCTAATATTTATATCTTATTAAACTCAGACCCTTGCCTGTTACCTCTCTCCTATATATCTCTCTCTCTCCTATCTCTCTCCTTATTCTTTACACATTGATTTTGTCAAAACACCATGTGATTCTCTCCCTTCATTTTTTCTTGTTTTTTGCTCTGCGTTGTTTGCTTCTCATTTAATTTTGTCCCTTATATATATATCAGGAGTTTATATTTTATCCGACTCTTCTATCTTCAACCTTCCCTCTGCTGTGATACTGAAGGGGAGATGGGCCGTTTTCTTGCTCTCCCTTCTCCCTCTCTTACCCATTCGTTTCAGATTTTAAGACGTTTGGTCAATTAGTTTGGCGATTTTAGACCTTTCGTTCTTTTCTTATTGATATCAAGACCTTTTTTGCCATTTAGGTGTCGATTTTCTCTTGGCGAGCAATAGCGAGCCTGTAAATTTAAGAAGAATCGTGGGGACATACTGTTATCGAAATGTACAAATTTGTCTTGTGAGAGCTTGATGGAGGGCTCGGGCGGAAACTTAAAATAAATATAAGAGATTAATAAACAAACCAATAAATGGGGCCCATTCCCCCCCCCCCCCCCTTAATCTGGTTCGCAAGGGGATAGATAATTTGATGGTGTGATATGTGTGTGCTCGGTAAGGTCAGAACATAACCTCTCTGTCTTGGTTTTCCTCCGTGTACTCCTTTGTGCTCTGTCTGTCTGTCTGCATGCCTTCCTTCGACTTTCCCTCCGAACCCACATATATCTTTTCTTTAAGGGGGGACATGTTTGATGGTCCTCCTTCTTCCTCATGTTTACCCCATAGTTTTTTAAGACGTTCGGCCATAGTTTGGCCGATTTTTTCACACTTTCCCCTTTGTTTGTCAATTGTAAGACCTTTCGTGCCATTTAGTGTC